>JBAMHX010000004.1:6994757-7005521 GCA_037177515.1 Pseudomugil tenellus | reverse complement strand
AGAACTGTACCAGACACAAGGATGTATGACGTACATTGTACGCCATAACAATATGAAACCAGAAAATTCCACAACAATAATAACAAATAAAGGAACACTTAATCCTACTTAGCAAAGGTCTTCTATCATTCATCTGATCAAGAACGTGTATGAAGAACATGACCTGACCTAACTAACAAAGAAAATTAAGAGTTTGAGTTTTGTATGGAAGTTTAGCTAATAAAAGCTGGACTAACCACATTGTGAATTCTGATACTTTACAACCCTTTACTTGAAAATAGCATGTCCATAATTCAATGAATCACAGCAAACCACAAAGTTTGTTTGAAGACTTTAGGATGGAAAGGAGATTTGTTAAGATGACTGTTAGGATGAGGGTAGATGGTGGACCCAAAAGCAGGTGAGGAGGTGAAGCAGGAGGCAGCCAGGGTGAAGATTAACAGGTTTTTTTAAAACACTGGAACACTCAAATTAGGACTGACAGACTAACTCATGTACTTATTCAATGATCCCGCAACTAAACAGACAAACCAAGCAACTTAAATACATGGGAACAAACGAGGGACAGGTGAACATAATTACGACAGGTGAAACTAATGAACAAGACATGAAGCAAAAAACAGAAACGTAGGACAAAACTGGAAGACTACAAAATAAAACAGGAAACCAAACCAACAAAATCCATAAACCCTAATAATGGCACATGATACAAATCAATAGGTTTAAGGCTTTCTTAAAAAAAACACTAAACAAACAGGATCAATATGATACAGCTATCACATTAAACCTCTATCAGATTAAAGCACACGATGTGGACATTACCTCTGCATAGGCCAGCTCTGATAAAGTAAAGCGAAATAAAATTAAAGGTTTTAGTAGAGACCGTTCAGACAAGGTCTAATTTGGCGTCATCCGCTCAAATGGGAGATCGCAGGTTTTTAAAGAGTTGAAAAGACAAGACAGGTAAACCAAAACATCAGCTAACAAAACAAAAAACCACAATTTCAACTAGCCCAACTTTGACTTTTTAAACCAGCACATCTTTTACATCAGTTTGCTGGGAAAACTTCACGGTGCCAGTTCCAGATGAATTACTTTTATGGGTAATTTCAAGAAAGCTGTGTGTGCAGAACTCCAAGAGCAACTGATGAGATTTCCATCGCAACAGATCCATTATAACCCATCCATGTTTCCCCCTCATATTAATGACTCACTGATAAATTAACCACATGCCTGTGCTTATCTAAACAGAGCTGGGAGCCAACCCTTTGGCCAACAGTGGAATTGAGATTGGTGCGTTTAATGGCTTGTCGTCACTGTATATCGGCATAGCAGAGGCTAAACTAACAGCCGTGCCAAAAGGTAAGACATGACTCAGCAAATAAAGGGTTCCTCATGGGTAAGGTGGCATTTAAACTGTTTGCTTTTAGATTATTCTCACTCAAAAATTAAACAAGGCTTTAAGAGTTTAATGGGTTTGTTCTACCTCCCAGACTTCCCATCCTCCATCATAGATCTAAGTCTGGACTACAACAAGATCTCAAAGGTGGAAGTAGAGGACTTCATCAGATATAAAAAGCTGCAGAGGTGACAACCACCACTTGTTTAGTATTTATTTTAAATCAGTTGTTCTTGAATTTTAATAAATTCAAATGTTTTGATAAAACACTGGAGTGCAGCTGATACCACCATTTAACTTATCTAACTGTTATTACTGATTAAATAGCAGCCACAGTCTCACAGGTTCAGAATGAATGTTTGACAAGCTGGTGTGTAAACCTGTTCTGTAACACCTTCATCTCTCCTTGACCATTCGTACAGGTTAGGACTGGGCTTCAACCAGATCAGGTCTGTAGAAAACGGCAGCTTTGCCAGTATACCAAACATCCGTGAGATCCACCTGGACCACAACCGTCTGAAAAAAGTCCCACCTGGCCTTAATTCACTGCGTTACCTCCAGGTGAGAAAGACATGAATACATGAATCTATATAATCATACTGGAACTTTAAAGCAAAAATTACAGCTTTTAAGTACTAATATAGAGAACAAAACTGTATTATGTACACTATTGGTTTATTGAGAGCCACTGTAGCGCCCCCTGGTGGTAGAATGAAAAGGTCATGGTGAAAACAGCAGCTGCCGTCTCTCTGATGCAGAATAATTCAGCATCAAACATGGCAACTTTCTGCAACCTAAAAATCTTTGTGTACAACCAAACAACAGAGAATGTGGCTGAGTTTACATCTCTGCTTGTGTATTTGTTGAGGTTATAACAGGGTTAATTAACTTATTAGAAACATTTAGGTGTAACATTTACATGTAAAATGTAATATTTAAATACAAGATAACATTTCAATTTAATATTAAGATTTAACATGAAACTTTTTATTTAATGCTTAGATGCAACAGAAAATGTATGAAAGTGATGCTCAGTAATAATTGAAAACGCAGAGCACTGGGATCCTAGAAATGTGCTTTATAAATCTAATCCATAAATATAATTATTAACATATAAATGTAAATTTAAATTAATATTTTACCAGAACACAAGTGTTTATGAATTAAAATAGTTTATGATCATTTTAAGTGGTGGAAAAATGTGCTAAAAACTGTTAGTCAAAGTGTTATGGAAAAAGCTAAAATGAGGTTTTAAACAGTTCATTTTTCTGGGCTTTTGGTCTGATAACAAGCAGCATAATCACACAAGCCTGAATGCTTGCAGAAAAGCAAGATAAATATTGTATTTGAAGACTATTCTGTCTCCACAGGTGATTTACCTTCATCGCAACAAGATCGGCTATGTGGGAGTCAATGATTTCTGTCCAATCTCTGCCAACGTCAAGAAGAACCAGTACACAGCCATCAGTCTGTTTGCCAACCCAGTTAAATACTGGAGCATACAGCCGGTCACCTTTCGATGTGTGACTGGCCGGAGGGGCGTCCAGCTCGGCAACTTCAGAAAGTAGACCGCTAAACAATGGATCTGTTAACGCCCACAAGGAATCATTCTGATAGATAAAACCAGATAAATATAAATATTCCTGAAAAGACAGCTGTACATGAAATAGAATAAAATTCCATTATATTGATGTATTTTAGAATCTGTAGGACTTGTTGGATGCTGGTATTTACACACAGAGGGTTTTATGTCAGGGAATTAATGTTGAATATTCACTCATAAGCTAATGTACAGGGAGTGTTTACAGTAGTTACAGGCAGACAGTAAGGAGGATGAAATGAAATGTAAAGACAGGAGTACTGCTGCCCCCTAAAGGAAAACATAGGGAAATGCTGGCATTTTACCCCTCAGCACCACTTAGTGACTTGACTTGCATCATATACTGACACATTGTTTATGAAGTTTTTATTTCTTTTCTAGTTTTAAAATGATAATCATGTTTGATGGGTTAAAATAGAGATGAAAAGTTGTCTATATACACTCACACACACACACGCAAACACACACACATACCATTAAATATCAAACATGCAAATATCTAGAACATTACATCCAATAAGGGTGTTTTAAATGGACATTTCCTTCCAGCAGAGGTTTGTAAAGTCACAGAGTAACGTTGAAATAATCCACTGCATGAAGTCCCTTTCATGCCTCATGTCCGTCTCCATGACGATGCTGTACATTATCCTGATTTTCTGATCTCAGATTCGTCCAAAAACTCTGATAGCCTCCATTTAGAGTGCAGATCATTTCTAAATCATGACCAGGTAATATAACTCCTAACCTGGATCATCAGAGGATCTTCTGTTTGACATGTTCTCCCCCCTCAAATGGTGCTATATTTATTTAGGCTGTGTTTAATAAATCTGGACCACCTCAAACAATGCTGTGTTTGTCTTTTAAATAATGAATTAGGTCTGAGAAGGAAACTGAACATGAATTTATTTCAGCTAATGTCTTGTGATAATACTCAGTCTGATCAGGGCACAGGAACAATTGCATTAAACGGTTATCTATAGGCTAATTAATCGGAAAGGCGCTGCTCAACTTATCCTCAGACTACTTCTCATCAGCCCTGTGGTCCTCAGGAGACCGACGCTTATCGTGAGTTGCTGGCTGGAGAGATGTCAGCTTACAAGGCAAACTCTTTTCCTGTGATGATTCAGTTATACAAACTTTCTGCTTTTCTGCCTAATAAGGATAATTATTGGTCATACAGTCTGATTTCTTCTACAGTCTCAAATTTTTAAAAAATGTGAGGGGAAGAAAAAAAAACCCACAAACGCTCCTCCATCAGAGAATAAGGAAAAAAAATCTACCTCATAAACTAAAAAATATTTTACACAACTACATTCTGCAAAATGTTTGATCAGTTTGATCTTTCCTTGTCAAGTAAATACTATTTGTGTTAAATTAAAGTTTCATGGCCTGATCCATCTCCACAGCTCTGAGATTACTTGACATACTGTTTAAATGCTGTGACTAGGATCTGTTCTTACGAAGTGTTAAAAATCATTATTATCGTGTTGTTCTGTTTTCTCTCCTAAATAAATCGATGCAAATGACTGTGGGTACCAGGTAAAAATTATATTAGGCTACATAATCTGGGTTTTATTAAACAAAACTATAATAAAATAATATATAATAAGCTTTTTTAATAACATTCTGCAGAAAGGTTTTTACAGGGAGGATGTTACTGAAGTTTTCCTGAAATGTGCAGCATTCTCACCCTACACAAAACCCTGCTTCATTCCTCGTTTTTACATTCCTGAAGTATCCTTATTTTGCCCCAGACTGCAAGCAAACTTAGATTTGCTTAATAATTTGGAACAACCTGCTTCCGTAGTATTCCTTTCATCAAACTCACCAGCAACACTCAAACCTGTCTGAGAATAGCAGCTACAACTAAAACGCTTCACTTAAATCCTACATTCAGAATCATCTGGATTACACTGCATTTCCCTCAAGCCCATGTGCCGTAGTGTCACCCACCAGCAGATGTCAGTGCACAACAAGCAGCCGCCATCAGTTCATCCTGCATCAGCAGAGATCTGGAAACCAATCAGGGTAACTTTATTCTGGCTGCCAAGTCTGTCAGTGCTTCTGAAAAAAGACAGACTAACTTGGAAAATAGTGTCTAGATTAAAGGGCTTTAAAATATACAACTCATCCTGTAAATCAACACTGATTGTTTTTCTAATGGACAAATTGGAGTTTGCATGCTATAAAATTTTAATAATACTGTACAACACTAGAGGAGACTATTAAAAACATCACAACAGCATTAAATCACATGGACATAACTTTTTTTCATCCTTTTGCTGTGTTGTGTGTGATATGAAGAATGTGGAGCTCCTTGGCCTTTCTTTCACCATCTAATTGGTCAAAACACCTGCTCGTGAATTTAAAGCAAACTGTATCATCGTCATCATCATGACAACTCATCAATGTGACGTCTTCTGTGTCTGAGCTGCAGAGAGGCAGCCGGTGAGGTTTCCGCATCAAGGAGAAGCACTAAACGTTTTTTCAAAAGGACAAACAACTTTAAACCTTTTAAAAATAATAAAATAACCTTATGTTGCTGTTTGAGACTAACAAATCATTTCTTGGACAATTTCATCTGGCAATAGAATAAAATAAAAGACCTTTTGCTAAAACATCACAAACTTACAGTGAATGTGTGAATAATTTAAATTGATTATAATTATATTAATTATGTTATATGCATGGTTTATCATTGTTACTTAGGTATTATTTCAATATGACTGTTGGTTTATTGTAAAGTATATAGTACTTATAATTTTTTTATAATGATATAGATTATGATGTGATTACTGGGGTGGAATTATATAAGCTTATGCTTCTTTCCACTCCCTTTGAACATCTTTTCTTTTCATGTTTTATCACTGTTTTTGTGAGTTTTTTTTTCTAATTATGTTCAATTAAACTTTCTCAATCAATTAATCAATGTGCAAACAGTAAAGATGATCTAAGACAGGAAAATTAGGCTTCTCTACAACTCCAATACCAAAAAGAATTGACATTCTATCCACAGCACAGTAAAAACACAATGAAATGATTTATATAAACCCATATTTCATTCACAGGAAAATAATATGATGAGACATTTATATATTTTGTAAAAAGTCCTAATTTATCTTGAATGTGATTAAGCAACACAAGTCAAAAAAAGGTGAAAAAGTAAGTGTTGCTCAAAGAACCAGCTGGAGACACACGGAGCAGCTAATTAGGTAAATTAGCAACAGGTCATTAACACACCTGGGTATAAAAGAGCACATCAGAGAGGCAGAGGCTGTGTCTGAAGGTGCACCCTATGCCTTAACCCCTCATTCACTACATAGGGCTACACTACATAGTACACTATATAGTGCCCTCAATCTGCTGCCGATTCGGGCAAGAAACTCACTACTTTCTCCCTGTCACACATCACATGACTACCAGCAGTAATAATGGCAACCACAAGAAACTTGAAGGTGGCATTGCAAATCCAATCTAATGTCATGTAAAAATGTCTTAGTTACTCATACTGTATTTTATTCTTGCTTCTTATACTGATTGGGTAATTTTGAGTGCATTACTTTTTTCCCAAAGTACATTCGGACACCACAACAAAATGGTGTGAGCACTATATAAGGGCACTTTGTAGGGCATAGGGCACAAATTCGGACACAGCCAGGCTCTGATTTGTGAAGACTTGATCAGCAAGATGTATAAAAAGATGTTGAGCAACCTCAGAATATTCATCCACAAAAGCCTTAATATTTCATCTACAGAAAATAAAGGATCTGAAGTCCAGGATGAAATGTGCACATGAGACTCAGCTGAAATTCAGCATTAGGTGTGCAAGATGTCCCGGAAGTTTACTCTCTACAGGAAATCAATACACAAGCTAAGAAACAATTCCGGAAATCCCCGTCTGTCTGTGAACACAATTCCCTCTGAAATCTACACGTCGATGTTAGAGCTTCTTCTTACAAAGATGAGTTGTATGTGAGCCCAATACAGAAACTGGAGGTTATGCACATAACCAATGTTCCCTGAGGAAGGAAAACGAGGCGTCAGGGCGCCCTTTCTCTTCGCTTAAAAAGTACATAATACTGTAAGTGTATCTACATTTCAGATAGTCCGTTCAAAGCTCCTATATCACACTTATTAGGACCTTTGCTGTCAGCACAGCAAGGGGCATATCCAGCCTTTGAAGACACCCTGATGTTAGGTCAGACCAGAAGTGGATATGCATTTATCCATCCATCTCTCTCTTCCTACCTATCCATCTCTCTGTCTATCTATCCATCCATCTATCTGCCTCTTTCTCTGTGTGTGTGTTGATCTGTTTGTCTTTCTCTCTCTCACAAACACACTATGCATTATACTGTACGTGTGTCTACCTGTCAGTCTGTTTACAGCTCCTCCCTCACAATCAATAGGACCTTTGTTACACCCACACAGGAGCACCATCTACATGAAATGGCTGCCATACTGAATGAAGCTCGGGCAACAGCTGCATTGGCACCCATCAAAATTTCTAATTCATTATTCCTATTGCTACAGTTTACTGTGTTTTACGGTTAAGACTAAAAGTCTTATTTGTATAACATTTCTTAGTTAAGGTCAGTTCAGACCTAAGTGCTGCTGTTAAAAGATCACTCTTTTCATCTTCATCTATTTAATGTTACTGCTGGACGTAAAGTCTGCAGTGTCCTTTGAGGCTATATAACTATCCATCCCTGTTAAGCATCAAGAGATAAGTCTGTCAGATGAAAGGTGTCTGGAATTTTTTCTATATCTTGTGGTCAAGAGAACGATGGTAAACAACATCCAATGATTCTTCTCCTAAAGGTTTAAAAGAAGGCCTTATCCATCCTTCAGACCAGAACTCCTCCTGAGTTCTGACTGATCAGATGTCTGAACAGTTTCTCCAAATTGCAATTTATAATACTTTGGAAATTTTACTTTTTGGCTGAATAAAACACGGTTAATCTTTTCCATTCACCATCCAGACTTCTCATCCTTTGAGATTAAGGTTTTCCACAACAGATCTGCTCCAATCCAGTCTTTATAAGATACAGCTTTGCAAAAAAAAGCTGAGATAATTCATTCCAACAGCATGGCTTTGTAGTATAGTCCCGACCTTTCACCAGCTGAAAGTAATAGAGCCCAGGACTATTGAGCAGCTTCATTCCTGCATCGGACCAGAATGGGACAATTTTCTTCTCCTAAAACTGGTCTCCTTACTTCCCAGTTGTTAATGAGGAGAGGCTGCAGACTGCTAGATATGAATAAAGTTATGTTATGTTGTTGCTATCAAATTCAAAATGTCTAATTTTCAGCTTTTTTTTAAAAACTCTCTAGAAAATTTTATTTTTATGCATAAAAGACAAAGCACACTGAGCACAGTTACAGGGTCCAGGGGAAGACAGTATAAAAAAGATGAACTGTCAAATACAGCATGACCAGGCCATCTCTCTTAATGGCCAAATAAGTCAGCCATTTCTGCAATTGTTTTTCACTCAAGCCCTTTTTGAGTTGGATTAAATAAGTCATGTATTCTAGGCTGTGCAGTTGTTTTAACAATGTTAACTATTATATAACTATCCATGGTGGGGGGGGGGGGGGGATTCTTCTGAATCCAGCATTTTGTGATGCCCTTTTTGCTTGCAGCCAGTAAAAGTGTAAGAAGATAAATATAATCTTCACTCAAGCCATCTGGTATATTTTCCAAGACAGAAAGTTGTAAATGATGTGTTGATATTGAAGTATAGAACCTTGGAAATGATTTTTGCCACCCTTCTCCATAAAAGTTGGAGAGGGGTCACAATCTCTCCAGCAGACAAGTTATGTGCCAGTCTGTTTGGATTTCTGCTTGGAAGTTAAAGACACGGAATAAACTTTTCCAAGTTTCTCCAAGTCTAGGATTTGGAGGAGAATGACTGTGTTTCCCAAGGGTCCAGCCACATTTCTTCTGTTATCACAATGTTTAGTTCTTTTTCTCAGCAATGTTTCATAGTCTGTAGTGTCATTATTTAGTGAGATGATGCCATTGTATAACTTGCTTATAACTCCCATAATATTCCTAGAGTTTCATGCATCCATAAATATGTGAATAAGCGCTGGTGTCTTTTCTAGATTACAACCTTTCAGTTATTTAGAAAAATAATCACGAAACTGTTGGTACCTGTAAAAGTCCTGGCCGCCCAATCCATAATAGATCCATTGTCTATATCGTTGATCATGTAATGCTGGTGCAAATTCAGGTTCATATCCTAGCCATCTAAGTAGTTTTATCTGTTTTTGAATTTTTTAACAACCTTTCCCCACACCTTCAACGAGCTGTTCACCTATTGGCTCTATCCATGTAATATTACATTCTCCATTGCTACACAACCAAGCAGTGATTGTATTGGTACTTCCATCAAAGATAACTCCATTGTTTTTGATTTAGCTATCCATCACTTTCCGAGCAAAACACTGGAGGCCGCCATGACACCTTTTCTCCCCTCCTTGGGTCTTCACTTCCGGTCCTCGCTAAATGCATGGAAAACAGCATATTTTAGAAGGGCGATTGAATGCAAAATATTCACGTAAATGTCATCTGGGACGACCTGTGCTGTTGTTGGATACATACAAAACTCGAAGAAACTTTCAGATTTTATGAATGGAGCATGTTACGACCATAAAGTCACGTGCAGGATGATGCAGAGAGATGAGGTGATTTCACAACAATGAGTTGCAGGACTGAAGTTAAAACACCCACCAAGAGGATCTTCTTCTGCTCTTATTATTTTGTTGATCATAAACCGACAGAACTGCATCCAGATTAAGACATATATCTGAGCTATGAACGATCAGCAGCAAATTAGAGGCGAAGGCTCACTAGCAGGCTAACACCTGCTTGCACCTGCAGCAGTGCAACACAAAGAGCCTGCAAGTACTCTGATAATTAGTGCAGGTTAGTTCATGAAGTATATTTTATTTCGTACCGTATTTTGATGACCATAGGGCGGACTTAAAAGTGTAATGTGTTGTTTTGTGACTTTAAGAAAGTGGCTCTCGGAGACAGCATGAGAATCGTGTGGAGAGAAGTATGGCGCAGTGAAGTAAAGTAAATTGAAGTCAATGAACACGGACCAACAGGTTAATAAAAAGGAAGAAATTGACTATAAAACCATTAATACTCTGCTGCAGGATCCTATTTACATTAGATCCCTGCCAGAAACACAGACTTTTTGGCACTTTGCCAAAGTAATTATTGACCCGCTGCAGGCAGCAGCGGAGGCTGTAGCTACGTGTCACTTTGAATAGCAAATGAAAATGAATTAAGTTTAAAAAGATTTTTGTGAAACAGAAAAGGAAGTTGGGACACGGCAGCAACAATAGACCCAAAAGAAACCCACATTTTTAACATTCAGAACCTGATTGCTGTGAACAGATCAAAACAACCGGAGCCCTGAACTGTCATCTACCCACTCTGTTAGAGTAGACGGATGGGGCAATAATCTCTCCGTTCTGTCTTCTTTTGATTAAAATGCGACCCGTGTATCCATCTTTGAGATTTGTCCATAGTTTGAGTAATGAAATGTTATTTTTAAGTTTTTTTCTGAAGCAGTATTACGTTTTAAAACAGTACTAGTTTATCATTATTGTTAATGTTGTTGACTTCCTATACGTGTTGTCGTTATTACCGCCAGAGTTGAACGTGAAGGTGGATGGCAATATGGAGGGAAATGCCGTTGGCGGTAAATAAAGTGAAGAAAAACAAACGTCGTGTTTGTCAAGCCTTTTC
>JBAMHX010000004.1:6977312-6990912 GCA_037177515.1 Pseudomugil tenellus | reverse complement strand
AACAACCCCGGGTGTTTTTAGTTGGGGTGAAGTTGTCCCTCCGGATCTTCCTCAGCCACTCAGCTCGGATGATCGGACAAACAGGGAATGAATGAAAACTTATTTTGCTGAAACGCAAAAAATGTGTACAAAAAGGCACACAACAATGGACAGCTGACGTTCTAACTCTCGGAAAAGTGTGTCGCCTTTCTTGGACTTTTAACATAACAGACAAAGTTAAATGCGCGAACAAATCAGCGGGCACACTCGCCGTCAGAACTTAACCCAGCGCCATATTGTGCACGTAGTCAATAGGATCAGAATTGGATGGAACAACATGAAAGAATGGATCCATCCTGCCTTGTATAAACTCTTCAATGTCCTGATGGTATAATGGAATGGGAGATATTTTATTGGTACACAATTTCCCCCCCATTAAGACCAACTGAGCATTCTTTGAAGATTTACCACCTTCTAGTAGGATAGTGCACCATGTCCAAAAGGTGAAATAATTTCAAAATGATTTCTTGATCATGACAATGAGTTTGTATAAATCTGTACCAATTGTGTGATGTTTCATCTCAATATAGAGCAAAATCTCTGAGGAATGTTTCCAACTCTTTATAACTTTTTCATTGCAAAGATACAAAGAAGAAGTATCTAACACGATACTACTAAGCTGAATGTTGATGACTGATCCGCAAAACTCCCACAAAAAAAAAATCAAGACCCATTTTCACTTAGTGGTTCGGTTCCAGTTGGTACAGCTGGGTTCACTATTTTATATGTTTCCCATATGTTGTCCCATGCAACCAAACCGCACCCTTTCTGGGACCCCTTCAGTTGTAGGTCAAAAGGGAAAATGGTTTGTTATGGTTAACTCAGTACAACTAGTGTCACATGATACAATCTTCTGTTTGGTGAAAAGAAAACTCTCTTTGCTCACAACACAGGCATGAAACAAAGTTTTGATTCAGTCGACGGTTTAGTTGGAAATCGAAAATGTAAAGTATTCCTGCAAACAGTCAAGAGTCTAGCCGACTCAAGAACTACAAACTATTTTTCTATTGCAAGTTGCGTCACATTGTCGTCACACTAGTATGAAACAATGGTAGCATTTGGTTTGACTTGTAGTGAACACGCTCAAACAGTGTCTACGCATACATCCCATTTTTCCTGACAGATCCTGTTTTTCTCGAGAAAGCGGGAAGAGAGAACACAAAAATACCATTGAAGAAAAAAGATCAAAGCTGTTTCTGCTCAGAAGACTGTTGCAGATGCATCTTCTGCTTCCACTACCTCTCCAGTCCTACCTGACTCTGATCAGCCTACAGCCCTGCACTACCTCACTAAGGTACCTCATTAAGGTACTCTCTGTACCATAATGATTGCTGGGGGACCCACTGAAATGTCCAGGAAACCACTCAAATTACGACCTGTGGGTCCCAGGGGCTCAATACTCTAAAAACGTATCATTACTGGAAAGTCAAAGCTGGAAAAAAGTACAAAAAAAAAAATACATTTGAAGTTCAATCCCATTATCTAAAAGATCAGCATATTTAGTATAAAAAAATCGTCCACTTCTTCTTCCCACATCATCTGTGATAAATGAAAAATTCTTGTAGTGGCAATGATTGTGTAATATAATCCCAATGCCGCCTCTTCCAACTGTGTACAGACAAATAATAAACCTGAAAGGCTTTAGGGGGGGCTTAACAGATTACTATAAATCCTCGTTTTGACCACAATTACAAGATCTTCCAAAATAAAAGGTTATGAGACTTGAGATTGTTTTTATAAACTCAAAATAAATTGGATTACTCCAGATTAGTCTTTTAATCAAAATCATTTTGTTTTACAGGGTCGAAAATACACTTTAATAACATTAAAAATACAAGTTATAGATTTTCTTTTCTTTAGTTTAAGTAACAACGCTTCTTTTCCAAGAGCTTTTCAACAAGCACATCCATTTTTTTTTTATAAAGTTCATGGCAAACCCTGCGGCGCTACTGCCAACAGACCCAAATAGCTAATGATGCACAGTCTCTCCTGACTGCTGCAGATGCTTTTACAGAGGATTCAAACACTTAAAGATGCCAAAATCACTGCAAAGAACTCTCAAAAGTTGGAGAAAATTAGACATTTAAGCTTTCAGAGCTCAGTCAGCACCTACGGTTACTGTCCAAAAAATAATAATCTCACACACACACACAAACTGAAACATACACCACCAACTCATCCAGAGCAGAGCCAAGGCTAAATGAGGCCAGCAAAATTAAAATGTTTACAGGCGAGGACTGAGAGGCCTGTTTGTTCATGTGAGAGAATCCCAGCCGTGATGTGATCTGCAGGGACAAGACTGACATGAAAAATGAGCAACAAAGACGACAAGCCAATTTCTGTCTGGCTGGAGTGGAAAAACCTGGCCTATGAGGACCATGTGTGAGGAAAGTCTGTGTGTGGGTGAGTTAAAAAAGGAGACAGTGTGAGATGTAACAGAGCATCAAAACAATATAAGCTTTGAAGGTGAACATAGTAAAACTTTTTCAACCATTTAAACCAAACTTGATTTTCCCTCCTGAGACTAAACTGATTTATTCTTTTGTATCACCAACAAACTATGTAAGCATTATTCAAGGTCTGTCATCAAGAGATGCTGGAAAGTTTACAGACGAACCTCCAGCCAGACACTGAACTCGCGTGCAGAGAAGCACCACATTATACTTTTAAAGCTTCGAGTCCCCAGTTGAGGGATTTTGAGAAAGTATGGTGTCAAACTGGCAATTTTGGAGATTTCTCCTGAACCGTCTGTACTAAAACCTCTGTAATTTTTTCACTTTAAAAAAGTTGACCTTAGCAAGGATAATGTTTACATGTTTTATTATGTTGGTGTCGACAAGACGCTGTTTGTTGTGTTAGGTGAAACCTGTCAATTTGTGCGATAACCCCGAGGCCCACCTCTTCTCACAGATAAGCCCCTGCATGCATATTGATACACATTCATTTACTGTTTAATCTTTTTAAACAAGGATGTCCTGTTCCAGTCCCCAAGATCTACTATCATGCAACTTTTAGAAGCAGCCCTTCTACACCACACCTGAACCAAATAAATGTCCTTTGGAAAATATAGCCATTTGATCCAGGCGTGTTGGAGAAGGGATACATCACGAAGTTACAGAATGGTAGACCGAGGACTAGACTAATGCACCCCTGTTAAAAACATACTATAAATAATTCATTGGCTATTTTCACTGATGTTTTGCAATCAAAATGTAAAAAAAACAGTGGAGGAAAACTGAATACAAGTTATTCGCGAGTTAAGCAATGTAGGTAGATTTATTGGAACTGGAAACTGTGGAAACAGTTGTAAGGGTTTTGACCAGAGACGTAAAGCATCACTGCACTTCAGATACATGATGGAGGTCAGTTCCAGCCCGCCACATCCTGTATTCTTTTTTTTGTTTGTATTTAATTACAATATAATTCTGCATCATTTCACACAAACAGAAAACATGAACAGAACTGCCTCCTTAACTTTCAGCCAATGGCAGATGTTAAAAAAATGCATCACTGTTCACTTTGACAGGTTGCTGACTTGACCTTCTAACATCTATAGTGATCAGAGTGGCTCTGCTTCATTTTGGTGGTAGTAAGATATATTTATTTTTTATTGTTTGGCAACAGTTAATTCAGAGGTAACTTTGCAACTTACAACTTAACTTGTCTAAGAGTATTTTATTTTAGTTGTGTAATGGGAGCTGATTATAGTGGAGAACAGTAAAAATCACAACATTTACTTTATCACCAGATTTTTGGCAGTATATTCACATCAAGTGTAGCTTTAAAAAATGGGCAAGATTTACTTCTGAATCAAAGGATTAAGAAGTATCTGTTTTCCTGTTGATATGAGCAAATCCAAGACCTGTCACTGGATTTCAAATGGGGGTGTCAGTCTGGAAAAACAACATGATACGGAAATGGGAAACAACTACTTAATGTGGCTTCTCGTTTCTGCCCAGTCTGAGTAAATCAAATATATGATGAAAATTCAAGACCTTTCCTTTCGTAATAAACAGCTTTGTTTGCTTTCTGTCCAAATACAGACAAAAGGTGTCAAACTGAATCATTAATTAAAGCCAAGAAAAAAAACAACAACTTACATCTCTAAAGGGAGGCATTTCTTGGGGCATTTCTTTGTGGGGAAAATTGAGATTAAAAGTGTTAAATATGTGCAGAAAAGCAATCGATTGTGATAAGAGTGCAATGCATTAGTTAATAAGATCAGTCAATAGAAACTAAATTAGAGAACCAGAGAAATATGGAGACTGACGGTCATACCCAGAATTACAGACGCTGCTATTTTAGCCAGTAGCAATGTTAAAGCCAGAGCGTTTGAAGAGCTGTCCAATAAAAAGAGATTTTATCCAGATGGAGCCTACTGCAGAGGAGACAGTTGTGTTCTCCTCATCACAATTAGCACAGAAGGAAACACTCAAGACCACAATGTACTATTAAACAGACATAATTACATTTACATGGGAACTTCCCAGAATTCCCTTGCCTCCAAAAACACATGAAAAATGCATTGACTTTAATCACATAAAATAATATTTTAGGTGAAGTAGAATTATAGTAGGGAAAAACTATACACTAGGCTACTGTACTACTGACACATGATTGATTACTTTATAATAAAATAGACTAAACAAATGTAAAAAAAAAAAAAAAAACCTGAAGAATGTAAAACTTCAGCATGTTTGGGATGGCAGAAGAGAAGCAGAACAGGAGCTGCAAGTTGATTTGTCAACCAGGCAAAGAAATATTTTCTAAATAATTGCTGTTTAATATTCTATTCAATTTCTCCCTAAATCGACAAATAAATTTGCTTCAGAACTTTGGATGATTATACAAATTAAAAGAAAGGCAGAGGACAAAGACAAATGAGAGAATATCAGAACTTTAGGGACCACAAAGTTAATTTATTTACACCCAATTTAGACAATACAGTTAAATAATAACCATTTGACCATATTTATGTTCAAGGCAGTGAAAAACACCAGAGTGAGACTTTAAACTTGCAACCACATGAACAACACAATGAAACATTGTTTTCATTCAGACATGGTGCAACACAGCAGGTGAGACTAGAACTGGATAACTTGGTTTCCACCCTTAAAATTTTGTACGTCTGACTTGTTTTGATGGCACCTTGACAGTAATTATGTATCTTCTGGAGTGTCATTGACCTCATTATCCATAGGATGAGAAACTATACTTTAAAGGGACCATATTATGCTAAATTGACTTTTATGAGCTTTTAACCTTCTATTAGTGTTAGTTGTATCTTAAAACGATCCCCGAAATAGTTTCATTTATCATCAAGGCATTTTTGTAGGTTTATCGTTTTAAAAAGAAGAGTACAGCTTAAGTAGAGCAAATGGCGGACACCACCTCTCTGATGCGGCACAGTGGAAATCCCCCCTCCCCTATCTAAAACATTTAGCGTGCCATCTGCTTCATGAAGTGTGCATGTGGCTCTCCTCAACAGACACACGTATAACTGCATGCTGACTACACACGGCGCTACTCTCTGGCTGCTCAGTGTGAGGAGCAGACGGCAGGCAGGAAAGAAACAGAGCCAGGCGTTCACAGTTCCAGCTAAAAATATTTCAGCAACAAGTGAGTGGCATGGCAAAACTATAGTATGGATCATGTTGCAAAATTCATAATATTATCATAGATGTGCATAGGATAGACTGTGAGACGTTTAAATATAGCATAATATGGAACCTTTAACTTATTTTCCAACCTAATGCATCACATGATATGACGGGATATCAACACAACCGCCATTTTGATCTGGAACAAGTGTCAATTCAGCAAAGAATACACCTTTGCCCATCTTAACATACAGCAGATCGACTGCACTTATTTATGATGTCCTCTACTGTTTGATTTCTTGTGTTGCTCTTATTCCCAGATGTAAGTCAGTTTGGAGAAAAGCGTCTGCTAAATGACTGTAATGTATTGTAAAGTAAGGCAGAGGATATTATCATCAGAGGAGTAGAGGAAAACGAAAGTGATGTACAACAAGAGTCAACACTACACAGACTTTTACTAGCCAGAGAGAGCTCAGAGAAAAGAGGATGCAAACAGATGCTGAATAAGCCATCATTAGTACACAAAAGTGCAAACTCAAGTTGAGTAGTACTGCTTTACGGCTTTAAAATCATTTGTATCTAAGACAGAAAAATACTCAACTTCAATGTGATTCTGTAAGATTCCCTTAAGGAAACAGTTAAACATGAAAGATGCAGGATTTAATGTTGGCTGTGGCATTCTACTGTAATCCAATGTTATTGTTTGAAACTGAAATTTCCAGCCATGTGATGTCACATCCATTTATTTCACCACTACAGTTTTCTAAAGTTTATATGTCTTACTAATCTTTAGAGAGAGATTTTATCAACATAAGCCATTGTTCTCTAAATCATTTCAGTTGCTCTTCCAGGAGCTCCAGGTCCAACAGGGATGACTGGTACCTGGAAACAGGTGCTGAAAATCAGCTCCTTCTGCTATCCATTGGAGCTGAGGTAACATGCTGCATTTAGCTGCCAGAAAGCCACATTCTGTAGCTTTGGAAAAAAGTAAATACATCTGAGTGTGAACTGCAGAAATAAAGTGCACATTAATAGAAGAAGAGTTTTTGCTCAACTGATCTTCAGCTTCTGCCTGGGAAAAGCAGCTGTCCAAAACGAATGTAAACTGGAAATCACTCTACCAGTAATACTCTCCATATGGGCTTATACAAGTTTGGTGCAAACCATCATGTCCCAGCTGACATTTTAATCAGAGGCGGTATGTTGTTCCATTTAGGGACGGTCGCTGAGACACCACCAGAACTGAAACAACACAGTGTCAACAGACCAAAACTTGAAGATTTTAGAAAAAAAGCTGTGTCCATGTTGCCACAGTCCACATGATGCTAAGCATCACCACATACAGGCTGCAAAACAGTCGTTCATTTGCTCTCGTCTTTATTTGTCCTGTTTTGACAATTGTATTGGCTACAATTGGCTATTGTAGATAATAAACGCAGGCCGCCATCATCCCCTGACTCCAACCTTTTTGAGACCCTGGGGCACATCCTTAAAAGGATAAATAAATCTATGCAGGTGGGGGGACCTCCAAATAGTACATTTGAAGGGCAATTCTAGTTTCTTCAATGAGATCCAGGCAGAAACCATCCATGAACTTCCAAATTCAATGGATGAGAAAGTTGCTAAGGTGATAGAGACAGGATCGAATGATAACTACTTAATTTGTAAAAACGTCTTTTGATTTATTTTTTAGAAATATGAGAATATGATCACCTACCTAATGCAAAAAATACGGCAGAGGGATATTTCTGGTTCTTAAAAGCTTGCTTAATCTGATATCATTTTTGATGATTCACATTTAGATAAACTAATTCAGATATAGATTGGTTTCTATTAGGAACCTCGCTGCAAAGTGCTTGAAAGCTGATGGCACAACGGAGAAATAAAAAGACCAATTATTCACCAACACCATGTGTGTCAGAAGCTGATTGTCACTGTTTGTCCACTTGCCAGAACACTTTTTACTTCAGATTGTTTCCATGAAAGCTGAAAGTGAGCTTTTTTCTATTGCAATCCAATTTGATTCTACTGAAAACCAGTTTCACATGGGAGCTGGTGCCTTTTCTGGGTGCTACAAACAAGACAAATAATAACAGCTGCTCATACTCTAACTCACTCCTAAACCAAGTTAAACTCACTCATTAACATGCATGTTTTTGGACTCTGGTAGGAGGCAAGTGTCCCAAAAGAACCTGTGCTCTTCATGGAGGGGCTCTGGCAGGGGGCATCTGGTTGTGTGCAAGCCACCCTTGTGGAGGACTGGCTCGGTTTAATTTGTCACGGTGGCCCTACAGTAGGCTTGGGTAGGGATGACACAACTATAGATTTTCTTGTTACAATTATCCAGATCTTAGAATGGATTTCCCTCAGGAAAACAGGGGGAAAAGGCACTTTTGATGATTGTCTACTTTGTTTTCTAACAGATGCCATGAGAAGATTTTGTTTTAATATGTGTAGCATCTTGTGTGGATTTTTATGTTTTATCTGTACAACTGTTTTCTACTTTTAATTTATTTCTCTCCCTTTTATCTTTTCTCCCTTATTCCCTTTTCTCCTGGTAAATTAAATATGTTCAGCACACCACAGAAGCCAGATCATTATTTTACTTGCTGTGGTGCCATGGATGGCACTGATTTACTTGATACCTATATACATGTTCACAAAAGATATGAAACAATACTAAATATGTTAATAAACACTTCGTGTGAGAACTAAAACACTTCAAAAGGTATTTGTTTAACTCATTTGTTTAACTCATTCTGTAATGAAGAGATTCAGTGAAAATCCTAGAAATGTTTTTTTATTAAATATAAAAGAGAAAACCTCTGACTTGTACTGAACATGTGCTTCATGAAGGCACAAGTCAAGTTAATGTTCCTTTCTGTGCAAAAAAGGGCTAAAATGTTATTCCCAATGCTCACTATGAGTGAGCAGTAGTTAAGGAATTTAGTTTTTTGTTTGTATCCTGCAAACATGAACATGATCCAAACAAGGGCAATTTTACAAATCCTTAACTTTACAAGGCATATCAAGGCCTGTTTTCACATCTGAACTCAACAAAACTTAATTAAAAAACATCAGACATAATCTAATTCACCAGTAAAACCTCATTAGTGATCAATAAGTTGTTATTCTGATTCAAAGATATTTGTTTTTTCATTAAAATAAACATGGGGTCATTAGTTTTACAATCCTGTGTTTGGCTACTCATTAAGAATGCATTAAACACACGCTTCCTGGCCAGCCAGTGGTCTTTCCAATGGAAAACCCTGCTTAGTTTTGTTTGGAGGAGCTGACAGTAAATCTCATGCTGAGATAAAAGCTTCCAGCCTTAAGAAACCATGAAGGCTTATTTACAGTAAACAGCAGTTATACATAGGTGGCATGTCCTGATGTGTCCACAACATAACATGAACCAGGTATTCTGTGCAATTTCATCATAGCACAGTTCAATAGCTGCGGATGGAGCCAGACACAAACATGCCAAGACCAAACCAGATGCGATGAATGAAGGGCTAAAGAAAAGAATCTTAACTTCCCAAAGGAAAATGATTATGTTTGGCTAAGTGTATAATAAAACAACAAAACAAGAGTAAACATTAAACTCAGCGTGTGGATTTTCTTCCAAAATTCAAACAAGGACAACATTCTGGCATGGCCTCGCTGTCATCTCAAACGGACTGGGGAAGCCACTGTAACCACAGTCCAAACTGGGCCCAACACTGGTTCCTGCATTTACAGCAGATTCCTTATTTCACTAACTTAACAAATACCCTTTACAACAAACAACTTCTTTAGCATGATGAAGTTGTAAGTGGGAAAGCAAACTTTAAATCCTGGCCTTCATCAACGTGTATTGACATCTGCTTGGGATCTGGATGTGACGGCAGGGATCGGCACAGCAGGAATACTGCAGTCTGGCTGCATCTCTACAAGCCTTTAAAACAGATTCACAGTGATGCAAAAGTAACAAGCAAAACATCTGTACAAGTTATGAGCTACAATCATTTTTAACCTTTTTGTATAAGAGATTTATCTAAAATCAGAGTGATAAACAGATATAAGGTGAAGAGCCATTCATTCATATATAGACATATACACACACGCATATATATATATAACACACCCTCACTGCCAAGGATGAGAGATTGGATCAAAGTCAAGATTTCATGCAGTCCGTTGGTTTCCATTAACTAGGCTATTTATTATGAATAAGCTCAAATTGATGTGTCTATCAAGCACCCTGAGATGACATTGTTGTGAAGTGTGTAGTTGCGAAAACAACATTGTTTATACAAATAAATCTGAACTCAGTAAAATTGAATATTTAACATCTGAACATTAGACAGAGAAATGTGGAAATTAAAACCTAACCTGTTGTTTGTAACGCCAAAGTAGTGGTCTCCTTCTGGGGGCTGCAGTTGTTCTGTTTTAACCATCAGGCCATCCTATGGGAGTAAATTCCAAGGCTGATTGCCAATGTTTGAACCAAGACTCCCCAGAAGGAAAACAGCTTGCTTCTACAGTATGTTGGAAGAAAAATACATCTTCTGTCCTGGGATCCCAAATTCCAAAATATGACAAAAAAAATTCAAGTCCAGGAATCCTCATTCATTTCAATCAGAAACAGTCAAAGCAAGAATGGATTAACTAAACATTATTTTATAGTTTTGTTAAAAAAATTACACATCTTTGTAAAAGAAAAAAAAGTCTTCAATTTAAAGTCATACAAGCAGCGAATGTCATGCAAACTTCCATGAGTTCATCTCAAAAAGGCAGAGGGACTTTTTCTAACTCTGTAAATTCTTAATTTGGGAAAATTGTGTTTTTAAAACTACAAGAAAAAAACACAATGAGTAGAATACAACCCCAATACCTAAAACAGTTGTGGCACTGTGTAAAATATAAAGAAAAACAGAATACAATAATTAACAAATCTCCTAAAACAGAACTTAAACATGTCAGATGTTGAAATCAACACATCTCTATTTCATGGAAACTATTGTTTTCATTTGAAAGCAGTTACACCTTTTGTGAGAAAAAAGGGCAACAAAAAGCTGGAAGGGTAAATGACCACTTGAGAAAAACTTGAGGAGCATTTGCCACATCACTGTGGTGTGAGCATTTCAGGGAGGCAGAGTTTCTTAGATGGACACTTCTCAGTCTATCTGTGACAAACTAATGTGGAACAATTACAGAAATTCAAAATGTTTCTTAAGATGAAATTGTGGAGACCTTGACTATCCAATCATATAAAGTATATAATTTCATCCAAAAACATATTAGTGCCTATGGTGCATGCATCTTCCACTGTAAGGGCTCCATCAATGCAGAAAAGAACAATAATGTTTCAACGCAACATCTGCTTCCATCCAGACCATGTCTCATCCAGGGAATTTAACAAGACCGTGCTAAAACCACAAAACACATCCAACACAACAGAATGGCTTTACAGGAGAAGACTCTGGGTGCTGAACTGGCCTGACTATAGTCCAGACCTTTACACAATTTTCAGAATTTTTATTTAGCCTTTATTTCACCCAGTTTGTCCCACTGCAACCAATTATCTCTTTTCCAAGGAGACCTGGCTAATGGAATCACCTGCATGCTGCTGCCCTAACACATAAAATGACTGTTTTAAAAACTTTCTCACATAAAATGTGCATGCAAGATGTGTCAAATAAGGACGTTATACCTGAATCTTTCTATTTTTATATCCCCAAATGGAGTGTCAGGGATATAAATATATAAACATCCTATGTGCTGTTTATGTATCAAATGAACAAGCAGTGGGATGTCAGTGTAGTTCAAAAGCCTAAAGAAAAGTTGTTGCTTCTATATACAGATGTGGGGATAACTGAAGACAACAAAAATGCTAAAAATATTAGAAAAACACTTTACCAACTTTATCAGTGTAAAACATAAACACTTACTGGCATCAGATTTCACAGGCAGATGTAAGACTTTGTTTGCCACCCAGGAAATATAGAATATATAAGAAACTGGTTGAGTATGTTCAGCACAGTGTCATGACAGTTCAGCATTTCAAATCCATTTTACAATCAATAATCGGACGTCAGATTTGTGTCCAGCTTCTCAAAGCAGTTTTCAGCCATTGTTTTCAGTCAAAACATTATGTCCATTTGCTTAAAGTCGAGCGGGTACTTCCTTTTTGAGCGGCCAGGATGTGGGGGAGTATCAGCTCAAGATATCTTGGAGTGTCTGGTACAGAGGCATTAGTGATGTGAGGTCTCTGTTTTTGCTCGTTTCCCACAGTTGCCATCAGTTTTCATCAGACTGGTATCTGGGGAGTTTGAAGGCTGGGTAAACACTTTAAACTCAGCATCCTATGCACCTTTGGTTAGACTTACTACTGTTACACTGGGGAAGGCTGCAATTCCTTTCTGTATTGGGGAGTGTGACTGGTCTGCAAAAGTGTTTAAGTAAGGCAATATGTGTCAAACTAACATCTATGTCTTCCCTCCAAGATGCAGGTCTTCCCACCAAAACATTGCACTCTTGCAAAATTAGTCTTTCCCATTGCTTGCAGCATTGGGGTTATTATTAGTTCTCTCCCAGACTCCCAGGTCCAGTCTTTCTCCAAGAGGACAGCCATGTCCCCAGACAACATGAAATGACAGCATTATACAGCATTCAAATAAGTTATTCACATACAATTACCAACCTCGATCTGGAACATGTTGTAACTGGATCTGAAGCTGAACTATCTGATTCTGCCTAAAAATTTTAAACTTAGTTTATAGAAAGTGGAAAAAGACATACTTGGACATTTTCAAGGTTTACGTTTAAGTGCTTCATTTCATTTAGTTTTTTAAAAAAATATATTTTATTGAGCTTTTACTCGGTTCTTGTACATTAATTCATTGAGAAATATAATTTAACCTAATTAAGCTATAGCCAATATGGCCTTAGGGCAAAGAAAGACTTCTATGGCAGTAATGGAACTTGTAGAAGGAATATCTAAGGCAATTGATAAAAAGGATCATACATTTGGTGTTTTTTAAGATTTAAAAAGGCTTTTGATACAACTGATGATGCCATATTGCTGAAGAAATTAGTGAGAAAAGGCATTAAAAAGGGTTACCTGAAAGATATAAATCAATATGTACAAATAAATAATGTAAAGTTAGACTTGTGGAGTGCCACAAGGGTCTGAATTATTCATATTATGTACTGATGATATATGCTATATTTCTAAAATGTTAAAGTGTGTTCTCTGTGCTGGTGAAATCTTGAACAGCTACTGATGACAATTGAAATGGAGTTAAACACAATAAAAAGTTGTTTGATGAAAATAAATTATCATTGAATGACCATAAAGCTAAGATAATTATTTTTTCGCAGCTGGAAAAAAGCAAACTAGGCAGCAATCAAAATGAATGTATTTGAGACTGAAAGAGTACAGGAAAATATTTTCTTGGATTGGCGATTAATGACAAACTTTGCTGGAAAGCTCATATAAATAATGTAAAAACAAAAATGTAACAAATCATTGCAAAACTAAATAAATCTAAAGATATCTTGGAAAAAATCACTATGTACACTATACTGCAGTTTACTGCTTCCATATATGACATATTGTGTAGAAATAATGCATATAAAACAAAAACTTTTCCAATCTTTACAAAAAGCTATAAGAATTATCAATAAATCCAAATATCTGTATCCAACAAATATGTTGTTTATTCATTTAAAAATTCTCAAATGATACGATTTGATTTTAAAACAGTACAGTTGATGTATTGTGTACAAAATAATCTACTCATCCATGTTTGAGGTTAGAGAGAGACCCTATGATTTAAGAGGAGCAAATTCCTTTAAAACTGGTTCAGGTCCTATTTAGAAGGTCGGAGTTATTTTGTCACAATCGGCAGCTATGAATCTGAGCGAGTGGCCGTGACTTGTGGAGTACCTCAGGGGTCAGTTCTCGGACCTCTTCT
>JBAMHX010000004.1:6954448-6974274 GCA_037177515.1 Pseudomugil tenellus | reverse complement strand
ATATAAAAACACAATCTGACAAACACAATAATTTGTATTTTTTCCCGAATTTCTTATAAACATACTTTCTGAATCAAAGAGTACAAAGAGCTGCCACGAGCATACGTCTGTAAAATTAGCGCATATTCAGTCAAAATCAAATTCTTTTTACATCTGTTATAAATACTGATTAATGGGTCATATAGATGCATGAGGTTTGCCATATTTCAAGTGTTATATCAGCCACTGTCAAACTTCATCCATTCTGTTCTACTGTGAACAGACATCAGAGGGAAGAATAAGAAATTGTCCTTGACTGAAGTAGATTTTTAAGCTTTCTACTTAAGCTCTCCTTTTTATCTGTCTTCCTGGTGTTGTTTGTCTCAACCCTTGAGGCTGCCTGACTGGATGATACAAAGACCAGTCATGGCCTGAAGGTCTGCTGCTGTAAACCATATCCTGAACTCTTTTCCTTTGCTGATGCATGTTCATGAGTAAGGCATGCTTAAATTAAAAGGTTACAAAACAAAGCCAGGGCAGATGTGTAGTCTTAGTATTGGATGCACTAGAATCACTGTGGCAGTGGTGCTTTGGGTAGTTGTGGGTGGCTTCCCCATTGAGCAGATTTATTGTGGAGTGAAATATCAGTGAAACACCCCAGCAGACCACACTGTGCATTAGAAAATTAGTAACAGTAAAAAGACATTCTCCAGTTACTGGCCCTTTTCCCAGATTCATAAAAATTTAAATGTGCTCATAATTGCTAACACACCTGTAACAGTACAGGCTCATGTTGCGTGGATGTTTACATCTGGGCCCCCTTCTTTTTCCTCAGCTCTTGAAGACTGAAATAGTCACCTGCTTTCAATTTAACTGTTTTCAGTGAAAAATCAGACTTTTCCCATTTAGGAACTGTCCTCCCCCCATCTCATCTGAACATGTCAGGGGATAACAGCCCCCCCCCCCCTTAAAAGAATCTGCAAATCCTCGAGAACCGCTCTGGAGAAGCCCAGTATTGCTCTCATTTGACAACCAAGGTTGAGCTCGGCCCAAGAACAGATGGATTTCAACAGCTGTTGAATAAACTGCTTGAACAACCTGAATAATTTAGCCTTCATGCTTCAGGAAGTCCTCCAACAACTTGTGGAGTTTTCCAGCAATTGTGTTTGTGTTTACATCAGATGCTATAACTTGATATATTACTGCAAACAAAATAATTCATTACTATATTGATGAAAAAGGTTGCTAAGGTCTGACATGTGTCAGACAGAGTCTGTTTTCTTTTTATCAGTAACGATTTGAGAACAAGGATTTTTCACATTTTACCTAAACCTTTACCGACTGCCCAACAAATCAAGTCAAGTAACATCTCAACTGGAAGGCCTGAAATTAGGTTTCAACCATCAGCTCAGTAGCATCACCCAGAGTAGCAAACGCTGTGGTTGTGCTGTTGTTTTTACTGGAACAAATTGGTGTAGCCTCAGCAGTCATGAGAGGCCACCCATTGCATTTATGGAGTTACCTTGCATTTACAGACTTCTCAAGATACAAAAGGAAGTGGATCCACATTAGCAGTGTTGACTCTATTACAAGCAGTGTTTCCAAACACCTGTCCATCATCCTTTCCCTCTGTCAAGAGTTTGCCAACAGGAAAGGACACATGAAGAAACCAAGCTACACTGCAATAAATTCCCAACCAAGAAGCAATAAAGACTAATGAAACAAGGGTACAAGGGAGCATTCTGCCCAATATAAACCAAGACAAGAAGCTTGAGCTCCAAAATACATTTGTACATACAGTTATATTACAGTTACAGTTACATTCCCACAGACATCGTAAATCACTTTTAAGCACAGAACAAATAGTTTAATCCAGTAATGAGAAGTTTTGGTGAGAGCAAATATTGATCCTTGGCAATGGAAAAGAGCAAAAACAGAAAGGGAAAGGTGCCCAAATATCCTCAATTTTAAAACAGGCTTATTCTTGTTACGAGTGTCTTGCATACATCATGATAAAAGCTTTGTTTATGCACGTTCCAGATGTTCTCTTTATAGTATTTCACTCTATGTCTAACTTTGGAATGCATGTTTCTCTGCAAGGGCTTGATCACATCCTTGGCCTTATTCAGTGGGGGGAGGTTCTGTTCAGGACATCTATGCTGCAGCGACTTGGTCTTCACCTTTTGCCTTTGTCCATTTCTATATCCTGTACGTCTCCACTTCATATGTATCACATAGAGTTTTGCTGACATGGTAAGAACAGAATTTTTTCTCTGTAGGTTTATGAATGCTAAACAAGCTTCTCTGGCAATAAGGGAGCTACCATATCCCATAGTTAGGCATCAAGTAAAATATTATGAAAAAAGAACTTTAGGATATATACAACCCCAGATCTCTAAATAGTACTGTAATTTCACTACCATATGGGTCACTTAAAAGTCTTAAATTTTCTCCAAAATGTACTGAGTGCCTTATGGTGCGGTGCGCCTAATATGTTATTGTGTGACTTCAAGAAAGTGGACATAGGAGAGGCCAGTATGAGAAAAGGAGGAAGTGTGGGACTGGCCATTGTGAAAAAACAAGTGACCCAAATGAACAGGGACCAACAGCTAAATAGAAGTAGGAAATTGACTATAAAAACGTAGAAAAAAATTAGTCTGAGCAGCAGACTCATGTTGACTTTGGATCTCTGCCAGGAAGCACAACTTCTTGGCAGCGATCCAAAGAAAACAAGCAGCTCAGGGGGAGAGCTGGAGTGGACTGGGTGGAGCTGGCTGTCCCATCGACAAGTTAATCAACAATTCAAAAAAAAGTTTAAAAAGATTTCAGAGACCAGAAAAATTTTTCACATCCTGAATTCAGATTGTGGTGAACGGAACTAAACAGTTCCCCTCCGTAGCAATTAAGTTAAACATCATGTCAATGGTGGACGATACTGTGCCTAAAGCTAAAGACCCTAACACTGAATCTGGTTAATGTTGCAGTTGTCTAATGTTTCTCATATGTGACCGGAGGGGGGGGCTGTGACATTAGATATTATGCAGGTAAACGTATGTTTTACCAGTATGTTTTAACGTGCCCTCGCCTTAAAATCCGGTGTGCCTTATGAGTGTGTTAAATACAGAAAAGGCACCCATAACTGAAACTGCGCCTTATTATCAAGTACGCCCTATGATTGTGAAAATGCGGTAATAGTTCCCAACCGACAACCTCTCTTGCTTGGGCAAGTGAGCAGAAGGCACTGCCGTCCACATGAGTTGTGGGTTCAAGTTACCTGATGTGGACCGACATGTTCACCAAACAATCAAGAATGGCGTAATGAGACCTGAAGGATGCAGAGAGGAGTGCATCCCATAGAGAGATCCCATCACTCATATTACTCATGGGTTATGTATATAATCTAAAGTTAATGCTTCACATTTTCAAGCTGCAACACAAAAGGCCTAGATACTGGGTTAAAGCATTTTAGAGACAAGTAACGGTGTGCCTGTTTCAGGGGATTTGCACACAGTCTACGATGGTGGACTCAAAATTGAACGTTACCCACCTTTTTTTTCCCATAATGCTTATAGTTTTTTTTTTTACCCTATACATTTGGCAATTCTGTCCAGTCTGAGTCTTCTAATGTGACATGTAGTGGAATCCTCTGGTAAGCAAAGTACACAACTTAAAGATACAGGGCAATGATCTACCTGTTGGGCATTGCTGACACACCTTTGCCAGTGTCTTTGAGCTAATGTGCTCCGAGAACCTCCTTGGGGATACATTGGTGATCCCCAGCTGATGACCCATCATGGATGTTTTGCTACTTTTACCACAGTTCATCTCCAGGTGATGAAGAGATCTCTCCCTGCCACTTCTTGCTGATGCCTTAGGTGTTGGACCCCCAGTTCCTGTACTTCCTCCTTAGTCACATCCAGAAGCTGCCCTTCTCTGCCAGGTCTTTGTTAGCTTTTTGACACCCTGCTCCTGCGCAGTCCATATTACGAAGCAGGTGGACAGTTGAGGACTCAACACAGTCCCTACAACCTACTTTGATGGGGCAAATAATGGCTTTCCAGTTAGCATTCCTACACTGCTGCTGCCAGAGTACTCATTAGTGACCTCTATATCCTCCTCGCATGGGACTGTTACAATAAAGTTTGTGAATGGTTACACTGCGAATGGAGCCAGACAACTATACGAGTTAGGTCAAAAAGCAAACATTTACTCAATGTTAGATTGAGTTAAAACTGCTGAAAGGGCTACCATGTTTACAAATTTTAGCATTTAATTAGTTGATTACCTATCAAACAGTCGTTTTTCTTTGGAAATGCTTCCCCTCTTTATGTCATTAATCATGGTGTAACCACAGCTATTCAACTTCATTTTATCATGGGCACAACTGTTATGTTAGGGCTATGGCTACTGGGCCACACATTCCTCTGAACAGCTTCTCATATACATTATACATCTCTTATAGATGTACTAATAACACGAGGCTACACAGCATTTAACATTTTAATTTAAATCAGTCACATGAAATCACAGTAACATCAACTGCTAGCTTTTAGTGCAGCTAACTATCAATTTGCTTGAAAAGGTCCTATTTTTTTTTTTGCTATATTTGCTATTTCACAGTCTATCTTATGCACATCTATAATATTATACATTTTGCAACATTCACCATACTATAGATCTGCCATACAGTTCATTTGTTGCTGCAAGACTTCTATCCGGAACTGAACGACTTGAGCCGGATTTCTATTATCATTTAGTCCGCCGTACTCCACCGCCCGGGGAGCACCCTAGTCAGCTGCAATGCTTTTCCATTGCAAATCCAGTCTAAGTACAGACGCTCTATTTTAGGAGGGGTCCCCCGGCGCATTCCATCTAGAAAGGTACCGATGTCATCTGATATCGACACAACGCAACAAAACTACACGTTCTTCGAGATTTAATGTATTGTTTAATTCGTATCATAAACAACAACAACAACAAAAAAAAAATGTTCACCTAGATACCAAAGAAGAAGACAGAGACAAGATGGAAGGAGGTTAAGAATCCTTTTACCTGTTGCTCGGTTACGGCTAATTTTGACTAATAAACTCACGGCACAAATCAGGAGACGTTGTCGTCTGACAAGACAAGACGACCTGGAGAGGCAGTAATTATCATTACTGTGTACATCGCTGTGTAGTGACATCATTTCACTGCAAGCCAATCATTGGACATTAGCCTGCAGACCTCACACTACCCGCATGGCCCAACAGGCCTGGCCCGACAACAAAGTAGGTCCAAAAAGTGTACCAGTACGGTCTGACAAATCGTAATGGAAACACTCTGAGGCCAGGTGGACTGGTGTATGGCTGGGTAGACTAGATCTGTGTGGAAAAACGCCTTTGGTCTGCATTTCTCCTAAATTGCTCTCAGCTCCTCTCACACATTTGCCCCGACCGCACTGAGTAGCCAGAGGGGGGCTGTCTGTTGTTGCTGTGCGTGGGGCGTGCCTATTGATAAGAGCGCAGCACAGCCTCATGCACACTTCCCGGAGGAGATAAAACGCTAAAGTGCTGCGTTGAAGCGGTGGTGTCAGCCGCTTTCTCTGCTTAAGCTTCACTCTTCTTTTTTAAAGCGATAAAACTACAAAAACACATGGATGAAAAATAAAACTACTTCCGTGATTGTTTTAAAGGTACAATTAACACTAATAGAAGGTTAAAAGCTCATAAAAGTCCATTTTGCAGAATATGGTCCCTTTAATACAAATCACAGGTGTCATTTTTGTTTTAAAGTGCAAAAAAATTGACTGGTAACTTTAAAAAAGTTTGGTTTGTTTGTGTTTTTTTCTGGTAAGTATCTGAGTGTTGTAAATAAATCAAAATTGACTTAGGTTGTCTTGATGAGCTGGAGCACTTTTGATGTGTGTCTGCTCAACCTTTTTTTTTATATATATATTTGCTGTCAACCTCTCCTCTTAAGACAACATGTTTTCAGAAGATGACATAAGATGATGCAATTAGGGTTTAAAGTCTATGACTATTAGTCAACTCAAATATGAAAATTAATTAAATAACTCTTTTGTCTGCTTTCAAACAAGTGTGCAGAGACAATTTTATTGATTTTGCATCAATAACAGAGATGATCACCGGTAGAAATGGGAAAGGAAAAAATTCCTTTTCAGGAGATTCACAAAACAGAGATGGACTCTCCTGCTCTTAGAGCATTCAGCAGCTCCATCATGGATGAATCACAGATGAGAAACGTCTGGATTAAAGGCAAATTTATATGTCTAAATGGTGACGTCCATTTCAAATGTTATTAATCACCACTCTCATACGTCTATGCTTTTTTTTTAAGTTGCCATGTTTTATTTAGTTCATCCATTAGTGAGCAGTGCTGATTTCAGAGTTCACTTCTGCATTTGACACTGATTGGTAGAGCTAATGCATCACAGGAAATTTGTTTACAACTATCCAAAATAACCAGAAGTAGAATAAAACAAAGTGTTTTGATGTTTTCTATAACTTTTTCTGCATCTGTTTTGGGTGGTTTCTATTTGGTGGTTTCTGCATCACATCCTCAACCACTTTTTTCTTTGTTTTTTTCTCTGGTTATGTGTCAGCTATAAGCTTTTTTGTTCCAAGTGATTAATAGCTAAGCTCCTTAAAAAGAGGCCAAATTATGCCTTACAGCAGACAGATAAAAATGTCTGCATATTTGTCTTCTGTGTCAAGCATAACTGAGCCATAGGCCCAGCAGAAGAGATGCAGAACTTGATGATGTTCCTGAGCGTCATGGTTGAGAAGGCGTCTGAATCATCTAATTAATACAGCCCCGAAGACCTTAAATGTGGGGCTTAGGATACAGAGAAAGGAGAAGCTCATTGCCACTTCTCTGGGCAAACAGAGTGTCATGCAGAGCTAGAATACTATTGCTGAGGACGGCCTATACCTTGTTCCTGTTGCTCTGTCTCACCAGTTCTCCAACAGAATCCAGTAAAGTTTGAAACTAGCACTGGGTTTCAAAACTGTATGTACAAACTGGTCTCCAACCAGTAAAAACCCATTGAGACCAACATGTCGGCCAAATCCAGAACTAAAAGCTTCAAAATGGTACTACATAAACCAGTAACGTCACAGTGGTGCATACTTTTCCTACAAACTATAATCAGGATTTCACCATTGATATACCTTAAAAACAAAAACTGAGTTTCATTCAAGTCAAAACTTCAAAAAACGATAAATGTGAATTTTACCAATAATATATCAGAAAATAGGCTTTCTTTTGCCTACAGTAATTATGTAGTGATGAAACTCTATTAAGATTTAATTCAAATAAATTTTGCATGTTACAAAGCAGAATCAAGAATTATCTTGAAATGTTTAGAGAGTCTGAACTTTTTAACAATATTCACATTCATTACATCTCAACATGGGAAGGAAGTAATAAGGAAGTTAATGTTTCTGCTCTAAGGATGCCCTGCATCCATTCAAACAAAGATACGTTTCCCTGGCTAGTTTAACAACACCACCTTATGTCAGCAACATGTGTGCAGGTCCACTTGTGAAATACTCCTTTTGAACAAAAATTATTGCAAAAAGGCTTTATGAAATATATTTGTACTCTTGTAATTCTGATATTTTTATTCATTCATTTCAGTGAAAACATGTAAAGTCTAATGACAACATTTCCTTTTTTTTTTTAGGGAGGAAGGAGGGGTCTCTATGTTCATTAGTCACAACCAACAGTACAAAGATATGATTCATATAGACAGACAGAGATCAAGCTTAAACATTATATATTCACATATGATTTTCTTATTGTGGCACCCCCTAATGAAGGGTCAGCTTCAGTGTTGAATCCTGTCTCCTCTTTGAGCCCTCTCCAGACAGTAAAAGTCAATATGATGTTGACACTTGTCTAATCACTTGCTCTGTCCATTTTGCTCTTTTCTTCTTGTGGGCTGATACTATTTTCTTGTGTTTCTTTGCTAAATCAGTCATAGTGCTCATTCACAATGGTCATTGTTGAAATCCAGGTGCTGCCCTATGACACGGTGCTATGAAGCAAAATGGTACTGCCATAATGATCCCTAAGATTGAGAAATAAGGAGTGTAGTTGACAGTGTCTTATCAATATGAATCACTGATAAACTTTAAAGTTGGAAACTTATGTAGCATTGCTTTGACAGATCTGACATCTGGATCTACTAGCATGAAAATGTTGGAGAATTTATTTGGGAACATCTAGGTGAGTTAATCTAATTTCTCATAGTGAGGTTACAGCCATTGAGCCAGTCCACACCAAAAATGTGATCATTATCAGACTTCTGGAGTTACCAGGTTATCCAGGGGTCATTGTGTGGACAGCATTTTCCAACTTGCTTCAACAGATATCGGCATAGATTTGACTATGAGAAATCAGCTATAGACATCTAGATTTCTTTTTACAGCTATTCATGGGGAAAGGAGGGGGGGGAGGGGGCTTCCCTTCCTACTTTTAGCCTTTTGCGCATATAAGATAAATCTAATAATGGACTTGAACCTATAGACTAGGCTTTTCAGATATCCCAAAAGATCATAAAATTACAACTATGTGATTACTAGCAGTTCTTGCATTTTGATGGTCACATAAATGGGCTCATTTTGATAAAGCATGCGCCAGTATAGTATCAGCAAGATAATGATAAAATATTTTCTATGCATTGTAAGTGGGCTCAGTGATTCCCACTGCATACAGTTTGCCTTATGCCCTCATACTAGGCTGATGCTGCCCAACAGTGAGAAAATCTACGGGACCCCCCCATCTTGCAATGATAAACATTCTTAGATTCAGGAAATCCCACAATTTAATGGAATCTAAGGTAGACCAAGAGCCACTCAGAAAAAAACAATAATCAAATCAAAATTTGTGTCTCTTGTCACAGCTACAATTCAGCAGGTGTAATCATTGTCTGCACTGTAGTGTAACAGGATGTAGCTAAAACAACTACACTTGTTTCACACACTGTGGTTAAGGTGGATAAACCACAGCGTCTTCCCACGTGGCCCTTCTCCACCTGGCTGTACACCAGTCCACCCGGCCTCAGAGCGTTTCCATTACCATTTATCGGACCACACTGGTACACTTTCTGGACCTACTTCGTAGTCGGGCCAGGCCTGTTGGGTTGTGTGGGTAGCGTGATTGGCTGATTGGCTTGCAGCGAATGATGTCACTACACAGCGATGTACACAGTAATGATAATTACTGCCTCTCCAGGTCGTCTTGTCTTGCCCGACGAGACGTCTCCTCATTTGTGCCGTGATTCTATTACTCATTATAAACCATAACCCAAGCAGCAGGTAAAAGGGTTAGCCATAACCCTAACTCTAACCCCTACCACAATAGAGCATCTGTACTTATACTGGATTTTGCAATTCCAGCAGAAGAAATCGCTCCCCGGCCGGTGGAGTACAGCGGACTAAGTGATAATGGAAAAACCCCTTATGTTGTCACCTGAAGGTGATGTTTCACCTTTTAACTTCTAAAACTAGAAGACAGGTGGTATGCTCACTAAGCAGGGTGGAGGTTGACCACAGTGTTAAAAAAACAGCATTTACCCCCCTCAACAACCTGTGTAGAAAAACGTAGTAGTAAACCAGTCAAATGTTTCTAAGCATGAGTACAAGTTGTGTGCAGCTATCTTCAAATAGACCTTGTGCGCCAACATTGCATCCAGTGAATCATTACTGAACCCAGAAGTTCTAAACATACCACCACTAAACCCATTTAGCAGTTTCAACATTGATAAACAATCTGCCCAAACTATCTGTATACGGAACTTTAGATATGTGGGAAAATACCTTTGTTTCACTCAGCATCAGCACCAGTTCCTCTACTGCTTCTGAACAATAGAAACTGCTGGCTGATGCAGATGGAGCAACAAAGTAATCAATCAGAGACAGCAACAAGTTTAAAGAGAAGTATCAGTCTAATGTTTGACCAGCAGATGAGAGAAAACCAGAGAGAGGAGGAAAATAGCAGTCCAGCCATAAGAAAGATAATTTGCTAATAAGACATACTGAGTGGGCAGAGAGACCACAGACATTCCTCAAGACAAAACACATTCACACTTTGGATGTCAACTCTTACTTTTTCTGCTTTCTCTGCAATTTTTTCTGACTGTGTTATTTTCCTGTACACATTAAAAGGATATTTAGGAGAAAAATTGACACTTAATTCCTTTTTTAGGGGTGTGTGTGTGTGTTTTTCTCTCCCTGTCTGTGTCTCGGTGCCTCTTTCTAACAGGGGATGGATAGTGGGTGGTCAGGAAAGGGTTAAATGTGGTGCTCTATAAACTCTGCTTTAAGAGTCTGCTGGAAGCTACTGGTTCAGCCTTTAAATACAGTCATTTGACTCATCCAAACAGGGGCTCGAAGCGGAGAGAGCAGCTGCTGACCCAGACTCAGGCTTTCAGGCACTGTTGTGTCAATATCGCACTGCTTTGGACAGCATGAAGGCATTCTTATTCACCTGTATGCTTGTGCTGTGGATGGCGGCTGCCTTGGCCAGGACGTTTGGTCAAGATTCTCGGCCAATACCAGGATCTCTACCTGGCAGGCAGCTCAGCGGATACTTCAGTGACCATTTGTTAACGAGGAGGGCAGGGGTGAGAAATTTACTTTTACAGGACACCTTTCTCCAAATGTTTTCCGAATATTCTTTATATATTTAAAAAAAATTATTCATTCAGGTTTTTGCACATTTGTATTTTTGTTTGTGCAGGATCACTTCTGATTCAGTCAAATAAAAACTTAATCGGTCTAATAAACATATTAAATACAGTAATATTACATTTTTTGTTTAAAAATGGTAATAATTTTCTTTCCAGAAAAACAGGCAATACAGATAAATAAAATGAATAATTCAACCACATAATATTGAAAATTAATGATCCCCTCATGGTTTCGTCAATCTGCTTCCTGTTACTTGGTAACGACAGATTCTGTCAGCAATGTATTTCATTGTCCGTTCAGTTAGACAGATAATTCATTCAGCTCCCTTCAAGCACGCACACACACACACACACACGCACACACACACACACACACACCAGCCAAACTCTGTTTTTAATTAACCACACATACACACACACATATTTGGACAAACCAAAACCCAACTCTGGTCTTACTTTCCTTTTGGGATACACTTATGGGAAAACCCACAAGCAATCCCCAGGATGAAAAGGAAGAATTTAAAATGCAATAATAACAATAATAAAACTGTGGGATATGACTATGAAACAATTTATTTTTTATAAAAGCTTCATTTGTGACCAGCTGCTTTTCATACAAAGTCCCATGGCTGCCAGACTCTTCAGACTTGCCTTGAAGCTGCTGCTGAAATTAATCACTGATGCAGAGTTTATTAGATAGTTTAATTTAAAATGTGGAAAGTTATGTCTCCTCCTTTGGACTGGTGAGCCTGTTAAATGAACTGGGCTGGTACGTTGCATTAGGATGGTTTAAACCAGGCCCAGCAAAGAAAGAGATATGGACAGAGTCTGCAAGCGTCTAATCAGTGATGATGCAAGATTTCACCTATAATTTATTTTTCTGGTGGCACTGTAAATCCTCTCCCTTTGGTTGAAAGATGACAACATATTTGGCAGATAGATTCTTCAACTTTTATTGGAGATTGCTTATTTTTGGTCTTGGGTGTACAGGTAAAACTGCCGTGTGCAAACCCTTCAGATGAAAGGAAAGAATGTATTACATTCTCTGAAGGTCTGGCTGTTTCTGAGCTCAGAGGCTAAAGGGCAACTTATGGTATCTACATTAAAGGGCCACATGGGGCTGCCAGCGGATGTCTGCACACATCACAAAATGAAAGGCTGTGTAGTCTATCTTTAATAAAAAGACCACCAACCTTATGTCCTGTGAAAGAAAAACAAAAACCATGCTATATCTGTTAATTTAATAAAAAGAAAAATACTTGTGAATACTTCATTAAATCTCCAAATAAAATTATTATTCTTATTAATATATAATGCTTGTTTCCTCATGTTTTATAACATACCCAGGCTCAGTTGTTAATGTTAGTAGTAATATCAGCTTACTCAGGAGGATTGATACACAAGTGCAGAGACTTGTTTTAAGTAGTGTTTAGTATTTTTTTTACTTTTAAATAAAATGTGAAAAGGCTTATTTAGACTATTAAACAGCTTTAACTCAAATCAGCATTCATGGGAACACAACATATGGGTGCAAACACTCATTTTAAATGAGCGTGAGAGCTTACAAAGGGAACGTAGTTTTTATTTTTTCCCAGAAACATTTGACATGGAGACCCTGAAACTGACCACAATGTTTGGACATACAGACCAAACATCTGAAAAACAGCTGGCAGCTCACTGTAGCCATGTTTAAAACGGGTAAAAAGCCATACAGAATGGTCTAATGCTATGTTGTAGCCCACAAAGAGAAACATGATGAAAAACATGCTACGGTGAACAATAAGGGTCCCTTGTTTGTAGCCAAGGCTTTATGCCTGGGCTTCATTACATTGTCATGACATGGCTGTATAATCTACAGTCCAGTAAACTGTGCAATATAAGCTTGGTAAAACAACAAGGACACTATAGTGTGCTCTGGTGCTTAGACAGGACATAAAACATTGAAGGTAACAAGTGTTTGCTGTAGCAATATTAATTCAGCAAGCTATTCTGGTAGATCTGCAACATAAAAGTGCTGATTCATATAATAACATGATTACACATATTTATCGCATAAGTTCAACTTAAGCCTTCTTATTTGGCATCTGTGAGCATCAAGATACCCTACAAAAAAAACTAACCATGCATTTACTATGGAAATCAAAAATAAACTGCAAGAAATAAAAATAAATAGAAATTAAAACAGTAAAGGTGTTCATCATTGCAATGCAGATAAACGTTACAAGTATTTATGTTTAAGAAGCTGGACTTCTTATCTACATGAATAATAAACACATTGATGTTGACAGTCTGAATATTCAACAGGGTCCTGACCTAAGTCACTGATCTCAACAGATTAACATTACACATTCAGTTTTAAGCTGCATTGAAGAGAGAGAAATGAGCAAACACCAGACTTGGCCAAGTACAACACATTACAGATTTCTACAAGGTTGTTTTTCCATCTTCATTTGGTGTCAGCCCAAACTGACAGCACAATATATTCTCTTGTTTTCGAAGATGACCTCCTAACCCTGGCAGCGTTAATGTTCTGCTCTGGCTGTTATGTGAACTGGCTGTATTTTCTCCTGCAGAGGGCACTGCCTGCTGCTGATGAGCCCAATCACACCCCGACTACAACAACAGAAGGCGCTTTTGGTAAGAAACAGACCCGTTTGACACATCTGCACCTGCTGACATTCAGAAAACCCCAAAGGAGCGAAGACTTGATCTGCTATCCACTTAGCATTGCTGCTTTGATCGAGCTTGCTGTAGAATTCCTCAGAGAAAGATAGTCCGGCCTCTGGTGGGTTTGAACTTACATTTACAAAGGATGAGTACAAACAAAAAATGAGTAAAGACTGCTAGAAGAATTTAGTATTTTACCATCAGTTATAAATTGGCCATCTTTAATTTTTTAATTGTTGGAAAACTAAAACAATAAATAGTTATATGGTAATTATGTCTTTTTCACAACCAGACAAGACAAGTCAAGCATGCATCTGTTCTCTATAAACAGAAGAAGAGAGGATATTCTGAGGATGCTTTGGGTTTTTTTGTGCTGCAGATCTTCCCACATGTCTGCTGTGTGTGTGCTTGACTGGCTCGGTGTACTGTGAGGAGGTCAGTCCAGACTTGACCACTGTTCCCGCGCTGCCTAAAGAAACCGCCTACCTGTACGCCCGCTTCAACAAGATCAGAAAAATCAGCACCAAAGATTTTTCTGACATTGGTGAGTCTGAGAACATTACAGTGTCAGTAAATATGATGTATACTAATAAATTATTGGATCATTAAAATATTTACTGAAAAAGCAAGTCATAAGTCTTGTAAAAATGCCAACATGCCAAGCTGCCATCATTCACCAAAAAAAGAGTTTCACAGGCAACAAATAGAAATACTCCTCTAATATACAACCAAAAATAGTAAAAGGGGCTAGGCCTCAAAAAGTTCTGCAAATATTTCTTTATGGATCACAACAATTTCAAAGACATGACTGTAAATTTTTATGATGAGCATTGTTGGTTTTTCTTTCTTATTCAGTCTAGACTTATGTTTAATTTATTGCAATTTCTTTCTTTTTTGCCCTTTTCTTAAAGTTTTCTTTTGTTATATTCTTTTTTATGTTAAATTTAATAAATAAAATAAAATAACTTGTTTTAGTTGCCACTTTAGAAAATTAATAAAAGACTACCCAGTGTAGATCTGAGATGATAATAACAGCAGCAGACTGGATTTGTATAGTGCTCATACTGGGTGATGTAAGCTACATCTGTGCCCTGGAGCAGAATGACGGAAACGTGGCAGTCAATCGCTGGAAATGGCCTCTCTGACCATAATCAAACTTTCATACACATTTATATACTAATATATACTGCTGTCAACAGAGACAAGAGGTATGAAGAGTCTTGCCCAAGAACACTACAGATTTACTGGGGGATTGATTTGACAGTAATCACTAACCTTCCAGTTACTGGTCAATCTGCTCCATCATCCCAAAAAAGTCACATAAATGTGTCTAACTAAAGGTCTAAACACACCTTCCAATATTACGGCCAAAACATTTGCAGGGCAAATTTTTTAAAATTGGATTGAGTCAATGTGAATGTTCCCATCAGTAATGAAATTCCGTCCTGGGGTTTTGCTAATTTTATTTTTTCGATCCGAGGTGGAATTATTTTTTTTAATAATTCTGATTTGATAGATACATAATTGAGCAATCACAGAAGGCACATTGATAGCGTTAGTAGGGCCGGTCGCGAGCTGTGCAACTGATTCATTCAAACTTTGTATCACCATGACAACCATATCTGAGCATCTTCGTCCGGTGGAATAGGCACTCTGAAATTGTTTCTCTTGTTGCCAAACCATATCCTCCATATAAGTTTTGTTTTATTTTTTAATCAGGAAACATACCAAAATATTGAAACTGGTGTACTATGAATCATTCTGACCTTCGCTAACACAACACAAGTTAAATTTAGCAAAAAACGATGTATTTGATTTAGTCTTACTAGGAAGACCTAGAAGAGCATTAAAATGTTTTTTGCGGATAACATCTTAAATGAATGTTTCTGCTTACATTAGCGAACCCCGTCTGCTATGTTTCTAATACATTTATGTGCATCAATTTAGAATTGCAGGGAAGGAAGAGCATATTCCAGCGATTAGCAGTCGAGAGACAGTGTTGCCAATCCATCACAGGGTCAAATTGGAAAAGCTTTTGTTTCTGATAGATGTAAAATCTCAGTTTGAAAAAAGAAAAAAAACTTACGTTGTATAAATCTTTTTAATTAAAAGGAAAATCATTTAAGTTCTAAAGACAGGTGTATTAATAGTCACCAGGAGACATCGTAATATAAAACTGTGTATCATCAGCATAACTATAGACGTTTATATCCTGATGGCAAAAACCAAGGGCCAGGATGTAGAAAAAACTAACTGGGCCTAAAAATGAGCCTTGGGGAACATTGAAAGTCAGTTTATGTCTAATGGAAGCTAATCAATTAACGCTACTAAAAAATATCTGAGATAAAACCTAATTTAAAACAGCAGGAGAGAGGGAAGCTTGCTTATAAAGGCCATTTAAAAGGATGATGTGCTCTATAGTATCAAAGGCAGCCATCATATCAATCTTACTTATGTTAGTACTAATATCAACTACAACAATGGCTCTATTAAAAAGTTAATGTTTTCCATCTTCCAACAGTGACTCTGAAAAGGATCGACCTGACAGGGAACCTGATCTCAGAGATTGAAGACGGAGCCTTTTCTAAACTAACTCTCCTGGAGGAGTTAACTCTGGCTGAGAACAAACTGGTTAAACTTCCGATGCTTCCTGCCAAACTCACATCCTTCAATGCAAACTACAACTTCCTCAAAACAAAGGGAGTAAAGGCTAATGCTTTTCAGGTACAGAAGCATCACGTTTTATGACCAAATCCAGTTTCATACAGTTGGTGTGTTAAAGCAAATCTTTTTTGTTCTTATTCCCTCCCAACAGAAACTAACCAAGCTGACCAACCTGTTTCTTGCCGACAATCAGCTGGAAGCTGTTCCAAAAATCCCAGAGAGTGTCCGGATCTTACATTTACAGGTTTCTATCTTTTCCTGACCTTCTCCTCATTTAAAGTGCATGCAGTATGCCCAAGTTATATTCCTAACATGGTTTAACTTCATCTTCAGAACAACAACATCACTGAAGTCAACATAGACACCTTTTGCAAGTCTGATGACAACTACTATCTACGACCAAGTCTCAGCGAGGTCCGAATGGACGGCAACCCAGTGGTGTTGTCCAAGTACCCCGACAGCTTCACCTGTATGAAAGTGCTGCCCGTGGGACGGTACCGCTGAGGAACTATACTGTTAGCCCCTTTGTTGCTGATGGAGCCATTTTCCTTTAACAGAGTGCTGAGGGGCACTGTGACATTCAGGACTTTGGGAAATTTGTCCCACGAGTAAAAGTGTCAATGTTACTTCAGCTAATATGCAGTTTGTTTCATCGTCAGGTCAAAAAGGAAACAAGTCATTGGACTAAACGGTGGGAAACTGATGATGTTGCTCAGCTCATCTCAGCACCTCAGTGTTAGCAGATATGCAGGAGGCTACGTCTGACAATGTGGACAGTCAGAGTCAATATTAAATTATATAAAGCCCCATCTAAAATGGGAGCCAATGGCTCCAATTTCATATTAACAGTCCAACGTCTTGATTCATTTTGACCTTATTAAACCCAGAGTGAGTAGACACAAATATTTTGGGAATTTAAGGGAAATGTCCGACAGCTCCTACACATTTAATTTTTTTCCCTTTTACTCTGGACAGAAATCCATATGTTGACCAACCCCTCCGACTTGTATAAAGTTGTGTAAAACGTCCTGATGACAGCAAAACAGAAGATGTTTGAATGCTGTCAGTCATACAAAATGAATACTTGATGCATGCTAATGTAATTTTTTCAGTTTTGTGATGTGTGACAAACATTTCTCTTTGTTTTGCTCTGATACGTTTATCAGAGAGATTACAGGCGCTTTAACTTTGGTTAAAAAAAATAAAGATAAAGCTTTAGACAAACATCTGACTGGTCAGCATGGCTGGTAGACGGTGCTGATGTAGACTAAGATTTTCTAATTTATAGACTCCAGTTCAGGTGCACTGGGGAACATGTATCTATGAACAATAGTAATGTGAAAGTTACACTTTCTCATGTTTTCTTTAAGGATATCTTGCTTTTAATTATAATTTCTTCCTCCCCGAAAGAAAAACAAACAAAAAAAAAAAAAAAAACACACACTTTGGAAGTTATTACTGGTGTGAATACAACAGCGATGTACAGGAAAATGTGTATGTAATGTGGCTTTGATTTCAGAATATTTTAATAAAGTTCAACTGTTTTAATTAAAATGTGTTGGGTCATTGTTAGATGGGTTTCGTATGTTATGACAACTAGTTTTAATGAGTGTCCTGAGGCAAAGGTGTTGTACAGAAAAAAGATTCTGGGAACAATTGAAATCCAATACTTGCAGATGAAAGAGTCAGTATTAATTATTTTTTTCTAAATCCATGCAAACGTCCAAGGAGTAAAGTAGACTTTTTATTTACATTAATATACAACACTGGCCACTTCATCTGGTCCACCTTGCTAGGACTAGATTGGAGTACTTTTTGCTTTCAGATCTTCCTCAATTCTTGGTATCATAGATTAATTGGTGTCAACAATCACTTCGAAACATATCTCAGTGATTTGGTTCCATACAGACTCAATAGCATCACACAGTTGCTGTAGATTTGTTGGATGCAAATCAGGTATCACTGTATCCCAAAGATGCTCTATTGCCGGGTTGCCCTGTTCCGGTCATTGAGGGCCACAATACTGCAGGTTTTTCATGTACCCCTGGTCCAACACAGCTGACTCAAGTCATTATTCTGAGCTTCATTGGCCTTTGTATCCATTTAATAGATGTCAAGCATGTTGGAAAAGGGATACATAAAAAATCTACATTATTGTGGCCCTCAACGGCTCTTGAGGACTGACTTTTGGCACCCCTGTTCAACTGGATTGAGATTTGGGGGACTGTGGAGGCTACTAGAGTATAGAAGACTGCTTTGTGACATGGTGCCTTATTAAGGAGTAGCCACCAGAAAATGCTACACTTTGGTCATACAGGGATGGACATGGTCCTAAACAATATTCAGGTAGGCTATGGTGGTTAAAACCATGTCATCTTGATACTAAGGAGCTCAAAGTTGGCAAAGAAAATATCAAGGCAGGAACACATAACATACTTTTTTGTTGTTTCTACCAAATTCTGACTCTACCATCTGATTGTAGAGCTGAAATGGGAGTCTCAGCAGACCGGGCAACATTTTACCAGTGCAATGATACTGTGTGTATTGTAGCCTCAATTTCCTGTTCTCTGCTGACAAGAGTGGCACCCAGTGTGGTCTTCTGCTGCTTCGGCCCATCTTCTTTAAAGTTGACATGTTCTGTTTCAGAGATGACATTCTGCACACCTTGGTTGGAACTGTGGTGTAAAAATCTCTCCTTGTGACTAATTACAATCATCCAATCAGGTTTTTGTCCTTAATATCCCCCCCCCCCCCTTCCCCCGTAATTTCGTCTACCATCATTATGCTAAGTGACATATGCAACCATGTACTGAATGCAAATAAGTGTTAAGCTTCCACTTCTTAGGGTGTTAAGTATCCCGATCAGTATATAAAGTTTATTTCACATTTCCATATCTTAGTAATTCTTTATCCAAAGCACTGCCTCATACATCTAATGGACTTTAATTCTGTGTTACTCCAGGGTTCCCACAGCCTGAACCAAGGTAACTGCAGCAGCAGCTTTACCAATCAGCTCTCTACAACACCTCTTACAGAACAAGCATCAAACACAAGACAATCATCTCATAACACGAAAAGCATTCAGAATTAATGAAAGTTTACAACAGCTGTTGGTTTGTAAGATGAATTATGCTGCTTGTAGTCATTACTAGTACACTTTTATCTAATAATCTAATGTAATAGGCATACGACTCAATACTACTGATAATTGGTAATGTGTTCTGACTGGTAGAGCATACTGTAAGCAAAATCAATCAATATGAAAAATTTTGTAAAAATATTTTACTATCTCACTCAGCCCATAATGGAAAAAGAGGTACACATTGTAGCATTGTATATCAGCTTTCAGTTTAAAAACAGCGATATGTATTTTCATAGTTATGTCTGACAGCCTTATTTTTTCAATGCCAGACAGTGTCCCATGGGAAAAAGCATCAAAGGTCCAAAGAAAACTGAGTGACAGAACTTGAAAGAAAACTTCAAAAGATCACAACAAAACTGGTTGAAGAAAATTTAAAGAGCAAAAGAAAAAAGGAAAGCTGGTTGACAAGCTGAGCCACACTGCTGGTAAATATTTATAGTAATCAAATACAACCACTCGTCTCCAATGAATGTAATACGCAGATGTTTGTGCATCTGTGTGTGGAGATGTTTGCACTGATGTCTCTACATAGCACAAATAACGACAATCAGTGTCTGGCCACATGCTCATAAATGTCTGCGGCGTGTGAAGGCATGAAGCCAACAATCATCTGCTCCCCTGAACAGCAGAGAGCACTTGTTTCATTCGGCAGTCCACCAGCAAGTAAATAAATATATA
>JBAMHX010000004.1:6937168-6952625 GCA_037177515.1 Pseudomugil tenellus | reverse complement strand
CAAAGCACTGAGAAAGTACTGGACAGCAGACCCCTTACATTTATTTGGGAGATCTGGAAAATCAATTGTTTGAAGGTAAATGAAAGGGGATAGAGAGTCAGAAAAGGCCTGACACCTCAGCGACTTGAAGGACCACCATGCCAAAAGATTAGTGATCAAGTTCCACAAATTTAAATGAACCTACAGTAGATACCACATTATACATACGGTAGATATTTTAGAAAAATTTCGGTTGAGCTTCGAGACACATGTAAAATCATTATGTTAAAGCTTCAGACCTGGTACGAGGAGAGTGGATGAGGTCTGGAATAAACCTGACCCTCCAAACCTGAACCAGAGGAACAAACCTTTATCAAAAGTGAGATGTATGGAGGAAAAAGAATCATTAAGAAAATCAACTCTTCACTCTGCATCTTCTCAGGTCTACAACTGTAACTTTAGCCATGTATTTTTAAACTATTTAGTAAAAAATTATATAAAAATACACAAAACAATTTAACTCTGAGCACAAATATGTTTTTATTTCAGGGAGCATTTGTAAATGTGTATATTTCCACTGAATCAAAATGAAGTAATCTGTTATGGAGAGTGAAAGGTTTTTTTCTTTGTTTGCCAACTTGTAGTGAAAGTCCAGAGTTAATGAGAAAGGAGAACATTGCAGAAACTGGATCTTGATCCAAAGGAATGCCTAGTTTCAGCTTTCAGATGTTGGCCCATAAAAGTTATTCACGTAATTATAACACATCATCTGGGAGCATTGAAATATTTGGATGGTCAATATTTCTCCAAATAAACCCAGAAGTTCTTTGCAGAAATCATTTTAATTTATATGAAAAACTGAAGGAAGCTATTGACAACAATTTGACTCAGTGTGTCAAAAAAAAAACAAACAAAAAAACATAGCTGAGTGGAACCTGCCCCTCTAAACTAAATCTAAGATATTGTTTATAATACCAAAATGTGCTTTCTTATATGCAGTAAATCACATTTGGTCTGTTTTGCTGTGTCTGACTGGGCCTGGGACATTCTATTAAAGGTTTTCCAGAGATTTCTGTGGGGGTACAGGGCTAGACGGCAGTTGGGTTAAATTTCCAGATGAATGTGTTTCCACACGGAGCTGATGGAAACATGGCAGCATCCTGCCATATGGTGGAGCACTATCAAAAAGGCAGACACACAGAGATCCCTGGTCTGATATTACATGGACTGATGAAGCTGATTAAACCTTTAGTGTGGAAGCAGTTAAAGCAAACTGGTAGTAAAGGCAACAACCTTATCTTGGTGCTTCTAATGAGACGTGTGGATCTGGAAAGTTTGAGTGGAGGCTTTCGGTTTATCGTCCTGAAGCAGCAATAAAACTTGTTTTCACAAAACAGTGGAAAACAAATCAAATCAAACAAACTTCCACTAGCATATTTGATTGTTTTGGATACCAGAAATAAATCTGAGTTCCTTCACTCAGTACTTTTAAATTAACATTTCCAAAACAAATGAAAGAACACAAGGACTCAAACAATAAGCTACATTAGAGACCAGGCAGACTCGGTTTTCTTTTAGACGCAGCTGCTTTCTTTGGACACTCATTGTCCACCTGTTCAATTCAAATATTGAAATCAACCAATCACATGGCAGCAATTCAATGTATTTATCCATGTAGACATGGTCAAAATGAGATGGTAGATTTCAAACAGAATCAGAATGGAGGAAACAATGGAATTTAAACAAGGCGTGATTAATAGTGCAGAACAAAATGGATAAATCACATTCCAACTTTTCTGGCAAAGTCTCCAAGTTTACAGTTAAAAACTGAAAAGTCTGATTTTGTTAATCTGATTTTCTTCGCAGTATGTCATTTCCCAATACATTCTTTCTGTACTGATCATGGGAAACTTAAGTCCTGATGCATATGCATGCACACACAGACATGTACACACACATGCACGAAGCACACGTGGAGACAAAAAAGGCATGTCGGACAATGTGTCATGTCAAACTCCCAGGGAGGCGGATAAAGCAAAGCACATTATGCTGAAAACTTCATGTCCATCGCAGAAACAGTCTAAGAAGCTGAATGTGCTGCCAATTTTGTAATTTCTGAGTTGTAACACGTCTTGATCATGCGGCTATTGCGGAAGTGCTTAAAATTGCAGTCCTCATTCACTGTGGGCTCCAAAACAGAGCAAATATCCATAGAGTCATGTTAAAAAGACCAACATCACAGCAGAAATGAACATGTTTTACAGCCTGGTACAAAACCCTATTTTAGGTGTAGGTGTATTGTATTGTAGGTGAGGGGTGTTTTTTTTAATAACTAATCTGTTTCAATGTTATTTAATCTTGATTGACAGGCATGCAGTATCTATAGTTTGTGTAGCACAAACAATTTTCTGCCGACTAACAGCACATATTAATTTTAGCCCATCTATCTCCGTTAGCCGGTTAGTCCCTGTTAGAACCAAAATAGCTCAGTTACCTACAAGCAGCCCTGAGTGTGTCAGATGTCAATTACCCACCCCTCACTCAGCTCCACCTCTGTGATCAGTTTTGTATTTTCTAAGAGCAACGGCATGGTCTCGCTTAGAAGATCCTGCCCAAACGACCTTGCTCTTCAGAAATCTACTGGGAGACTCTGTCCATCTATGGCAATGGTCGGCAACTCTGGTCCTACGGAGTCACACTCCTGCAAGTGTTGGGAGTTTCCCTGCCGCACAGGTGGCACACATAAGAATTAATTAGCGTACTTGTGCAGAGCTTTACGTCGGCTGTGTCTCAATCTCTTTTATACAGTCAATGGTCTCAATTCAGGGTCTGCATACTTCGAGGTGCGGAGTTGAAGTGCGTAATGCACATTAGTCATAGTGGCGCATCAAGTGCTGCCCCAATTTGAAGGGTACTTTGGATCCGCACCTCAAAGTATGCAGACCCTGAATTGAAACTAATTAATTCTAATGTGTGTCACCTGTGCTGTGGTAGGAAACTCTCAACACTTGCAGGAGTGCGACTCCGTAGGCCCGGAGTTGCCGACCCCTGGTCTATGGCTCGAGCAAATTTTTTTTTTTTTTTTTTTTGCAGAGTTATTAAAAAAAAGGCATTATTTCAGATTTGACCTGAACGAATAAGGGCTTCACTCAGTAACACTGTCAACAACGTTTCAGTCATGTATGGAAAATTAGCCCACAATGAGGTTTGAAGATGTGCTATTGCTACACGGCTGACTTTAGCTGTCACATGATGTCTAAATGATCGAAGCACAAGAGAGATATCAGGAAATACAATCAAATGAGTGGATTTGTAAAACTGTGGACACTGCAGGTTTAAATCCTGGATCAAATGCAATGCGGCATGAAAATCAATTATCCAACCATGTCGAGAATTTACAGAGAATGGTCTGAGAAAAAGAGAAAATATCCATAAGCAGCAGTTGTCTGGACATAAATGTCTTGTTGATATCAGTGATCAGAGGAGAATGGGCAGACTGGTTAGAGATAGAAAGGAAACAGAAAGTTAAATAACCACTGGTTCCAACCATGATATGCAGAATAACATGTCTGAACACACAGCATGTCCAACCATGAAGCAGATGGACTACAGTAGCAGAAGACCAAATTATGTGTCACTCCTGTCACCTAGGAACGGGAAACTGAGGCTACTATTATACACACTCACCAAAGCTGGACAACAGAAGATGACAAATGTGTCCTGGTCTGATTATTTGCAAGATTATTTGCAGAAGGCTTTTCCAGGGTGATTTATTTTGTTTGCTTTATAGTAGCTGCTATGGATCCATGATCTGGGAAAAGATCTGAACATTAACAGATTTGCAACCACTGATATGTAGCATATAAAATGTATGAACTGAGACTGTGCAGAAAACTACTGAGAGACTAAAATAACAGATTCCATTTACAATGGTACATCTTTGCGTTTCTAGTCTTAAACATTTGTCTAATTCATTCAAAAGAAATTCTATTCATAACTTAAAACATTTTTTCTGAAGGAAGTTGGACTAAAAAATGTGGGAATCGAACAACTATCACTCTGGGGATACCAAAGATTCATCTGTGACATTTCAGAACAGATTAATCAGACATCAGTCTGAGTTGGATTGCCAACGAACCCCTCAGCTCTCAAATCATCTCACTAACACACACACACACACCAGTGACTGACAAGGCAGCGGTGTGTTGAATCATTATCTGTAATATTTTTCCATGTGTTGTTTGCCAGATTCTGCAGACTGTGTCATACGATCCAGATGTGGCTTGGCTGGAGATATAGAGCAAATCAGAGCAGAACAGATGCTTTTGAGCAGATTGTGGGATGAAGAATGCACCGGCACATAAACACACCATTTATTTAGCATAAGTTCCACCACTGTGGCATCTCAGAAGGGCAAAAAGCTCAATAAATACTTAAAACCATGATATGCATTGTCAGATTTAATTTTCCAGTTAATGGCAGCTCTTCCCTGTAGTGGAAAAGCTAAAATAGTTTGATGACCAACATTTCATTTTATTTTCAGACAAGTCAGCATAAACTGAATGACATGCAGGACAAAATAATAACATTTTAAATAACTTCATTATCCAATACTGAGTTGTTCTTCCATTGTTAGAAATAACAGTTTTAATATATTGGGGACAGCATCATGGAAACGAACTGCAGGATTATTTTTAGCACATCATCATCTTGGAAGATGACGTCAGCGTCTGACAACAGGTAGTCTCCAAAAATGGACAAAAACTCCAAAGAAGTCACCTCATCATGGAACACTGTCACATGATTAGAAAGAACGGCAACCCATACCATCATAAACCCACCTCCATGCTTGAGTTCACCAGCAGATCTACGACGGTTCCAAACTGCATTGATCTCTGGAACATCCTGATCAGAGATTCACTTCTAATTTGATCATTGTCAAATAAATAATCATTATCCTTATCCATTATTTAATTTCACAACACTATAAGTCGATTAATGATCCTCATAGGCCTTTAAATTATATTCATTCCAATCCATTTATGCCATCATAATAAGAATATAGCAACAAAGTAAAACAGAAGTGTCATCTCCTCTGCTCCAGAGAGACAGGCTTTCAGATTTCGCTCAAAGAAAACCGATGGAAAAGGCTACAAACCTCTACCTGGACCAATCCTCAGCATTTCTTTTCAAGTTCCCGAGTGGAAAATGTTTTTTTTTTTTTTTTTTTAAATCCAGTTACTGAGCATTTGCAAAACCAGGTGGCTTTCCAACAAGTGCTGAAACATATTGTATACACTGTCTATAAAACCAAGCTGGAGAGCTTTTTTTTTTTCTATAATCACAGAAATCTGACAAAGATAACTTAATTTGTTGGTCTGGAGGGGGAAATTCTTTCTCTGCCATACTCTCCCACTCTGACACGCACACAACTCACATGTATCAAACTAAGCTGAACATAAACCTAAAGCCTAAAACCTGAGCATATAGTTTATACAAAGATTCTCCTGATCATCAAATAACCTCTTTTTGAAATATACATTTGTAAAAATAAACATTTATGAGCTTTTTCTTCATCTGCAATGTTACTGCTGGGGCTTTAAATGACAATAACATTTGCATGAATTACAGCTTGTTCTCAGTAAATAAACTATTCTACAGGGACCTTTGGCACAATAATGATGCTTAAACATTTCTCCAACAGCAGTTTGCTTCACTGAGATATGCATAAAGCAAAAGTTTGCACACACTTTCCAATTGAAATGTAATGGGAAGGTTTGATTAAACTTTGGACTGGGATTGCACATCCAGGACAAGCGACGACACTCCAGACATGTACAGCTCATCAGGATTGGAAACAAGCAAAGGTTTCTGGCTTGACATCGGATAGTAGCTTCAGACATCCACAAATAAAAATAGAACAACAGTGAAATGAAAGCATCTCCAACAGCTACTGATAAGACACTTATGCATGTTTGATGAGACATATTCTGTCTTTAAAAATGATTTATACCTTCACTCTGGACCTGGTATTTTCTTCTTTTTTTACTTTTTTTCTTTTGCTGCCATATGAAAAGCACCTGGAAGGGTATAGACCGCTGACTAAAGCTTAGTGAGCCCAACAAAACATAGTTTCATGAACAGGTGTATTTAATACAAGTCTGGCTTAGTGCATACAGGTAGGTGTGCCGGCTTGCCTGCACATCTAAATGGGACCTATCCACTCCTGATGAGTTACACCTGGACTTCAGTATGACTCAGAAAGGCTTAATGTTTGTGAATAAAACACAGACGGAGCGTGAGCCAATGTGTCAGCTGGACGACAGCCGCTCGCTGTTTGACATCTTCCTCTACTTTAATAAACGCCTGAGTAAAGCTAAAGAGGCAGCTTCATCCCGACAGGAATAATATTCAATGTTCAGCTTGTGGAGTGGGACAGACTGTAAATAAATGACAAACTGACTAAAGTTAGAAAAAGCAAGCATGGATGAAGCTGCTTTCAGCTCATGTTTTTCATTCACTGCACTCATGTTTAATGTATACAACACTACTAACATCTCTGCACCCCTTCCTGTACATTCAACAGTGGACGTTGTAAAAGAATATTTATATTTAAATAAAAATGAGGAGGAAATTGGTAACACTATAAAGGCCCTTTTCCATCAGTACGTACTCTAACAGGCTTCAGGGTGTTTCTGCTGTAGATTTTTCTACCGAGTCTATACTTTTGCGGTACCTGCTGCATTGAGGTTCCAAGTGGGGAGAATCATGCTCAAATCGTGACTAAAGGCTAGAGTAGTGACAAGCCTGTAGCTTTGGGTTGCTATACAGTAAATAGCGATTCAGGTGGCAGCTTCAGAACCAACACAAACGTAGCACTTATTGCACCTCTGATAATGGTGACAGCCTCAAAATATCTCCGATCAAGGCAGCAGTTCTCATATTTAATGCACTCTTGACTTCTTGAATAATGAAGAAATGAATCATTTCTAATGTTGACAATATGCTGGACTTCACCCACATCAAAAGGGGTCCCAAATTATAATGGAAAACGAGTAGAGTAGAGTTGAGCTGGTCAGTAGAGTAAAGCGGAGTAGTTACAAATGGAAAAGCACTATATTTCTGGCAGAAAATGTGGGCTTGTGTCACACGTATTTCTGTCTGCAAGCTAAATCCATTCAGTTTAAAATTGTGTGCTGTGACGCATAAAGCCTCTGTTTGGCTGAACAATGCTCACGAGCAGAAACGGCTGCAGTGGCCCAGAAATACATGAAGACTCATTTTCAAACTTGTTCACTGATGAGTGCCATGCAATCCTGGATTGTCCAGGTGAACGGTTGGTGGTTGGCCACCATGTGCCAACTAGGCTGCACTGTCGGCATGGAGGTGGAGGAGTCATGATTTGGTCATGAGGACAGAGCTGGTTGGACCCTTTGGGTCCCTGAAGGTGTAAAATTACATGTGAAAAGTCTGTGGTGTTTCTGACTAACCATATTTTCTATGTTAAAAAAGAAGAACCGTCCTTTCCATGAAAGAGCTGGGTCATGCATGACAATGCAGCATCTCATGCAGCAAAAAAAAAAAAAAAAAAAAACTCTGCAGCACTGGCTGCTTGGCATTATTGGAGATGCTGCCCCCATCCTCCCATGACCTCAACCTTTTGAGAACCATAATGTGCATTCTCATACAACAGCCTTGATCCATGATGGTGTGAAGCAGTTCCGATCTAAATAGCAGCTCTGGGGGGCTCAATGGAGCTCAACAGCTGCAGAACTGTGAAGCTGCTGTCCTATCCCAAACAGTAACTTTACCTGTTTTTGAATGTAACTGATTTTTATTTCAAATATGAGCTCAAATTGATTATTTTTAGTACTCACAGCCTATTAAATGTTTTGAAACTGTTTTGCATATTAATGTGGAACAGGTTAATTTTTGAAACTGTTTTTATAATCGGGAGGTTGATGACTTTTGCCAAATATTATTTATCTAATTATTTGGAACTGGTTGCATACACTTAGAAAAAATTAGCAACATTCAGCTTGGTGAATGTCAGAATGAACCTAAAATCTATTACAAACTTTCCTTGTGAACTTAAACTGTCTTTAACAGTTTGAAAGCATAACTCTTTAATGTTTACGTACTAATTACAGGATATGCTGTTCTCTAACAAGATGACTCATCTAAAATGACAAACAAATAAAGTGTCTGAACCATGACCATTAAATGTTGTATTCAATTAAAGACTGTATCTAAAGAGTTATCTTAATCAAACTGCTTATATTTAGACATAATCGGATAAGTACCAAACGCGTTGACGTTTTTACACTGTACCCACCAATGCTTATAGGTTGTTTCAATAAATGTCTGACATAAAGGATTCACCCACACATAATTCAACGTAAATGTTCTACATAAATGATGTACTAACAATGTAGCATAAACTCTTTACATTTTCTTTATTTTCCACCAGAAAGTCAAACATCGCTAACTTTTAGTGAGTAGTGTATTTATAGGCGTGATATGATGCATAAACAGCGCTCGCTCTAATACCATGTTAAAAGGTAGAGTTGTGCACTAGCAAGTGCACACATTTGCTATGACCTTTCCCAAGAAATACAGAACACAAGGCAGAATGTATAAACTGTATAAAGTCCATAATGGCACATGTTTGGACTCTGAGGAACTCAGTAGGGCCACTCAGATCAGCTTTACATTGATGTAAAGTGTGAGTTGGTACCTTGACAGAAAGGTGCTGAAGTTTTTCAGCTCGCAGGAGTCCAGCACCACATTCAGATTACTTATGGACCTCTTAGATTGCTGACCCACCTGCAGGACACAGACATATCTTCACTATGTGAAAACATTTTTACTGTCACTCCAGTTTATCAGCAGATGCGACAGTGATCTCAGCAGGAGCTTTGTACCATCGTGTTTTAGGACGGCATAAAGGTATTCAAATACTTTTATTAAATTTTCAATCTTGAACAGTTAAACACAAACAATATAAATACAAAGAAAATTTAGTACTACACAAAATTGAATAGGATGAAGGAATTGAGGTAGCTATTCATCAGGATTATTTTGTGCATGGATCGAGTGTTCCTTGTTTAAATAATCCATAAATGCTGTCACACATTCCTTAGCACAGCCTTGAGCAGAATACATCAACTTTTCAAGCCAGCATTTTTGTGATGGAGCCTTAGTACCAATTAGCAAGGATTCATTTCTGGGCAAGGAGTGTGAAAAAGGCAACCCCATCAGCTGGATTTGCTGTAAGCATGGTCCCTTCTGGTTAGATACGTGGATAACTGGACTACAGCTAATTTCTTATAGACACAAAAGATCTCATAAAAGACATACAGCCAGAAGGAGTCGGACCAAAACATACGGCCTTGTTCACTTCTAGCAGTATAGATACAGCTTAACTAGACGACTCTGGAAGAGATGGAGCCTGTGAAATATTCTGAGCTGCAGCAGACCATGTCCGAGACAAAATGAGGATATGTTCACTCTATTCATAATCAGTTGTCAAGATCACATCTGGTTTCTGCAGGTTGAGATTCTCCTCCCATATGGTCTTTATATGGTGAAGAGATGGAGAGGCTACAGTTTGGATTATGTCATACACAAATGAGACAAAGCCTTTTGTTTCTGGATCCCTGCCAAGTGGTACAAATGCAAATAATATAAATGGATAAATGAATAAATTCCGGCGTCCGAGACGACAGCTAGGGGTATAACTTTCAACACCCCCAATCTTCAATTACCTCAATCCTGGAATACATGTGCAAACATTCAGGTAATTATGTGACACATCTTCAGGTCATGACCTTTCCTTTGCACTTGATTTGAGATCAATCAGATGAATAGTTTTCAGAGATATAGTCAAAACAGTTTTCAGGTTTGCGCGCCCCAAGTGGCCAACCTGAAAATAATAAATGGCTAAAAAATAATCAGTTCATCCTCTCTATGACATCTATGCATATGCAAAACATGAAAACTCTAAACTGAATATTGTTCAGGTTATCACGTTAAGACAAAGGATCTGGATCCATAATATCCCTGAAACTCTGTTCTGTAATATAATTAGTGTGATAGCAAAACAATAGCATTTTCAATTAGTCACCAAAGCTCTGATATTTTTTACATTCAACATGCAAATAAATTTCTGTTTATCATAAAACATCCAAAGACGATGTAAATTATCAACAACTAGATTTATAACTTAAAAAAAGAGCACATCCATAAAACCCAACTCTGATGTAAGAACTGCAGAGTCGCAGCACTGCTGCCTGGTAGGAAACAATTTAGATGGTTGTTTTACCATTTAGATTGATTTGGACAAAATGGGCAAAGAGGCAGAGCTGAGTTGGGGGGCTGTGAGCATGGGGATGGATGATTGAAGTCTATTAAACTAGATGTAACAAAGAGCTGACTGGGAAAACTCGGATCTAACGGGAGTTAACCAGCTAACGGGGGGTAAGTGGACCGAGGATAAGGTTTATAGCAGGAGCTACGTTCATGAGAAGAAGGTTTGATCAGCGGCCACTGCAGTCAGGTTAAACCAGCCTTTCCCAAAATCAAGAAATCGAGGGGGTCCCAAGATAATTTCAGAGTTTATGACTTAAAAAGACATGGCATTCATTGTAGCTAATTTAGCTAGCCAAGCTCTAGCTCTTGCTTCCGACAGCGCACGATTCATACATTAAGAGGAAAGGCAAAGAGGGATTGAGGGGAGAGGTAAAGTTAGAAATTTCACGATCCAATCTTTTAGTTTGGGCCAGTAAAAATGATCAGATGGTGTTTTTCCAGTTCTGTTTTACAGGTGACCTTTCTTCACTCTGGGTGTGTGTGTGTCCTTAATTGGTTGCAATTGGTTTTATGGACAGGTTCACTACTTCCTGACTTCCGGACAACTCTTTGTTTCCTGTCTTTCATTATTGGATGAACTGATTAATCCAGGTGTGTCTGACCTCAGTAACCACAACGGCACTGGCCAGACGCACCTGGATTAATCAGTTCATCCAATAATAAAAGACAGGAAACAAATGAGTTGTTCTAATTTCAGGAAGTTGCGGAGCTGTGCATAAAGCCAATTGAGGTGTGAAAGGGATTTTAAGCAATATAGTAAAAAGAAAAAAAAACGCTTCTGGAAAAAATCTCCTACCCTATTGTTAACCGAATTTGAAGTTTACAGTCACTGAAAACCAGTTTTTCATTCAAATGGAGGCACATCCATCAGAGTAATCTGTAACACTCTTCAGGGGTTCTTGGTTCTGAGAAACTCAAGCAGACCTGAGGGAGAAAGCTGGAGGTGGAGATCTACTGAGAAATCTGGGGAGGCATTTGTGAAAGCAATAAAGAATAACAATTTGCAACTTACAGTAAAGGATTTTATATTTTATGCATCACCTAACTGTCTCCATTTTCAGCCTGCCACATCTTTGCGCACTGAGTGCAAGATAAACGCTGGTAGCTTCACACACTGGGAAAGATTCTGTGGCATTTTTCAGAGATACTGGGAAACCCTCTGGCATGAAGTGCAGGCTATGTCAGTGAATGAGCTTATTCCCAACATAAGTAAAGAACACCACAGAAGAAGAGTCATGCCCTGATATATTGTGCAAGGAAAAAAATACTGCTCTACTGGATTTCTCATAAAGCCGTTTCAGTATCAGGATGATACAGAATAATAATGAAACACATCTTGATTGACTTCTTGATCTTTTTTTGGTTTTGTTACAAGTTGAAAGTTACAAAAAATGAAATAAAACAGACATCACAGAATCAAATTGGTATCAGTGCATTGGTTAAATAAAATGGTGATTTATCTCTGCCTGAAGCAAACGTATTATCACTCCTGTCTCCCCTCAGATCTCAGTCTCAAGACTGGTTTAAGTGTTTTAGTGTCTTATGGTTTGAGGATATGAATTCTGATCAAAAGAAAAACAAAACGTACAAATCAGTGGTTCATTGAACATGGATCTCTGTTGCCCTCTGCTGGCTGAGGATAGCAACCACTGAAGGTCATGAATTATTGTGTCTCCAATGTTTTGATACACAAAATGTCCTTTGAGAATTTGTTAAAAGTAGTCATTTCTTTCTAACAAAGTATATTTAAAAATTATGGATAAAAATGAAGACACACAAGACAGTAAAATCTAAAGACTAGTTCCTCTCTGCCTGAATTTTCTATTTGTAAGGCAGGAACCACTTTCTCTCAATTGGTAACGGTAGATGTCCTAGGCCATGTCCTAGAGAGCGGCAATCCTGCAAATGTTAGGAGTTTCCCTGCTGCAGCACACCTGATTTAAATCAAAGCCTAATTAGCTGACTTTAATGTCAAGCACAAGTCTGATAATTAAGTCTGATGTGTGTCATCTGTGCTGCTGCAGGGAAACTCCCAACACTTACAGGATTGTGGCACTGGAGCACCCCCCACCCCTGACCTGGAGAATATATTTAGAACTAGAAATGCAGTCGGAGAGCGCAGACCTCCACCAAACTTATTATTTATGTTTATTTTAGGGTTATACATCTGTCAGAGCTCAGTCACACATGATGTTTGTCAGAGTGAAAAACAGCGGACAGAACTGGCCTGTAGGAGGCGTCAGCTGCAATAACATGAGTGGCTATCTCGCAATGTTAAAGAATCCTCAAAATCCTTCCTGGATCCAGACGGGGATCTGGATCACCTCTAAAATTAAATCACTTGTTTGTCTTCCCATTCTGGATATATCCTGAAATTTCACGAGAATCTGTCCATAACTTTTTGAGTTATGTTATGCACAGACAAACGCCGACGATAACATAAGCTCCTTGGCGGAGGTAATAAAAATACTGACGGCTAAATGACTTAATTTTAAATTTTAATTTAATAATTAATAATATTTTTTTCCAGTATTCTTTTACTATTGTAAGGGAGCTTTAGCAAGTTAAAAAAACAAAACAAAACAAAACAAAAAAACCCAACTGCAACTAATTTTGCAAAGAAAAAAGGGGGATAATTTCACTCTGGTTCTCACATGTTTATACTGGTATCCTGTGAAACAAAGAATTTATTTTAAAAGACATATGCTGGTGTACAAGGCTCAGATTGGTTGTGGTGTAAAATAAATCCCCGATACCATGAGGCAAAATTCCAAGTTTACATCCATAAACTTAAAATTAAACATTTAGCTTTTCTGCTTCCCATATCTGGAACAAACGTCTAGTAAAACCTGAGTCTGATCCAAACCTTAGTTCTGGTAAAGCTGGTCTGAAAATGCTATGTCATCACTTCCACTTATACTTATGAAATGATTGGTCCCAGGTGTTGTTGGATTAAAATGACTCACCTTGACTTCAGAGAGCTTGAACTCTACATGGAATACCAGTTCAGAGCAGCGGCCTGATACACTCACATGCTGCACCAGCTTACTGCCACCTAACACACAGAGAGACACAGATCCAGCACTTCATACATGATCTAAAATAGAAATTAAATACTTTCTCATACATTTTTTAAAAAAATTTCAAAACTGACTTTAACAAGTGTGATGTGATGGATGTAGACATGTAGATGGATGTAGAACATAGAAAAGAATTAGCAGCAGTCGAGTTCTGGAGAGGACGTTTTTTTATGCATATAAACACACATATTTGTTCCAGCAGACAAACTGGGACGGCAGCAGCACTGTGTACCGTGACCACTAATGAATCTTATTACACTCAGGATTATTGATCACTGACAAAGTTTTAGTTTAGACACATATGTAAATAAAAAATAAATACAATTCAAAGTACAGAGGCAATATTCTGTATTTTATATATATATATAGTTTTTGTTAAATATTGGGATCATTAATTGGATAAATAACATATGAAGTTGCTCAACAATGGCGGTCTGGAGCAGATCTGCGATGCTCTTACCCTGGCTCTCTCATTTTAAGCAGAGTGTGCACTTTGGAGTGCGCAGACTGTTGAGGACACAAAGTGTCCTTAACAGGGAGGGGGGACACAGGGACGTTGTCAATGGACAGAGAGAAACTTAACTTTTGAAAGTGTAGATTTAGTTCCAATAAGAATTTCTGTTTTGTTACTGTTCAATTTGAGGAAGTTGGAGGTGAACCAGGATTTAATTTCAGATAAGCAAGTAGTAAGGGAGGAGGAAGGGAGTGTAGTATTGGGTTTACTGTAAAGGTAGAGCTGGGTCTCATCCGTGTCATAGTGAAAATGAATATTAAATTTACGGAAAATATTGCCAATAAGGAGGAGATAGATGATGAGGAGAAGTGGTCCGAGGACAGAGCCCTGGGGAACACCAGATGTAAGTGGTGACAGGGGGGAACTGAGTGACTTGATTTGAATGAATTGAGAACGGCCTGAAGGATAGGAGCAAAACCAGTTGAGTGGAGTTTTGGAAATGCCGATGGAGGAAAGTCTATTGAGAACTGAGTGAGAAATGGTGTCAAAACCCGAAATCAGATCCAGAAGGATTAGAATACTGAGGAGACCAGAATCAGCAGCCATGAGGAAGTCATTGGTAATTTTGATGAGAGCAGTTTCAGTACTGTGACGGGGGCGAAAACCGGACTGGAACTGTTCATAAAGGGAGTTTTGGGTTAGATGGTTGTGGAGGTGAGTAGCAACTACTTTTTGTAGGATTTTGGAAATGAAGGGAAGGTTGGAAATGGGGCGGAGGTTATTATAATTAGTGGGTTCTAGACCAGGTTTTTTTCTAGACCAGCCACGTGGATACATCTCCGGCGAGGCTGAAGGGTGATGTCCGGGTGGAGGTGCAGATCGACGTGCATACAGACCGGTGATCACCGAGCCTCAGGAGTTCAGTCGTGTACTGGAGCAGTCCCGACACAGGTTGGTGGACGAGTGAAAGAACAGCCCAGGCAAGAGCAAACCAGAAGATAAACTCACTGATCCACATAGTGGTTGCTGACGCGGGGTCGCGAATGTTGTGGATTGTGGCTGGTGGTAGGACAATTGGAATAACAGGGTGGAACAAACTCTCAGAGGAGAAACCACATAGTCCAACAGCAAAGTTTAAAATCCCATGGAGTTAAAATCAAATTACAATTAGAATTACCGTAGAGCAACGACAGAAAGTCGCTCCAGCATTCACCAACCGGAACTAGCTGTGTTTGGTTTGTTTACAGTTGGGAAATATTTAATAATACCTGCAGGAGATCAGCTCCCCACAACCAAATTGAGAGATATTTGATCCTAAAGAAGCAGAACAGTTGATCTTGATGAATGGAGTTGGCCATCCCTGGTGTAGATCTTGACAACACTCTGTTGGAGCTATTTCATTTTAATAAGGCGTACTGGGGTAGAGAAGCCCCTAAAACATGCAGGACAGTGGCTCTTGAGGACCACAGTTTGACATCTCTTTTAATTTGTGTACTTGATTATCTCCCAATGTGGTATTTTCCTACCTAACTGCTTAAGGTGTGCGCCTCCCATGGCTGCTGCCTCAGTCTTC
>JBAMHX010000004.1:6926327-6937068 GCA_037177515.1 Pseudomugil tenellus | reverse complement strand
AGGCTGTACTGGAAGGAATTTCGTTGTGCTGGGTCACTGGCTCAATGACAAATAAAGCAATTCAATTCAATTCAATTGATTTTGTGTACTGTGTGTTGGCAACAACTGCATGGCATTGGAAGCAAAATGAAGACTTTCTGCAGCAAAACTGGTCCAACATTATTTCTTTTTCCAACTAGACACAACCTTTCCCAAGTTATACTCTGTTCTGCTCGCCTCACCGTAATAGTCCACAAGCCATTCTGATACAAACTGTTCTTTGTAAATAAATTCAACCAGCTTCCTGCAACTAAACGACTTCAGCTGAAAAACTGTACAGACATCTCCTTTAAATGAGTGTGGAAAATAAAAAGATTTTTCTTGTCATGCAATAAAATTGAACAAGTTACATCTTGCATCACAAACATGGCTTATGTCCTAACTTTGGTATTATGTATTTTACAGCACAGCCACTGTGATCCTTATTCTTATCCAATTCTACATCAGCTACAAAGTTAGGGCTGTAAGAAAATATGTATATACTGCTATATCACAATATTTTTTAAAAACAATATATCGGTATACAAATGAACTGTATCAATCTTTTTGAGCATATTTTTACTCATGAGGCAGATTTGAATTTCTTTATTCATCTTGTACACAGGGTTTTTAAGAAAATAGGGGAGGTTTTATTTTAGAAAAATAGACCCACCCCCTCTCATTCTTATTCAGTAAGTTGGGCATTTACTAGGTTGTGAGTTTTCTTAGTATAAATTCTAGTAAAAGAAAATTAGCAATTTATCGCCTTGTCTATAGCATCATAATATATTGCAATATATTGTATCGCTACCTCTGTATTGTAATACGTTTCGTATCACCAGATGTTTGCTGATACGCACCCCTAAACAACATATTCAATATGCAGGTCTGTATCAAATACAGACCTGCAGTTCTACCAATACATCACACTGCGTGTCACAAGCTAAAACCTCTCAGAGGAAATAACTGGAATAGTTTAACACACAGGCTAACAGAACATGAATAAAATCCCTTTATCGTGTTTTAATTAGTACAATTAAGATCAGCTCATCCTAGGAATGTTAGTAAAAGAGAAACAGTGATAATACCTGATTCTGCATAAAAAGCAAAATAGCAAATTCTTACCTTTTTGCAGAGTTTTTATGATGCAGCTCTTCAGACTGATTCCATTCATCTGTGTCTGCAGCTTTAGATCTTCCTCCAGCTCCTTTACCTCTTCCTTCAGCTGTGACAGCACCATGTCCTCCTCACCACCTTGTGTCTGTCCACACACATAAGCTCTGTGGAAACACATTCAATGTCTGTAAGATGTAAATGAAAATCGATGTCATTTGTACAAAGTAAAAGAAACAACAAAAATATCACACTTACAGCGCATCCTTCGTTTGTCCTCTGAAGCTCAGCATTATTTCTTTATGGTTTTCCTGCTGTTGTTGCTTTAAAGCTACAACTTCAGCCTTCAACTGCTCAATTTGAGCCTCCAGCAACTTCACTTCCTCAGTGTTCTCCCCACTCATCTCTGCCTCTTAATTCTGAAGAAAGACATCATTATTTTGTTGGGAAAATGAACAAACTTGAAAATTTCCAACATATCATGAAGGCAGTATCAGGCCAAAAGGGTTGATCTAGGATTTAATTATTTGTATTTTGCTTGAAAAACAGCTCAAGTTGTTTTCATCTTTACAATGATACAATTCTCAAGCTTTCTAAAGGTCTTTCAAATGATTTCTTCATATTCAGTCCAGTCCTTTTCACCTGTCTCTTTTGAAGTCACTTGATTCTGACCTATGAAATTTCAAGCATAAAAACACCTCCTAACTTAAAAGCTACAGTGTTGTAAGTAAGACTGACACAGTGAGGTAAAGTTGGCAATTAAATAGCTCCAGATGGAAACCCCAGTTATAAATTGACGGTGGCTGTCAGTGGCCAAAATTCTTCCAGACAAACACGTTTTCATCCATAAGTTGATCAAGTCGCCAAAGTTAGAGCAACTGTAGGCAACTACTTTCAACTTTTTGTACATTTTAAGGTATTATTTATCTTAATGAGTGCTCTATAATCTCTCAAAGAAAGCCTGAGCTGCAGTTTCTACGCTAAGAGATTCTCACTTAGTAGTTGTTTGTCCATTCACAGACACTGTAGTTTAAGTTTAAAAAGTAATAATTATAAAATAGTGGAACGACAGGAGGAATCAATGGTTCATTCTAAAAGAATAAAGCGCAAAATTATATAAGTTTAAATTATATATTACTTTTTTCTGTCATTAGCTTTCGTTACATGCTGCACCTTCACGAGAGGAAAAAGTGTTGACAAATCAGCCAATAAAGAACTGTTTCTTTAGTAAAAGCCCCAAAGATAGCACAAGTTTGACAGACAGGAAACAAGACTTCCCAAAGAGCTGTTTGCAGTTTTTCCTTAAAACACGAGGAAGCTGGATAAGTGGGTTAACCCTTGATAAAGCAATTTCTCCATAAGTACTAGATAAAACATATACAAACGAAGTGATGAGACGTAGAAAGTTTGGTGTGAAATTTACTAAATGACTCAGAGAAATTGTTTTTTTTTTTTCTTGAGAAGGAAGGCTCTTTGCCTACATTCACAACATATGTCAACTATTTTAAACAAGTCATTTAAATAAACATTGCTCTCTGTATTTATGCGGATGGAAGTATTTTCTTTACCTGGTTGACTTGTTGCTTTTTCTCGTAACAACCAAAACAGTTGGGAGGCTCGCGCCCTCTGGATTTTACCGGTTTGAAGAGTTTGTGGGGGAATATTGTTTGGTCAAGTGTGTTTAAATCAACTGTGTTTGTTTCTGATAAAACAAACAACTTCACAAACCTTCTACTGTGTATATATAAACGTGTGTTTATCAATGTTTATATTTTTTAACTGACTCTAAAAGCAAAAGGGACCAAGCTGCAGGTTGTTGAACCCCCCTTCTCATGTGAAGTCGTAGGATCCAGCAGCTGTAGCTAATCAAAACTGCGTTAAATGGAACTTGTTATATTTAATAAATTAATCGTTTAAAAGCACATTGTTTACTTTATATAGTATAAAAATACCTATGTACATACTTAATTTAATAAGAATTTTATTATTTGTTTTATGAGATTTTTTATTTTTATTTTTAATGAAATACGGAACCTTGTACTTGGTAAATGCAGTAACAACTACGGAAGGATATGTCAATAGGACATCTCCGGACTTAGAAAACAGTAGCACCAGTAGGATACATGTGAGGTAAATATTAGTGGGTTATTATTCTCTTACATTTCAATAATCAATTAATGCGGTTGTGAACTACATTCTCATAGACGAGTGTTAGGTTTTCTACTTGTTTATAAAATAGTAGTTAGAGTTTAAAGCTCCGATACATATTTTTTTTAGTTCCTGCCCTCATTCTGTGTTTGAGTTGGATGGATACGTCCAATGATCACATTAAATTTTAGACTGGTAGTAGATTGCTTTGTTATTGTTGTTCTTCACTTTTACATTCAACTTTACTACCTTTCTTCAACAAGAGGGATCTAAACTCATTCTGTTACTAGTCATATCCACTAACAATAATTATGATCTTCTGACAGTTCAGAGGTTCAAATGCAGTTCTGTTGTTACTGTGGAGGATGCAGTTTGTATTGTTGTTGTCATTGTTGTTTTCCTTTGATTTATTATTAACATGTTTTCTTTATACCTGCATGTGTATGTCAATGATATTTACGCAGGTTTACAAATGTATTAAGCAAAAGATGATTATTATAGATTAATTTCTAGGTCATCTGACTGGATTTTTTCTTTTTGTTCTCCCCGCCTCTCAATTTTTTTTTAATTGCTGTTATTTTATTTTTATTCTTTTCAGATTTACACATGTATGTGTGAGAACAGAAGGCTGACACTGATATTCATTGTCTCTACAGTGTTGCTGTTACCGTGGATACAGAGTGATGCGTCGACTGTACGTTGGCGGTTTGAGCCACAAAGTCACCCAAAAAGATCTGAAGGATCGATTTGGAAAGTTTGGGGTCGTGGAGGATGTAGAACTCCGGACCAGGAGGGACAGTGATGGTGAGGAATCTGATACACTGCAGCAATTTGTTTAAACCACATCTTTGAAGGCTTCAATCTAAGTTTGCTTTATCTTTTAGAAATTCAACAACTGGCTGAAACTTAAAGAAGATAGCTTGGATTATTAATATATTATTTGTAAGAGTAAATACAAGCAAAATAAATCTAAAATATAGAGATTAAAATCAGTCTAGGGGATAAATAAATAACCTGAACCTGAACCTGATAGACACAATAAAGGAAAACACTTGTGTGTTCAGTCATTCTCAACCTTTTTTTTTAAACAATTTTTGTGGAAATCCTTCCTTCTTTTGTTATTCTGCAAACAAACATAAACAAAGCAAACTAAACCAACAAACGTGAAGGAAGCTACATCACACCAGTATGTCTGAAACATGACATGTGAATGATTAAATCTGCAGGAAGCTTAATTTTTCTCTGCTTTAGTGTTGGTTGGTGTGTTCCACCAGATGTTGTGTGTGTGTATTTGTCTTGTCAGATTCCTGATTTCTGTCAACTTTTTCCTCTTGCAGGCGTTCCTTACAAAACCTTTGGCTATATTAACATAAACATTTCAGATGCTGACCTGAAGAAATGTAAGTCATCACTGCAGAAATCTGGTTTTCGAAAATTATTCAGACGTCACCAACTTTTATTGGTCTTTAAATTTTCATGAACCACTTTTTGCATTATATTGATATTTAAACACAAAAAAGAATGAAAAGTATGAAAATGTGTCTTTCATTCTGAATCAGGGATCTGAGGCCTCATTTATCATGCGTGGGTATCCACAGAAGTGTGTATGAATATTTCCTGGCATTTATCAACATGCATGGTGTGTAAGAAAATGTGTAAATTTACGCATATATCTTACCAGCTTATGCAGAAAATCTAGAGACAGAACTGAGACATTATTTTTGCAGGGACCACAGTGATTACAACATCCGTATTCGTTATTTTGTTAAAATAATAATTACTAAAAAAAAATCAATTTACTGGAAAAAAAAAAGTCGTGGAGGTAAACCCACGTGGAGTCGTGGAGGTAAACCCACTCGACAGTTTCAGCCTTTAAAATGAAACAACACAATCCCGACTCATTTACTGCTGTAATTTCTCATAGCAGCATTTATTTGTCCTCTGTAAGTTCATATTGTTTTGGAGGAATTTATAATATTTATCTCCTACAAACAGGCTTCAGACGTAGTTTTAGAATATATGTTTACTGAATGTAAACGAAATAAACAGAAGTGTTTGGCTGGCTTCAAACTTAGGAAAAACAAGGCGTATGTCATCATTAGCGACGGCTAGAGGTATATCCCCAAACGTCCCCAATCATTTAATAGACACAATACAAAAATATAAAGACACACACATTCAGTTACAAAACTCCACCTGGTGTTGAAACTTTCAACCAGCCCGGTATGGCATCAGGACAGGATGCATCCTGAGGTCATGACCTTTTTATTTGCATTTTATTTGAGGTCAATTAGATAGATAGTTCCATAGATATAAACAAAAATCAGATTTTTCGTGCATTAAGGCCCACCTGGTGGGGAAACCATAAATCCAATAATTGTAAAATGTGATACAGGTCGTCTCCTTGGGGACCTAAACAGATATACTGAGTATCAAAATCCTGTTGTTGAGTTATCGCGCTCACACGAATATCCGGTGGCGGCGACAGCGATCGAGTTGAAACCATAATATCCCCAACACTCCACATTCAGGGATATAAATATATTCTTTCTTTCAGTCTGAAGAGAAACACAAGCGATGAAGTGACTCCTAAAGGGACGAGCTGTTGTTACCATCAGCACTGGTTTTTAAAACAGGTGGAATTTATCAACAGATGGAACTTACTGGTGTGTGAATGCATGCTTTAACAAACCAGTATATGTTTTTTTACTGACACACATTCTTAGTTTCTATTAGGGCAGGGCAATATTGCCTAAAATAAAATGTCAGTTTTTTTTTTTTAAACCAAATCCGATTTACAATTTTAATCGATTTTTTTTTTTCCTCTACTGTAAAAAAAAAAAAAACAAATGGCAAAAACGATTCTTTTCTAAAAAGGCTTTTTAGTTTTAGACCATATGCGTGATGGCTTTCCATCAGGCCCTAGTCTTCTCAACAAGAGCAGTACACTGACGTTACTATGATGCAAGTGTGCTAGGGAGGCAAAAAAAAGACAAAGTCTCGATTTTCACTAAAATAAATCTTCATAAACAAAAAATTTGAATTAATTCGATTAAATCGATTAATCACCAGCCCTAGTTTCTATCCTACGTGAGCATGTGGAACCTTTTCTCCGCATGGTTGGTAAATGAGGCCTCTGGAATGTCAGAACAGACTCATTCGCGCCGTACCATCAGTGTGACAGCTGCGCGCTTCCTCTGCAGGCTTGACGGTGCTTAACAAGTCCAAATGGAAAGGAGGAACTCTGCAAATCGAAACAGCCAAAGAGAGTTTCCTGCACAGGTAACATTAAACAAACCTTCGGCTTCCCTCTGAGCTGAGACAACATGTTCATGTTAATGTGTTGCTGTGTGCGTGCGTGTGCGTGTTAGGCTGGCCGAGGAGCGGCAGGCAGCAACAGAGCATCATCTCCAGCAGCCAGCAGCTGGAGACAAACAGAAGCTTTTGGACTCATTTAGTAAAGTTGGTGTGGACAACTTCACCATGAAGGCTGCGGTGCCGGGGACTGAAATACCGGGACACAAGGTCCACAACCCCCTGCTTTGTGTTGCATTCCTGATCTGTGTGTGTGTTTAATCCAACACACAATAAGCAGTATTGGACTTTTTCATTCTTCTCTGGTTTCAGGACTGGGTGGTCAGTAAATTCGGCCGAGTCCTCCCCGTCCTGCAGCTCAGGTGTAAGAAAGGCAGCAAAGCCCGAACGGTGAAGTACGACCCGTCAAAGTTCAGCCACAACATCCGTAAGCTGGACCAGAAGTCCACGGACCAGTCAACACCTGTCTCGCAGCTCACCTGGGAGGTCGAGGGAGGGGACGATGACATCAGCAAGAGGAGGCGGGGGGAGTTCCCCCACTATGAGCCGCCGAGACCCAAGAAGAACCGGACAGATGCTGTCAGCTTCCGTAACCGGTAAAACGCTTTACATGACGCCTGGTTCGTTTTAAAATGAAAAGATGGAGGTCCAGTAGCACATCACCGCGTTAAACGGACTCCACACTGGAATCCAGTCTGCGCCCGTAAACAAAGCAGACGTGAAATGTACAGCAACACAGAAACAAGACAAACACACAAATAAGCAACATTTACATGTGTTGTGCTGTGTAGTTGTGTTTGTCTCATCCGGGACATTTTACATACAAATAAAAGATTAACATTATATTCATAACTATGTTAATAATAAAACTGCTAGACATCACACTGGCTGTCATTACCTTTAATAAAAAGTATGTTAATAAAATTCAGAAATCTAAACATCTTCTATCTCCTTAACTTTCTCCCATAAAACCAGCAAAATGGAGACAATGGTTCCAGTTTGATTCCTTGTTAAACACAAATGTTTTTCATTATTTTGCTAATATGTTGTTTTCTTTAAAGAAAGATTCTGCAACATGCGATGTTTAGTTTTACTGAAAGTGTCTGAAACGTTCTTGTTTCCACGTCGTTCTGCTGGCAGACGGGAGCAACCGCTTTCCTCCGGCCGTCCTGCCGAAGCCCATCTGCTCGTCAATGGGTCAGAACCTGCAAACAAACGCAGAGCGCCTCAGAGAACACGCGCACATTTTCCCGACAGTGACGTCGACTCAGACGAGGAAATCCGTCGTCTAGTGGCGGCTCAACAGACTTCCCATAATGCACTGCAGCATCAGGAGGAGGAGGATCACCTGGAGGTGGTGGGACTCGACTTCCTGGTTCAGTCTGGACGTAAAGGTAAAAGTTTCTGGTCTGAGTCGAATTTTTTTAGATTGTGTTGTGATGATGCTGCCATTATTGGTAGTTTTGCTCCACATAACTTTTAATCTGATGTCATGACAACGGCTGGATAATTAAGACTTTTTTTTTTCACCCTTTTATAATTCCAGGCGAGGAAGATGAGGATGGTTATGACTCAGCCGACACAGACGAACTGTTTGCATCCAGAAAAAAGCCTCCTCCTCTTCCTCAGGAGAAAACTTTGCTCCCAACAGCTGAACAGCTCTCAGGAAACCAAATGGACAAAAAGAAAAATGGGAACAAGGGAAGTAAAGTCCGAGAGGAAGAGGAGGAGGAGGAAGAAGAGCAAATTCGCCTCACCTCCAGTATGCAGAGAGACAAACGGAGGAAGAAAGCGTCGGTCATGCCTGCGATGAAACCATCCTCAGAGTCGGATAGCGATGATGATGATGATGAAGATGATGAGGAAGAAACAGCAGGTTCGAGTGCAGACTCGGATTACGAAGCCATGTTTTCTAACATCACCCACCTACAGATCTCATTGGCCGATCTGCAGAAAATCGCCGAAGACGCTCATCAGACCACAGCTCCCAGCATCCCCAGCAACGGCTCCTGCCCGGAACCAGAAGCGGCCGAGCGGCCTGCGCGCAATAAGGGCACCACGCCCGAGGAGATCCTCGCCGCCATCTTGGCGGAAGACAGCAGCGATGAAGATCAGAAGAAGAAGAAGAAGAAAAGGAAACGCGTGGCGACGACGATGCTGCCGGCGTTCCAGGGAACGAGATCGCTGGGAGACGTGTCCGACACGGGCGAGAGTCGGAGGAGAGAGATAGAGGAGGAAGAGGAAAGAGGAGGTGAGTCCAAAAAGCAGAAGATGAGCCACCCGGCACCAGACAGCAAGAGACAGAAACACACAGAGGAAAAGGCAGCGTGTGAGGAAGAGGAGGAAGGTGAAGGACATGGTGTCCAAGAGGAAGAAGAGGATGAGGAGGAGAAAAACCCGTCTTCTCTGAAAGACTTAAAACCAGTTAAAATTCCTACAAATCCGGAGGTCGTCTCCTCCTCAAGCAGCGAGGAGCAAGACGAGGAAGAGGAGGAGGAGGAGGAGGAGCCTGTTCTTACAGTAAAATCTGCAGAACAACCTTCATCTTCTTGCAGCTTCTCCGAGGAAGATCAGGAAAAAAGCATTTCATCAGGAGACTCTGTGGAAGCAGCGTCGAGTGAATCCTCATCCAACGAGGAAGAAGAGGATGCGGAGGAAGAGCAAGCTACTCGCCGGCTGGTGCTGGGAGCTGAGGAGGAAGAGGAGCTCCAGAGGAAGGCCAACATGAGGAGGCTGGCTGCTCTGGAGCTGAGACACAAAGAGGCTGAAGAGCACAAGAGGCTCATCCAAGGAGCTCTCGCCAACCTGGTGGGTGGAAAGTGTGTGTGTGCGTGTGTGTGGGGGCGCATGTGTGTCCGTGTGAGTGTGTGTGTGGGGGGGGGCGCATGTGTGTCTGTGTGAGTGTGTGTGTGAATTCTAGGATCTTACTTGGAGTGGTTTTGTAGGAGTACTTGTGTGGTTTTGTAGCTTTATGAGGACATTTTAAAGGCTTTAAACTCTTTTCCACATTAAATCTTTTCATTAAATCCGACTTTAGATTAAAGAAACTCCACAAAACTAAACGTAAAGTTTCCGCTTGATCATTAAACATGAAATACAAAAATACTGTTTCATCCTTACATGTTTGGAAACTTTTTAAAAGTTTCATCGCTTGGGTGCATTGTGCTCCCTCCATTTGTAGAATATTGAATCATGGTGGTGTTTTTTTTTTCCTTTGTATGTTTTTTTAATATGCCTGACGGCAGAGTGTCGGTAATGTTATGGTTTCGCCCTGATTGCTGCGTCTGCGACCGCAGGATGAGCCAGATAACTCAAACAATTTTTACAGTGGGATTTTGATACTCAGTCAATCTGTTTAGGTCCCCAAGAAGACGATCTGTATCATATTTCACCATTTTGGGATTTATGGTTTCCCCACCAGGTGGCGCTTTATGCATGAAAATTCGGATTTTTGGCTATATCTATGGAACTATTTGTCTCATTGACTTCAAATCAAGTACAAATAAAAGGTCATGACCTCAAGAGGCATCCTGTCCTGATGTCATACCGGAGTGGTTCAAAGCTTCAACACCACGTGGAGTTTTGTGACTGAACATGTGCGTCTTTATATTATTGTATTGCATCTATCGGAGGATTGGGGGCGTTCGGGGATATACGGCATAGACCTTGTTATAAATTGGCATCTAAAGGGTTTTCTTTCTGTTTATTACTGTGGTTTCCTAAATCATCAAATAATGGAGAATAAAATGATCATTATTACCTATATATAAGTAAAAACGCTGTAGGTAACAGTCCCAGTTTAATAAGGCATGAAGCTCATGATTTAAAAGTTCATCTTAGGTTTCCAAAGTGAGCTGCCAGACTCCTGCTTCCATGGCAACAGAAACCCAGCAGCTCGAAGCATTTAGTTTGCTTTTATAACCTTCTGGGCTGTTTAAAGTGACAGTGGGTAAGAATCATCGTCTCCATCTGGGACGTTGTCTCTTTAGGCCCACACGTCTCCATCTGGGACGTTGTGTCTTTAGACCTACACGTCTCCACCTGGGACCTTGTGTCTTTAGACCTACACATCTCCATCTGGGACGTTGTGTCTTTAGACCCACATGTCTCCATCTGGGACATTTTCTCTTTAGACCCACACGTCTCC
>JBAMHX010000004.1:6911913-6922156 GCA_037177515.1 Pseudomugil tenellus | reverse complement strand
TCAGATGTAGTGGGAACCGAACCCATGACTCACCAATCAGAAGACGGCCACACTACACCTGCGCCACAGCCGCCCCTGCAAAATGTATTTTTTATAAAAAAAAAAAAAAAAAGAGTGATTACAACTCTGGTAGTTTTGTGGAGTACATTAGTAATTGGTCCAGATTTTTCCTTTTTTTTAATTGTTTTTTTTTTTGTTCTATTTTTTAATAGTTTGATTTCTGATGTGCAGCACTTTGGAGACATTCTTTTTTATATATAAAGTGGATAATAGATCATGTTGCGATTATCTAAAGAATTTGGCTGCAAGTGTCCTGAATCATCTGAATGTGAGCTGAATCCATCCAGAGTGTTGGGATGTTGGCAGCATGTCCGAACAGCTAATACATGCTATCATTAAGTCTTTCGTTCATGTAGTTGTGGAAGACGTGATCTTCACGTTTCATCTTTGCTTTGATAACGTGGTCATGTGACCTGTTACCCTCACAGCAAGGCTGCCAGGAGGAAGAAGAGGGAAGAGGCTCAGAAGCTTCCAGAGGTTTCTAAAGAGATTTATTATGAGGTGTCCGGCGACCTGAAGGCTGTGTTCGGTCAGACAAAGGATGATGAAAGAGAGGAGGAGCCCAACTGGGACCAAGTGGAGGAAGGAGAGGGAGGAGAGGAGGAAGAAGAGCTTTCATCTTTCCTCACAACTGGTCCCAGCACCAAGGAAGAGGAATCCTCTGGGTTTAAATTTTCCTTCTTTGACGACAACACAGAGGAAAAAAGAGAAGAGACGAGTGAGTTGCATCGGGTTTGATCCTCAGACCGACACAGGAGCATTTTTACCAACTTTTTATTGCTGTTACAGCTGAATACAAGGCGGAGAGCATCCAGGCGCCAAAGGTGTCCTGGCAACAAGACCCGCGTTTCCATGACAGCAGCTCAGAGGAAGAAGAGGAGGAGCTGGAGAAAGATGAAGAGCAAAGCAGTATCACCAATAAAACCACAGAGTGAGAAAATGTTTATTTTTTTATCTGCTCGCTTGTAAAACCAAAACGTTTCCTACATGCTAATTTCATCTTATTCGCAGGATTCAGATCTGTTTTTATCAGTTTGTCTAAAAATCAAACATGTTGGATTCAATCAGATCCTGAAGTAACTCTGATGTCTAGCAGGACGGAAGCAGCACGAAGGATGTTAAGGCCAAGATTTAACACTTTAAGATGAATACAATCTGTTTGTGCCTCTGCAGAGAGGAGGCGCCGTCCAAGCCTGAACTCTTCTTCTTCTACCATGATGACCTCAGGCTGAAAGGTGGGATAAGATACTCTTCCTCTGCACTGGCTTCCTCCAGATGTTTCTTACACAAAATATAAATGTTTCATTTAACTAGTTGATTTTATTTAAAGCATGTTTTCAGAGAGCAGTCCCCTGAATGTTTTTTTCTCTTCAGAGGGTCCCAGGTTGTTCTGTCGAACGTCACAGCTGGAGGAGATGAGGGAGGAGTGGGAGGAGAGGAGGACTACCCTCAGACTGGTAACATTTCATTTGTTGCTCCAGAACCTGTTTATACGGGTCAGTTTATAGTCAACCTGAGCAACAGCTGGAAACCTCCATCTTGAGTTATTTTGTCTGAATTTGTGAGTTTATTAAATCATAATAGTATGTTTAAGCTACACAGTGATACAGTTTTACATCCTGGTTATGTTTAATTTGACTCCCTCTGGTGGCCGCATCCATGTCCACATCAGTTCTGATTACAGTTTTAAAAAATACAAACCTCTCTTTACTGATTATGGTTTTAGCCGAGGGATCACGTTTACACACATCTGCATTTCTAGCATGTCACATGATCAGAAGCAGCAAACTGAGAGAGCTCACCTGACTGAAGAGGTTCTGTGCTAAATGTTGATCAGACATTTACACTCATGCATAAGAATTCTTGTTTATAGATTATTCCTTCATAAATGTGTGGAAATAATTCAGCCTAGCTGTTTTTCATGTGCTCCTCATGCATTTGGGAATAGTAATAATTATATTATCAGTTTACTGAAGATGTTAACTGTCCTGTTTCTGCAGGAGTGCCGCAAAAAGCACAAGGACGCCCAGAGGAAGCTGGCAGCCTCTTTGAAGAGCTGAGGATTGTGGGAAGTCTGGTTTTGTTACCGTCGGTTCGCACCAGACCAGACCAGTTTTCTCTCCTCTTCCTCAGCGGGATGGAAGCCGCGGCTGACGCTTCAGATGGAAGCATTTTATCAAAAGTTGCCACATATTTTTGGGGCTAGTGGTGTCATGGTGTCGCCATGGTAATGATGCTGCGAATGAACTTGTCTGGATTAGGTTTTTCACTGCTTTTCACTGTTTCAGTTCTGTAAACTAAATTAAAATAATTTTTGTTGACTTTAAAGAGTTTAAAGAATATTTACAGAACATTAAATACTTCATATCTGTTATAATCCTTCATTTCAGTTTCATAATTTTACCGATCGACTGCCATAATGTTACATCCAGACGTTACTGAGCATCACGATACATGATACTCTGATTATCATAACAAAATTAACTTTTGTAATTTTGAGGAAAATGTTAGAACTATTTTATTTGCATTTTGATTGAAAATAACACAATCTTTTAATAACAAGTGTAAAAGTCTTCATTAATTTTTTTAGGAAACTCAGTTTATTGGAACATACAAACATAAGCAGTAATATAGTAAATCAGGAGGCAAAAATTAAGTTTGACCCTCTCTAAGACCTGAAAGATGGTGACACATTTCTTTACATAATCGTCAGAAATTCATCTTTAAGGACTTTACACATAGTTTCCATAACTCAATCTGACTTACAACTTGCGAAAATTCTAACTTTTAAATGTGATTTAACGTGTTGTATCTTCTCCACACTGCTGCTAACATAGCTGGGCAGAAATCTGATTAACACTGATCATGTCCTGCTGTGTCATTAGCAGGAATTTTATCAACTTTGCACAAAAGGTAAGAAAAAATTAGTGTTTCTTGGATTATTTCTTGTTGTAGCAATGATTGATTAATAATATAGTAAATAGTAATTATTCTGATAATTTTAATGAGTACACTACCTGTCAAAAGTTAGGACACACTTCCCCATTTACTTTAATGTGAAAGTGTGTACAAACTTTTCACTGTAGAGTAGATGTATATATAAAAACACCCTTCCCATCTCCACAGGGGCGGGTGTTTGTTCATACAAGCTCGGGTTCTCTAGCAGAGTCCTGGGAGTTTGAGGGTCCTACACAGTATCTTAGCTGTTCCTAGGACTGCTTTCCTGGACAGAGATGTGTGATGTTTCTTCAGGTATCTGTTGGAGTCATTTTTCCAGTGTGGGGGACACGGCCCCCAGGGCTCCGTTGACTACGGGTACTACTGTTGCTTTCACCCTCCAGGCCTTCTCCAGTTCTTCCTTGAGGCCTTGGTGCTTCTCCAGTTTCTCATGTTCCTTTTTCCTGATATTTCCATCATCGGGGATGGATATATCGATCACTATGGCTTTCCTTTGCTGCTTATCTATCCTCACTATGTCCGGTTACCATCTTATACATCTGGATCTAGAAGTCCCAGAGGATCTTCGCCCTCTCATTCTCCACCACCTTGGGGGGAGTTTCCACCTTAGGGGTCTCCAGTCCATAAATATATCTGTGTGTAGTATTATCGGGACTTCCTTGTTGATTGTTTTAATAATAAACTTTATCCTCTTAGGGGGAAGTGTAGAGTCTTTCAATAAGACCTATTCATCTGGCTTTGGTGGTGGAGTGGGAAGAACTTTAGACGCGTGCTCTGGCAACAACTTTTCTAACATAAATGTCCAATACTTCAAATAGTTTTCAGTGCAATGAGTCATTTATTATTTTCATATTTTCCTTGCAGGTTTCCAACAAACAAAACGCTAAAAATAAAAAGGGTTAATGACACGTCATCCCATCGCAATTTGTCACTGACACATACCAACCATTCCGGCACATTACCTGGCTCACCTATATGCCTTTCCGGTGTTAGGCACCTCCTACTAATCAACATAAATACATCAACATAAATATGTCATATTAAAATATGGTAATAAACATCATGAAACCAAATAAACACAAAAGAAAACAAGAAACAAAAAGTTGGATTATGGCTCCAACAGAAAGAGGACAATTGTCCCAAGTTTCTTGTTGATCTGTTAGAAAATTCAAAATTGTTAAAGTGAAAAACTTTCTTACAGTAAATCATCAAACATGAGGTAACTTGTCTAACGTAGCAAAACATTTACCCAAGATTTACCCAAAATGACCAGAAAAATCCCTAACGAGCTACAAAAGTGGAATAAATAGGTATTAAATGTTCAGTATGTATTGTTTATCTATGTTTTAATCATCCTTAATAAACACCAACCAACATGTTTGACATTAGCAAAGTAGTGTGGATATTTTCATCATTCATTAATATTATTTTATCTTTCATTAAGTACTCTCAGTACAGAAGGTAAACTTTGAGTACAGAATTCTCAGGACACAATAAACCACTTTTCTCTCATCTATGGTAAGTTTCTTCCAAGTTTACTCCCGTCATGGAGGGAGAAGTAACAAGATCTGCCAAGGTCTTGTTTCACTTTTATTCTCTGAATGAAAGCTTGCAATGCATGAGTGTGTATGAGAATTAGATAATGTGTGTGAGTGTGTGTGTGTCTTTGTTTCACACAGTAAATGAGCAGAGGCTCTTCAGACTCAGCGGGGACATCTGAGGCTTTCTTCAGGCTGGTTGAATCATCTCTGGGTCTCCATACCTGTGCGGAGAATTGTTTGTGTAATCTCTTACTTCTTAATAAAGTTTGTTCATTTTGGAATGAGTTTTTAGTGTTTCTTTTTCTCCAAATAAATGAACTTGGGAGGGATAAGTGTGAAAGAATCCCAACATATATTTGGCATGTTCATAACACACACTCAGTTGTGCTGCTCATCCCACACATGCAGTTTCCTTACAAATGTAGCAGAAACATCTTTTCCAGTTATGTCACATGTTGCTAATTGTTACAGAAATGGGTTAAAAAGAACATTTATTTCCTTGCTTGTTTATTTCTTAGGGTTTCAGTGGGAAATGAAATTCCCATTGCAGTTTTCCTTTTCCCAGTCAAGGCACCCACTTCCAACAGATAGCCAGACCGTTTTCTCACTTAAGTTTTCTTTAATATGAAACATGTGACCGGAAGCTTCGTGTTGGCTCGTGCTTGATGCTGTGAAGTCAGCAGCAGCTTCAGAGTTCTCCATCAGGACCGCGGGGAGGACAGTCACGCGGGACGTTTTAATCCCACGCGCTCTTTTATTCAAGGCTGATGTCTGTGGAGTAGTCTCCCATCTCGGACCTGTTGCTCTCAGCTGCACAATGAGGCCGCTTTGGTGTGTTTTCCTTCTCCTTCTGCGGACAGCGGAGCTCCGGACCGTCCGCACAACCCCAGAATCAGAACCGAGCTCCGCGCTGGACACGCAGGAGGAGGATGCTGGCACCGCGGGGATGGAGGAGTCTCCCTCCGCGGAGAGAAACTCTCTTAACCGGTTTGGAAGTTCAGGTATTTTCAACTCCATGCGAGTGGCTCGCGGTGCGAAGGACGGGGGCTCCAGGAGAAGAAACCAGTTTCCCCAGAACAGCCACGGGAATCCGCAACGGGACGACGACCCACGCGGGTACTTCACCACGCCGCGGAGCTACCGCCACACCTCCGCCCCGCTACGGAACTCCTCGTCCGGCCTCCTCAACCCGCTGTTCCCGGTCACCGACGGCTCCTACTGGGCGTACGCCGTGATGCTGCTCGCGCTCATCCTGTTCGCCGCGGGGATCGTGGGAAACCTCGCGCTCATGTGCATCGTGTGGCATAACTTCTACCTGAAGAGCGCGTGGAACTGCATCCTAGCAGGACTGGCTTTCTGGGATTTCCTCGTGCTGTTCTTTTGCCTTCCCGTCGTTGTCTTTCACGAGCTGACTTTAAAGAGGTTGCTAGGAGACCTGTCATGCCGGCTCGTGCCTTACCTGGAGGTAAGAAGCTAAACGTGCGCGCGAGCATCTAGAAGCGGGTTCAACAGCCGGGCTTTTATACAGAAATACACAGAAGGAGTATTTATCAAAGTTTAACGATTAAAAAAATACTTTATTAGAAAACTTTCAAGTGTGGCCAAACCTAGAAGTCATGGAGTTTCCAATTAGAATCAACTTACTTCAGGGTCATTGCTCACTTTAAATCAGTGTGAGAAATACATGCATTTTTATGTGACAGGAAACCTTAAATAATAACTTTAAGCTGTTTTTAATTTCAAATTAAGTGTTTAGACAAATTAAAAATTGTATAAACCAGGTATAAAGTTATACAAAGCAATTTTTTATCATTGAAGTGGCTTGTAGTGGGTTTATTAACCTTGTCCCTGTCAATATTTCACACACTGGCTATTTAACATTAGCTCTGTTGGACAAATACATTATGTTCTGACAATAACTCAGAAAACAGATTTATATTTCATGTATTTTATATTTTTTTATGATACTTGCTCAAAAGCACAAGTACAACTGCAAAAAGACACGTCAAGTCAATTGAAGTATAAATAATGATGATGCACGATATGAAAAATTACAACCGATACGATAACCGATATTTTTCTGCTTGTCATGGCTGATAACCGATAAGTTACCGATTTATTTTTGTTACTATAATCTGCAGTTTGTGTTGAATGTAGTAAACAAATACTCATATTTAAGTTACTCTGGTATTTGTAACACCAAACAAACAGTTTTAGTTCTTAAATTGTTTGTTTCTTTCATGTCGTAGCACGAAAATGTGGTCATTCAAATAAAGTGCATCTTTTTAAAATTCAGTAACAGATGTAAGGCTTATCTCCAAAGGTATCTGTGTTTAAATATGAAGTTGTATGTTCTGAAAGATCTCACAATGCTGTGCTGCATCACTATCACTGTTACATGTCCAAACACAGCACACCCACTCCATCTTCTGACACAGACACACAAAATTATCCCAAAATAAATATCTGTTGATAATATCGGCCCAGTTTATTGATATCGAAAAAAAACCCAAATATCTGCCGATGCTGATAATAGCACCGATATATCATGCATCCCTAATAATAATAATAATAATAATAATAATAATAATAATAATAATAATAAAAATAATGATAATAATAATAATAATAATAGAGCTGTAAATAATAACGAATACTTATTGTAATTGTTTAAAAAAGTCAATGACAGGCATTAACCTTTGTTCCCAGTTTAATAAACCTGACAAAACTACCAGTGGTAATTGGATTGGTGGCCATATAATCAATATGAATAATTATTAGCATGTTTTAAAAAGACAAAAAGCTGCAACTTCATTCATATAAAACAAGAAGCCAACATGTTCGGGTGGGTGGGGGGTGGGGGGGTTCTGGTAACAGTAGTAAAAGATTTAAAATGCATATAAAAAACAAACACAGAGACCCATATTCATAAATATATGGTGCAGTGTTTACAGATATGTTGTGTAACAGAGAAAATGACACTGAACCAGCTGAAAAACAGATTTGCAGTCTGTAGGGACGCCAGGTCTGTGATGAATGGTCCGTTTGTGCTTTTGTTCCCAGTTCCAGCCGACTTCACTCTTAACAAATGTGCTGTTCTGGGCTGTTTAACCTCTTCAGATCTGTTTATGAACCATCACATTCATGAGGCCATGAAGCAGCTCCTCTTCCTCAGATCACAGAACCCGCAGAAGACGCTGTTTTCCAAACCGTGCTGCTTGTTCGCATGTGCAGAACTGGCGTCTGTAATGGAAGAAAGCTTAGAGCGATGCTTCATTAAGTAAACATGAATGAAAGAAACCTGACTGGGAACGGAGAAACAAACTGGTCTCATGGAGGCTGATTTATTTGTGTCTAAACGTTTTAACACAAGGATTTGTGGCTTTCGCTGCAGAATTATATTTGGACACTTTCTGGGAAAGTTTTTTTGAAGAATTTTTTTTATTAAAATAGAAAAATGAAAATATTTAATCACACAAAGAAATTAAAAAGCAGCAATTTATCGCTGTTGATCAACGGGAACGGATTCATTTAGTGCTTTTCTTTATGTTCATCACAATTGTTGTAGAAAACCTGGTAAAAACGAGCCAGCAGGACTGTTTTACGCCACTAATTTAATTAATAAATTTAACATTTATCAGCTGACAACATCAGATATTTTGCTCATTAATCAGTCATATGCTTGAAAAATAAAATGAGAGAAAATCTGAAAAATGAGAAGAAACTAAAATATTTTCAAACTCCAGTGTTTCCACTGAGGCTGATGAGGATGAGCAGATGTAGTCCATGATTGCTTGAGCTGGTGGATTCTGGGAGATGTAGTGCTGAGACCGGTGATCAGTAATGTGGGAAACCTGAGCGCAGCAGAGAGGAGGGAGCAGGCATGACACAATGTTTCCAGAATAATAAGCTTTTAATCCATTCAACAAGCAGATGAATGTGTTCCTGCTTCATGCCAGCCTCTGCTGCCTCAGACCGTGTCCTGCTGGTGGACATCTTCATTTAGACTTCTGCTCTCAGTGTGACGGCACGGTTCTCCTGGTGGCCTCGTCACACTCCGGCCCCTGCAAACGCTGTTGCTTTGGCTCCAAACCAGCTCAATCCAGAGCTTTTAGATCACCGACCAGGAGTTTTGCTAATTGGTAATAACAGCTTGTGTTAAAGGAGGCTGTTGCCCCCCCTCCACTCTTCCTTGCTTCAGTTATTTTTATGTTAATGAATGGATCTGTTTCCTGCTAATTAATTAACTTTTTTTAAAAACTGCTCTTTACTGAGCAGTGTTTAAAGCAGGTTAGGCTGCCAGCTGCCCCCCCAACCCCCCACTCTCTGTTAGTTTAAGTATTCTCATGCTAATAAGTCTTAATTATCCAGAGTTGTGTCTTAATCGTTCGAGGTCATTAAGCACTCAGAGAGAGGACAAGTTTCTGTAGCTTTAGTCCGTGTTTCTGGCCAGAACCAGCAACTTTAATGTGCACGTGGCTCCAATAACTGTCCTGTTTCCAGGGTGAGAGGTGTGACCACATAATGGGCTTTTTATTTTCCCGTCTCTGCTCTGAATGTTAATGGAAAGCTGCTTTTTGGTTCTGTAACTGGGATGACGTTTGCTTCCAGTTTAGCTTGGCAACATGAAGGAGACCCTCACACCAGTCAGCTAACACATCACCAAGCAAGATCCCGAAAAGGTTCTGCTTTCAACGAGTTAGCCACAGTGAAGCGTGTCTGCAGTACGATCTTTGAAAAACATACTTTAATGTCCTCAAGTTCAGTAAATGTTAACAGGTACTGTCCTCCGCTATCACACAGATCCGTTAAATATGCAGAGGAAAGCTAATAAGTAAGATAATTCTACAATTCAATATATTTTCAAATTCAAAATGATACTATTTTCCATAAAATGGTAAAAATCAATAATCAATACATCTGATTTATTCTTTATGTTTTACAGAGGAAAAATAGCTTAATAAGAAATGCAAAAAAATACATTCTGGTTTCATATTTATGTGTTATGAAATAGTGTTGTATGTGTTTGCTGACTCATTCCATGGATTATATATATATAGACATAAATATATGTCGATTTTCTATTGAATAGAGTTTCACAGCAGGAACCTAAAAAAAAAAAACTGAATATCAAATTCTAATTGTGAAAACTGTTATTGCGTTCACACGAAGGATGTCCGGTGGCCATGATGAAACCATTATATCCCCAACACATGTGCACTGGTTGCGCACATTGTAATGTTTCTCATGCGAGGTGCAATATTGACTTGAACGCTAGAGGCGCTCATCCAAACAAAAGCATGAATATGAGATCAGAAATAAGCAAAATGGCGGATCGTTTTTATAATTCTTCCTTCCTGTTGCACAGTGAGAGGCACTCGTAGCTAGTTAGCAACAGATTGGTAAACTGTTGTTTACCGAAATGCCGAGGAAGTACAGCATTACCAGCAGACTGAGCTTTTAATGAGCCCTAGTGCTACATACTGCCCCCTAGTGGTGGCCTCCATTGTGGCAGCACCTTGCTTGATTTCAGCAGGTATATACTTAGCAGAACATTTATTACTGTACACAGAAAGTATATGCAAGCCTTTAGATAGAAAAACAAACCTTTCTTTCTTAGTTGGAGATATGGGGGGGGGGGGGGGGGGGGGGGGGGGGGGGGGGGGGGGGGGGGGGGGGGGGGG
>JBAMHX010000004.1:6881900-6893445 GCA_037177515.1 Pseudomugil tenellus | reverse complement strand
CCGTTCTGGGATTTATAAACAACCAGCAGGGTTTTAAAATCTATCCTGTGACTGACTGGAAACCAGTGTAAAGATTTAAAGAAGAAGCAGTAAGATGCAGGATTGCAGCAAAACACACTCATTCAACTCATTTACTGATAATGTTTCTATCCTGTTTGGATCTTTGTCAAGTTAAATGTTGGAGCAATTGGAGAAGATTACACATTGGTATTCTCACTGCTTACTTTATCAGTTCCATCTGTTCAATAGGTTGTTAACACAAATATCCAATCAGCCAATTATATGACAGCAACCGGACATGGTCCACATGAGACCTATCAAGACTACCTGCTTCTCGCCTGCTGATTGCAACAATGTGCTCCGTCTTCCACTGAAACACAATGGGGTCAGAAATCAGAGGAAACTGGGCAGGCTGGTTGGAGATGGTTTTAACCAAGATATGCAGAACAGTTTCTCTGAAAACATAACATCTCCAGCCCTGAAGCAGCAGAAAACCACAGCGAGTCCATGAGAAGTCCATGAGTAAAATCCTAGTGTATGAATGTGCGGAGTCCAGCTGTTTGGTGAACCGCTATGGTTTCCCAGTAGGCAAACTAAATTGGATCAAGTCTGTAAAATAGCATGTCTGAAAGCTAATAATAACCCACATCTCTCTCCATGCGTTTACACATAACAGATCCTTCAGCTCCATTTTTTTAATTTGGATTGTGAAATTCTTTCACTGGATTGGAGTCCAAAAAGTGCTGCATGAAGAAAGCAATACTCAGCAGTCTTTCAACCCACTGCCTCAGCTTCAGCTCTGTGTGGGAGGGTGGTCACCTGCTGTTCACCAACGGGGATGATGTGGAGGGAGGGGCTAAGAGTTGGGCAGGTCCAGGTGGTTATTATGCTGTGATGAAGATGTTAAAGTGCGAAACAAAAGGAGAAAGGATCCAAATGTGCTGACAATGTGGATTCGGGGAATCTGCCCATCATCATGTTTAATCCCTTCTGAGCCTCCCTCATATTTTCTACTAAAATATGTACTTACATGCAGAGATAATCATTAAAAGGCTTACTCCCAAATAAATCCACACACCAATAGGTTTTAAAACTTCTGAGATTTCCTTGTTTTCATGGTATTTTTGTTGACCTTTGCTTTTCACCCAAGTAGAGGAAGTAGAAACATTTAAAAGCAGGGGAGAAACGGATGAGACCAGATTCATAAGTTCCTGCATCCTAAGTTATGAAAAAGGTACTGGAGCATGCTAGTTGCAGGTTTATTAGAGTTCAAAATCTTTGATTTATGAACTTATATATGACGTAGCAAATGGATGGATGAATGTAGCATATGTAGCATTATAATTGAGCTTTGAGTTTTTAGGGCTTAATAAAGTGCTGAAAATCATTTTTTCTATTATAAGACAAACTCAGAACGATTGTTACTGTCCTGCACAGACTCAGAAAGTTTCCTCTGCCGTTTTAAACTGCTCTGGATCCGTGAAAGAAACTGGAAGAAACGAAAAAGAAGACAACCCTGGAAATAAAGAGTGTTTGAAAACATGATTAAATATTTTACTGTGTTCAGGTCTTTTCTTATTTTTATGGAAAGAAAGCAAACACCCCCTGCTCCTGATTGCTTGCTTCATTCAGAGGTAAACATTGTGTAAAGGTTTTTCTTCAGCTCCACAACATGAAAACTACTTTATGTACCAAAGTAAACTGAAACAAGATGCCAAACCAGAATTAAAACCAGAATTAAAATCTGGACTAATGTCCACCTGCAGCAAAAGTAATGAAACTGGATAACATTTACTTACATGAATCATAGCCCAGTTATGATAATGAACATTATATTTCAATATTAATTATAAAGCTGATATTATAATAGCCACATGAACTAAATGTGATTGAATCATATTTACTGGCCAGTAAATATGGTTATTATTAACCCTTTGCCTGACTTGTAGCTGCAAAAATAAACAGCAGAGTAGTTGTTTTAACCAGGATTTATCTGATACTTTGGAAGAAACTGATAATTTATTGATGCCTGTGTGGCAAATATTAAATGTGCAAAACTCACAACATCCTATTTAACTTAGATTTAGGCGGTGGGTTTGGATCCAGATGCTCAATCAATGAAACCATTCATCTACATTAAAATCATCTTTAGGATGCTCCACAGCCCTGAAATTACCAGGGAGCCTGATTTCTGTTTATTTGTACCTGCATGTGAAATACATGAGACTAATTTCATCATAGAAATAGTCAACCAGGGAGTCTCATTTACTCTTCTAGTTAAGCTGATATCAAAGCAACTTCCACAGCAAATATTGTGCAGTCTCTGCAGCAGTGTACAGGTCTGTGCAACAGTCCTGAGTCGCTCCTCTTTCTTTCGATGCTTCCAGTTGAAAAGGAAACAGGAGTCATCCAATTTATGGAAACATGTGCAAACATACGTTTTGTCTAAATCACAATTTATTTATTTTTTTTACATAAAAAATATGTTTAAAAACACATGTTAATCATTATCCAAAGGAATTTCTTTAGTTTTTTTTCTAAGTGGTGAAGCAGTTCTCTCTGAAAAAGTTCTCCAGACTTCTTACAGGGCTTTCCAAAGGTCTTCTTTAGATGTTGGCTGTCTTTTGTTCTCTTACCAGATCATCCCACAGTGCTTCAATACCGCTGCGGGAAGATTCACCCTCCATCGGACCTGTTGCCCCTTATTTCCAGTCCACTTCTTGTGTCATGTGTCAGCCTTTCATCACAGTTTGATTAAGCTCGGCCTCCTGATCACCTCCCTTCATGGACAACATCTTGATGTGGTTTCAGCCAACAGTAGATGGATCGACTGAAGGTTCAGATGCATCCCACAGGTCCTGTGTCAGGTTTTTTGCTGGATTTGTTCCCATTTCTCCAGGACATCCCTTTCAGATCTTTTCACACTTTTGTCCTCTTGAGTTTCCTCAGATGTAATAAGGACGCGCTGCACACCATGCAGAGATATGCCACGTTTTTAGTTAACTTCCGTTTGGAAATCACCTTGTTGCTACTGAAATCCCATTTTCTTCCTGTCAGTCTGTGTTATCTTTGCTTAACAAGGATGTGTCTTTGCGACAGGCTGCTGGTAACAAAGAGCCTGAATAATCCATTAAAAAATGGTCTTTGCGAAGTTGTCTCTCATGTGTCGAAACAACTCTTCAGAAAACCTGAAGAACTATCACTCCAGGTCATTTTGCACGTTTCTTTATTCCCTGCTAAAAAAGTGCAGACGTGACAAAGGAAGTAACTTCTCTGCAGCTTCTCCAAAAAACACACTGCTAAAAAAATTAAGGGGACACTTAACACTGTGTCTCCAAGTCAGACAACAGGTGGAAATTATAGGCAACTGGCAGGTCACACCCAGTAAAGGAGTGGTTCTACAGGTGGTGACTACAGACCACTTCTCAGTTCGGATGCTTTCTGGCTGATGTTTTGGTCGCTTTTAATGCTGGTGGTGTTTTCTGTCAGCGTAGACGCCAGAGCATGGAGGCGCTACCAGGAGGCACAATGCACAATGTAAGAATTACCAGTAAGGATAAATCAGTAGTTGGTACCAAAATATTCCAAAATATGTTGACGAAACAGGAAGGTGAGGAAGTCATAACACAAAGGAGTTTTTTTTTTACACTAAGGAAACAGTGAGATGCTTCCTTCTGTACAGGACAGCAGTGAAGGTGTGTGCAGAGATTCTGCAGGGTGTAATCAAACACTCAAAGAAGGATGAAAGACTGACTGCAGGTTTAGTCACACTGGATAATTATAGCCTGAGTGTAAAGCTGCTTTAATATAGAAGCTACAACACACATTGTGTCACAGTTTCTCTGCAGATTGACACTTCTGCACAACTGCAGCCTTTTTCTTCCACTGCTGTGTCCCTAGTTACTGCAAACAGTAATCACATTACTTTTAATGCTGTTCTGCTGCCAGTGTGTGTGTGTGAGGATAATGGTTCGGGTTTTGTTTTTGATTCACAGGAATCAAACTGAGCAGCGGCTGTAAATCAGTGGCCTCTCTCCGTCTGTCTGTCTTTTTTACTGTCTGTCCGTCCACCTCTGTGTTTGAAGCCGAGCTGCATTTAATTCCCGGTCTCCCTCCCCCTCAGAGACTCAACACTCCAACCCATCCTGTCCTTCCCTTTGTTTCTCTCTCTTCCTCCCACACTTTCACCCCCTCTTTCATTCCTTCTCTCATCATCCGCCGCCTTCAGCTAACAAGCCTCCCAGGAGAGAATTATGAATAGAATTCAAATCAGTTGAGCTTTATTGTCTCACACCCCCTCTCTACCTGCCCCCTCCATGTCTCTGTCCCTGATTTCTAACTTTCTCGTTGGTTTTGCATCGATTGTATCTCCGACCTCACACCCACACTACTCTGCTTCCTATATGCATTAACCCCTTCCCTCTCTGTCCTGTCTGCTGCTAGCTGCTCTCTGAGGGTCGGCACTCAGCCAGCACCATGACTGGGAACGGAGAAGAAGAAGGATGATGCCGTTTGCAGAGTTACTGAGTTTAGAAGTTCTTCCGTCCTGTCTGTAAACTCTAAAGTAGACGTTTTCTCTGAATCAGATAGAAGGAAAGGTTTTATGTTGATCTTATCTGCGAGTTGCAGCATAAACATTTCTCTGAGGATAAAATGATCAACTTCTGTTCACTCAGAGGTGTAAAAGAGGATTGTCATGAAATTCAACTCTGTTCTTTTTTCTTTTTTTAGTTAACAAGAAATACAAACATGAGTTAGACATATACATTATTATATTATGACTTCTATTTCTAACTCATATATGGACACACACACACTTACATATATACGGCTAAAAAAATAAGGGAACACTAAGGTAACACGTTGATCTGAATGAATGAAATATTTTTATTAAATACTTTGTTCTTTCCAATGTGTTGACAACAAAAATCACACAAAAATGAAAAATGAAAATCAAATGTATCAATCCATGGACGTCTGGATTTGGAGTTATACTCAAAATTAAAGTGGAAAAACAGTCTGATTAAACTTTGATGTAATGTCCTTTGTAATGTTCTTCTTAATGATTTTAAGTTAATTTATTATTTTATTATGATTCTTGCCACTCCGGCTTCCTCCCACAGTCCAAAGAAATGCACCTTGGGGATAGGAGATCCCTTGGAGACTCTAAATTGCCCTTTGGAGTGAGTGTGTTAGCATGGTCGTTTGTCTATATGTGTTGGCCTGGGATGGACTAGCCCCCCAGCGACTCTGCTAGGGAATAAGTGGTAGAAAGTAGATGGATGGATGGGATGGCCAGATATATATATATACATATATATATATATATATCTATATATATATATATATATATATATATATATATATATATATAGGACTCACTTTAGGATTTAATGGAAAGGTGTGTTAAAACCTTTGCCTGGAATAAAATAAAGAACAAAGAGTATAAAGTAGTATTTATAAAGGAGAATAATCTTTTAAATAAGACACATAATAAAAACATACAAATTCATACAAATAATATAGAAATTAATCCATTAATAAGAGCAAAAAAGCAAATAAATGCATGAAATAAGCTGACTGGTTAAAAGGAAACAGATTACAGTTTGTCTGGGAAGACAGAGAGGATCATATACTGTTCATACAAAATGTGCAGGTGAACATCCACACAGCTAATTAGCAGATTCCTCAGAAAGACAAATATTTTTTTAAATTAATCATCTTAATAAGATGGGAAGAGAATAAAAACTGAACCATGCTGACACGTTGGTTATAAATCTCCCTGTTGTGTCCAACAGGGTGATGAGTTATGTCCCATCAGCAGGATATGCAGTGTTCTGAAAGCCGTTTGACTCTTTCTAGATTAAATTATTCCAATTTCATGCTTATTATCCAGTCACTGAGAGACTTTGTGCAGCTGAATGCAGTAGTTTTTCCAGTGAGAACGATGTGAATCTGCTGTAAGTGAATGAGAATGAATGCTGCACCTCTGTTCACTTCATGCATGGAAATGAACAGATCCGCATCGGACCTGCTCATAACCTGAAAGGCCCACGAGCAGACACAACTGCAACAAAAAGGAGCCGTTTTTATTTCATGTCAAAGGATATTGCTTAATAGAAACAAAACTGTTCGATTGGTTTCCGTCACAAGCTCAAAACATTTAACTCCTTTTCATTTTCTCATCCTTCATAAGTTGACACACATCCGCGCTGCCATGGTTACAGGACGAGCTTGTATAAATATAGGATGCACATCGCTTGTGGAAACTGTGAGATTGGTGTCTTAACCAGCAGATGGATTCAATCATGTCACTTTTTAATACAGAGAAAAAGAAGAAAAAGGCAGCTAGTACATTAAAAAGGCAAATGGTTTACCAAAGGGTGTGAAAAGCCAGAGAAATGTTGACTCAAAGTACAAAGAAAAACTGAAAATATCCCAGATATTTTCACTCTGGAGTGACAGAAGCTTCATAAAAGAACAATGCATGTACAGGAAACAAGCTTAACAAATAAAATGACATTAAAATTACACGACATATGATGTCATAATCCTTATCATGTCAGTGATATATCCTCCCGCTCTGATTCCTTGTTTGTATTCGAGGAGCAGGATCTCATTTTTCTCATTTGTGCCTCCTCATCTCCCACATCCTCCTGCCTGGGATCCGGAAATCTCCAAAGAGCTCAGCTGAACATTTCGAAGGACATCTCAGTTCCCGAAACACAGCAAGTATCACAAACAGATTTGCTGCTCATCTGACAGAAGTAATATCTAGAGAGGCAGGTTGCAGCAGGACCGTGGCTGGTGATGCAGCTGTCACTTCGTATGAATTAGGAGTCACTTTAAATTGAAACTAGTTTAAAACGTCTCATTTTGACGAATGAAACATTATCTTCGCTGGCTTCTATTTTTTTTGGGAGGAACAAGGATGAAAGAAGAAAATCAAAAAGAAGAATAAAAGATGTGCAGATGTTGAAATGAGATCCTAAGGATTTAAGTCTTATGCTGACTGCTAATTGTCATCAACATCTTCTCTTTGATCGAGCTTCTGTTGCGTTTTCCAGGGTGGAAAATGAGCCTCAAATTAAGCAGTTGTCCTGCTAAACTCTCAAACTCAACTCACGTCTTGTTTCTCGCAAAATCTGTTTAAACAGCTTCATTGTTTCCACCTCGGCTTGTTAGTCGGAAATGTTTTCCATGTCAGAAGTGGTGGTTCAGGTTCAGGACACGCCGCCACAACACATCCAATCAGATGCTGAGCTTTGTTTACCTGCTTCAGCTATTTAGCTGTTGCCCCTCCCTCCATGATACAATCCTTCCTCATTAATTTACCCCCATCCATCCATCCATCCATCCGTCCGTCCGTCCGTCCATCCATCCATCCATCCATCCATCCATCCATCCATCCATTCATCCATCCATCCATCCATCTGTGGATCAAACCAGTAAACTCCCATCGTGAAGTGTGTTTCACTGCTGGTGAGCATAAATCTAATCATTTCCAGTGTGTTTTTTCCACCAGCCAATCATCCATCATACCTTTAACTTCTAAAGCATGAACAAAAAGATGTTTCATAACGGTAAAAGTTTTACATGTTTGTCTGTTGATCTTCGTTTAATGACGCCATGTGACAGTTATTCCACCCACTCGCTCCACATTTTATTTATTAAATTATCTGAATGAGTTCAGCTTGCTTGTCTGACTACAGTAATAAATAAACCATGTAAATGAATGTAAATGAGATATGAGCTGTATGAGAGCAGAGAAGAGCAGGAAGCAGCTGAACTCTTTTTTTCCCCCCATTGCTCTGTCTCACATCATCTGAATGAATATGAAACAATTTAAAGACTTTTCCATAAATTATTGAGTGACTCTTTGAAAATTCAATCTTCTGTAGAGAACTTTTGGTTTAAAGTTACCACAGCAGAAGCAATTATCATGCAGAAATGTGGCTCTGGCACTTCAGTCCACTCACTGCTCAGGTGTATTTATACGACTGTTTGAGTAAAGAAGCTGTCCTGATTGGCTGCATGGGGTCCATTAAGTCTTGAGAACAGACGACTATGAAGCATATCTGTGTGTTTATTTCTGTATGTCTTCAGGTGGCACCTCGGCACCAGAAATAATCTCATTTCCTGTCAGGATGGTGGCTGCAGGAGTCTCTCTGCCCACTGCTGAGTGAGCTGGGATTACTAAAATACACCACTGTCAGGTCTTATCTGAGCTTCTTCCTGTTTATTGGAGCAGTAATCAATGTTTCCACCAGGCCTGAGTTGCATTAAGACTTGATGGGATGACAACAGTTGTTTATTCAATGCCTCTGGGTTTAACAAGGAAACAAGTTATGGGTCATTAAGTATTTTAGATATGACCTGAAGAGCATGGGAGTATTTCTCATGGAAGGCAAGTACCAGTAGAATACACAAAAAAACTTCCTTCAATGCGTTAATTTAATCCTTATTTGAATTTAGCTTTATTGGCATTATTCATGTCAAAGTTATCCTAACTCACTGTTAGAGATACAGCCTTGTTCTGTAGTACAATTATAGTTTTGGTAAAATAGATTTTTAATTTGATACTCCAATTTTAATAACTGTGTTAATTTAAACCAAATCATAAGAATATTTACAAAGTAATATAAAAACTCCAGTAGAACCAGAACCTGGACCAGAAAGTCCAGTCTGTACTGGTCCAGTCAGGTTTTAAGACAGCACCGCAGCACTGAGACTGCTCTGACCAAAGTTATTAATGACATATGTCTGAAACACATTATTAAAAATGTATGTCTTAGTTTTACTAGACCTCAGTGCTGCATTTGACACAATAGACCACAATATATTACTTTAAAGACTGGAGAGCTGGGTGGGCCTTTCTGATGCCATACTAAATTGGTACTAAATTGGTTCAAAACTTTCTAAGAGAACTAGAAGTACTTTCTATCAATAAATAACTTTACATCTGAGCAGACAAGAATTACATGTGGAGTTCTCCACATCACCATACTGGGACCTCTTCTGTTTAACATCTACATGTTTCCACTGGGACAGGTAACACAGAATAACAACATTAGTTGCCATAGTTACGCAGATGACACACACATTTACATTACAGTGTCCTGAGGAGACCGAGGTCCTATACAAGATCTTAATAAATGCATCGAGGACATTAATGACTGGATGTGTCTAAAGTTTCTTCAGCTAAACAAAAACAAAACTGAGGTGATTGTTTTTGGAGACAAAGAGAAACGATTAGAGGTCGTCACAGAGCTTCACTTTATACACCTAAAAACCATCAATCAGGCCAGAAACCCAGGAGTAGTGATTGACTCAGACCTATATTTTGAAAAACACATGAAGGGAATAATAAAATCAGATACAATCACATCCAGGTTAAAGATCTATCTGTTCTCCGCTGCATTTCTGTCATGTTCATTTTATATTTTTTGAAAATTATTTGAAGTCCTAATCTGTTTATGTGTCATCAAGCTGGAATTCATCATAATTTTAATAGTTTTTATTGAATGTTATTTCCTTTCCCTCTTGTTTTAATTTAAAATCATGTTTCTTATTTTTTTAATGTCTTAATATTTTAATGTTTCTGGAGGGCATGCGGAATCACCCTGGTGTTGAATTGTGCTGTACAAATAAACTTGCTTTGTCTGGGCTGGTTGGGGAGATCTTGCTTCCAGGCAGGAATGATAACACATGACTTACAGTCTACTGATGCATTAATGAACATTATGAATGTGCATTTACAGGAGCGTTGTAAGATTTTATCAGCAAGTAGAGTAGGTTATGGTTTTGGATCAGCTGTAGACTTTAAAGATGAGTGTGATTATCATTAACCTCTTAATGACTGAATTTATGTTCATGATATAAAAACAAAATGTTTACAGAATTTGTGATAAATAAAAGTAAGACTAGAATTAACAAAATACATTTGAATATTAAATTAAGAATAACAAATAAATCAAAATAAGTAATAAAAAAATTAAGGAACAAAAAAAAATAGGTGAAAAGATAAACAAAAGCCAGCGGTGGTTTGTAGCAAATCTTAAACTGGACAAACAAACAAATTATGACCCCATGGCTCATCTGTTCATGGAGGGAATGACTACAAGTTTCCTCACAACACAGTTATATATCAGTTCAGTGCATAACTATTTGATATTTAATAATGTAAATTCTGCCAAGATATGTTTTTATTCAACTGAAATCAGGAGGTATTCGGCCACATCACAGCTGATTTAACAGTTACTTCCATTGGTACCAACTCACAAAAATCTAATTTCCTTCCTGAACTCCTCCAGACATTAAACACAAATAGACTGAACCACATTCTGTATGTTGAGCTTTGATATGTTCATATTGTAGAGCAGAAAACAAAGAATGCATTTTGATTTGTACACATTAAAAAATTATATAATGCTGCTGAGAGTACCAACCAAATATTTGTACATTTTAGTTATAATAACACAGTCTGACATTTTTAGAGTCACATCACAAAACATTTCTCATCACATTGGAAAAAAAGACATTTTGGTTGTTAGAAGTAAGAAAATAGACATGATTGTGCTTGTTTAGATCCATATCCTGGTTCCAAGTCCAACACACCCAGTTCTGATTCACTGAACTGCTTGTCAAGCTCTATGCTATGAATGAGTCACCATCTCAGTCTTGTATCTTAACGTATGGAAACATCTAAAGCATCCCAGAGGGGTTCCCCAGGATTAAGAAGCACTGGTTTAGAGGACATCCCTGGGAGTCAAACTTAAACTATTTGGTGGGTTGGTTTTGAATACTTGCTGCATTTGTCACACTCAGTTGATCATGTTGCTGAGCCTTTGTGTGAGCTATCTGGCTCGCAGCTGACCACAAACCACATCCTGCCCTGCATCCATAATGCCTGAGCAGACACCAGGCCACTATGTTGATGCAGCTTTTCTTCTACAGCTTGATGATGAGCATTGATAGGTTAGGAGCAGTGGTTTCCATTATTTCCTTTATATCTCCCTTACAGTGAAGCAGACATGCATCTGCTATCACCAGTTGCAGTTATAAATGTGCGGTAATGTACTGGGAAATGCTGCAACCGAGATCCAGCTCACAAGGTTATTTTTTTCCTACGCAGGAACAATAACGGATGTTCTCAAAACAAGCATGTTAGATAAACACTTGAAGGAGTTCTGTTGTGGCTCATTGACTAAAACCAGTTTGCAAAGTCCCTCTTCATCAGGGCAGCGTTGGTTTGGCTGTGTAGAACTTGTGAATTTTCCTTCTTTGCTGAGATGCCTCGCGACGCATTGCTGCTTCCCGCAGCTCGTGCTAAGTTTATGTCCAAAGAAATTGTTTTTTAAGCCAAAAGTAAAGTATTTATATTTGATCTGTGCAGCAACTGGGAGCCAGTGCAGTACAATTAGCAGCGGAGTGATATGAGCTCGTTTTGGTTGGTTGAAGACCAGAGGCATTGTAGGAGACCGTTTTTCCTGTCAAGGACGAGGACACTGGTTTCTTTAGATTGAGAAGAATATAAATTTAATAA
>JBAMHX010000004.1:6829646-6841225 GCA_037177515.1 Pseudomugil tenellus | reverse complement strand
GGGATTGGCTAGGGGATCCCGAGTCCATGGGTAGAAAGGTCAAGGGCCCATAGGTCAGGAACGGAGCATAAACGGGACATTGATGAAGCATTGATCTGCGTTTATTTGATTTGTGTATTTTACCAAAGAGGAGCAACAAAGACTTAAAAAAGACATCTTTCTTTTAGTCTAAAGTCCCCAGCTTCTGCATGAAAATTGCAAGAAAGAATATTATATGTGTTTGAAACCTTATCCAGTGATAAAATAATACTGTCTTCCTCAAAGCAAATGACATATAACTATAACATAACTATAACATTTAAATGGAAATTAATATAATGTACGGAGCCATCTGACACTCCATATGAGAGCAGCAGTCTTTCTGAGATAATGCAGAAAATACTGATGTTTATTGACAGAGCCAGACTGCCTCTAGAGGGCGCTAGCAAGACTTTAGACCATCGGCCTTGCTGCTCAATCCTGTTTATACTAATGGGAGCTTGAAAAGTGGGATAATGGATATTGTTCAGGGCAAATAGCCTACACACACAAATACACAAGTAGAAGACTGTTGACAAACTTCCTCTTTGCTGTGAGCTCATCAAGCTGGAGTTGCATACTCTGGATGTTATCGATTAGAGCAGGATCGCCCACATTCAGCTACATGTTCACTAAAGGTCAACAAAAGGTCAAGTCAGCCGTGAACCCTGAACATGTTCTCTGTTGAGTGGCTACAACTATTTTCTGTTTATGCTAAATGTTTTGCTAAAGAGGTTTTCTCTTAAGGTCTTACAGATTTCATTAAACTTATTAAAGGTCTTGCTTTGTTTCCAACGGTTGGAGCAGAACAATAAGCAGAAAATTGGCCAAGATTGCAATAACATCACTCTAAAGTATTTCAAATAGGGGGATTTTTATAAGAGTGTCCCTCACTGTCTCACTGTGACAGCACAAGTAACTAGTTGTAGCTGTGCATTTCATAAATCCATCCTTCTACACATATGCAGTGTGTGGGTCTTAGCTAACGTGATTATTTCAGATGGAAGCCAAGTGAGGTTAAGTGGACTTTGGAAAAAGAACAAAAACATACATGAAAGTTGTCAGTAGGTGCATTTCCACTACCTTTGATTTGCAGAAAATCTAAAAATCGCAATAGAAATCTTAAAAAATTAATCTCTAAAACGTTTTTATGCTCTCATGAGATGGTTTTTCAGATGTTTTGATATTAAAGCTTATCACAAAAGTGTAATGGAAACACTTTTTCGGATATTGTAGGTAGATCAAGTGACCGGTGCAGATAGTGCGGTATGGCGTAAACAATTGTGAAATGCAGAGTTTTACAATTAATTAGAAGGGGAAATAAAGGGTTCAAAGCTTTAAAAGCTGTATCGATTTTGCCCCATAATAATGCTTTAAGAATAATGCTTTGTGGTAACATTACGTCTGTTGCTGATCTCGCAAATCACATCCAGCTGGATGCAATTTTACGAAATTTTCAGCTTATGCGCTGAAAACTGTTCAATGAAAGCACCTGCAGATTGAAAATATAGTTTTCAAAACTTAACAAATACTTTTATTTTGCAAAAACCGGTGATGAAAATGCAACTAATGACATAGCTTTATTTATTCTTCCATCTGTCTCTTAAAACTCTTTCTGTCCTAAACACTCTTCTCATCATCTCCTCATGCATGTGGTCAGAATGGGCAGGCAATTTTCCAGGAAATTTGATTGGTCAGAAGATGCTTTCATGCTCAATGAGCTCTAATCCAGAGAATAACCCGCACCCTGACCCTTCTGTAAAGCCATGCTGTTGTGATGGATGCAGGATTCAGCATTGTGCTACTGAAACTTGCAAGGACTTCCCTGAAAAAAACATCTGGACGGGAGCAGATGTTGCTCTAAACATCCAGGTATGTTAGCATGGCTAAAGTCTTCACAGATGTGCACTAATAGGCACTAATAAAGCCCCATGCTGTATTAGTGCCAAGCTAGATAGTATTACCATCATTACAGTGCACCATCCATACATCTTTTTCAGTTACGCTAATTTGGTTGTAGCTAACCAGATACTAGTTAACTGAATCACTTAATTAACCAGATCTCAGGTTAAATGTGTGCAGTGTCACTTATTGTGAGCAACGCTGTACATGGATCACTCCATAGCAGACGGCTGGAGACAGGATTCATTCTGAAGGATAAAACAAACTGATCCATCTTGGACAGATTTAGTGGGATCAAAAAAGAAGAAATTTATGTAAATCATAGGAGGAAATATGGCTGTGTGCACCACAGCCCTGACTCCCCTCCCCCAGAGGCCTTCACAGCCATTCACACTTTGAGTTGTGTAATCACAACATCTCACAGGTTTTCCAAGTAAAGGTAAACAGGTGATAAAGGACTGTCATCCAACAGAATGGCTGGGTTGGGTCAGTGTTTGGACTCAAGGTGTGAAAGACACAACGTCAGCTTTAATTTGTCAAACTGTCCACCGGTCAGTGCGATCTGGAGGTCTGCAAGGCACAAACTACACCTGGAATAATATTATAGATATTATACAAACACACATCTCTGAAAAACACAGTTTGATTTTATATGTTTGTGTATGACAAGCACAATGCATATAATGAAATCTGCTGCTCGTCTGGAGGACTTCTTTATGTCTTGTCCAGCAGCTGACAGATCAACTCTGCAGGATGGATTTTTGTTATGATCTGTCTCTTTTCCATTTCCTCCATACAGCTCAGATTAAGACCCACATGTCACTGAGATCATTTGTGTTCCCCTAAGATGAGTCTAAACTCTCCTTACTTTGCAGAGATGACATTGCCAAACATTGCCAAACATTACAAGACATTGCCAGACATTACCAGATCGTCGGTAATGGTGGATTTTTACCGGTTTTACTCAAACACTCATCATTCTTGGTTTCAGGATCATTTCCGTCTGATCAGACTGGTGATTCATATCTGAACACCACTTTCATCCAATCATCTTCAGCTCCACTTCAACCTGCTTTTCTTTTGGTACGTTGCGAGTTGTGTTTATATTTGGCTTGTCTGGTGTAACGATGGAGAGCCGGAGCCAAAGGGAAGGTTAACAGGATTTGTGAGGAGAATAAGGAGGGATAAACAAAAACCTGTAGGAAGGTGGAGGAGTCGAGGAGGGATGCAAGAATGCAGACCAGGAAGGCAGGCTGTGGGGAATCCAGAAGCACAGGGAAGGCAGGAGCAAGCATGGGTGTTGACACATTCATACATTCAATGTCCGACGAAGGAGTGTCTGGTGAGCTGAGGGATTTAAAGCTGTGAGTGAAGCAGGAACAGGTGCAGGTGATCTGGGATAACGAGTCTGGTGGCAGGTGATGGTGATTGGGCTGGTAGGGTCCGGAGCAGGGCATGAAATCTGGATTTCCTTAATTTCATTTTAAGTTAATTTTCTGTTTAATTAAAATGCATAATTATTTGCAAAAGGTCTTTGCTCAGAGTGCTTCTTTCTTGTGTTTGCAAAAGGGATGAAAAGCTATTTATGTCTCTGTGGGTCCGATTGTCTTTCAGTTTTATGTGTAGATAGAAAAACTATGGATCTGAGTTTTTCATACACACCTTTTCTCACAACAAAACAAACTCGCCACACACTCTCTGCCTGATTAGATTTGGGTGTGATTATTAAGATAAAATCATACTTCACTCATCATGTATGCCAGGAAATGTTTGGGAGCAGTTTCTCTTGCAGTGTTCTTGGAATTTCAATAAAAAATCCATCGCATTTGCAGAATGTTGTTTTTGGTAAAATCAGTATGGAAAATCAGTCCTCCTGTTCCAGAGTATCTTTTACTAGTTTAACGTTTAACCCTTAAATGTCTACCGAGATAACAGACACATTTGGGCTTAAATTGAGCTCCTTTGTGGATTTATGGCTCAGAAATGTAAGCCAGGTGTGCCCAAGTTGGGTCCTTGACATTTACCATCCTGCAACTTTAAAGTGCAATGCTGATCCAACAATCTGAATAAAATGAATGTCTCAGTAGCAGGCTGGATGACATGCAGAAGAAGGAATTCAGACATTTCATACAGGTGTGTTGGAGAAGGGATGCATCTAAAAGCTCAAGAAAGGTAAATCTAGAGTGGGTCAGCTATAAGCCAAGGCCGATTAGGAAATGTTGAATTTTTTGTCAATTATTCCTTGTATCAGGTATTAAAAGTTTACATTTTCTGATTTTTTTGGAAGTTTTTCCACAGAATGAAAGATCAAGACCTATATATTGACTCTGTAAAATATTTATTCCTTGCGGGTGAGCCACGCATTAACTTTAGTGATAAATTGTGCAATTATTTTTCAAATAGCAGAGTGATCATTAAGACCTTCAAAGTTGGAAGAATTATCTTTCAGGATGAAGCGACTTTAGGCGAACTCAAACATCCATCCAAACTCACTCACCTGCTTCTAGCAATGCATCATGAATAATCATTCCACACTTTCTAACAGTGAAGCTCAGCAATAGTGTACAGGCCCTGGGAGCAGGCCTGATTATGCTGTTTGCTTGTTTATAAACAACATTTTGCCTGGCAGTCTCTACAGCTGCTCACTTTTTACTGTCTCAGGAGTTTGCAGCGGTCCGGATGACTCTGTGTCTTCATCCCCTTGAGCTAAAACTGATGCCTCCTTCTCTCTAAACAGAGTTTACTGCTGAAGGAAAACCTATCAGAGCTCTGCTCAAGAATAAAAATAAATAAGGAATGTACGTTAGTTGTTTTGCTTTTGGCTGTATCACACCATATGCATATTAATAAGTTTGTCTTTAAATCTGAACACAGTATTTGCATTTTGGTTCTTTAGCAGGGGGAGTTGCTTTAAAGTTGTTTCATTTTTGCATTTGAAAGCAGACGGACGAGGTTTGTCAAACGCGATTCCATCGGGGGCGGCTCGTCCATTTTAGCAGAAGTTCAGATACTTTTATCTGTAATACCTCAAACTACTGCTCAAAGGAAGAGAAAATACATTTTAATAACAGGTGATGTAGAGCTGAGAACATCTGCTTCACACCTCAGCATCTTTTCTCGTTTTGTGATTGGTCAAGCAGCTTTTTGTCCCCCGATTTAAAGCTGAAAAATTCATTCTGATTGACCTTAAAGTTGACTGAACATGGTTCAATACTTAAATTGATTCATAATAATCACATTTCCGTTTATTACAATGTTTTATTTGTCCAGTCAGAGCATTTACACAATGTAAAGTATCAGATAAAGTTTCATTAAAATTAAATATTTTGGGTAAAATCTGACTGAAATAATCATCAAAAATGTTGCATGTAGAAATAAAGCCTATATAATTTTACTTTACTTTAAGACAAGATTTATGCTGATCTGTCAAGTTGTAAGAAAAAAAGAGTCAGAATGATGTAAATCAGTGGTTCTCAAACTTTTTACAGTGAGTACCATCTGAGAAAATAGCAAGCTCTCAAAGTACCACCACCATGACGACGTAAATACACAGTAGTAAATATATAAAGATACAACACAGAAAGGAGGCATGTTAACTACTTATAATGATTAATTACTGGGAGAACTCATGTGCATGAACCTGGCAGGAATAAGGCTGATATTAAAATAAAAACAAAGAGAAGACAACACTTATTTAAATATGAATTTAACACATTTTGTGTATTGTAAACATTTTTGTACTATTTTGATTATAGTTGAAAATTAATACCCTTCAGAGCCTAAAAGGGTTTTGGGAGTAATCCTGACCTGGTATTGTTTGTGTATTATAGCTCATAAAATAGTCATCTTGTAACTCATTCATAATATCCATGTTATCATTGGGTAAAAAAATAAAAGAAAAAGAAAACGTGAATGGAAAAAAAGAAATTTCACATCTCTGTATTGAAAAACCAAAGCAAACTATAATAAACAACTTTTTGGACATTTTGAAAGTGTTTACAAATGTCTTATTGATAATGGGGTAAAATCTAATAATTATATATAGATATATATGTATAAAAACTGTAAAAATAATCACTCATCTTATTGCACCTGACGCCTCTTATAGGCCGTTTCTATTGACTTTGCCAAAGATGGCGTGTGGCGTTTCTCCCACCTAAAATAACCCCAAACATGTTTGTAGTCCTTTCCGAGACACAAAGTAGTAAGGAGTGGGACATCTTTTTCCATTTAGATCTTTGATACACCACATCACGATATAAAGGAGACTAATTCACAACGTGCACAATATGGCGCCGGGTTAAGTTCTGACGCAGAGTGTACACGTGAGTACTTCCGGTTTACTCATTCTTTCATCAATTTTTTTCGGGCATTTAACTTTGTCCACAAAATATATTCTCTAAAATATATTGATGTTATCACCAAGCCATACATCACCAATAAAACAAAACAAACAAAGTGTTTGCCCAGCCAATTCATTATCTTGATGAGCGTGCATTGAACGTGCTGCTGTTTTGCAAAAATAAAATATAAAAACTTAAACATTCACTCTCAGCAATTTTATCCCACACTGCCTGTCTCTTTTCCTGAAAACGTTCATAATCACCACGACGGAGTTTTAGGGCCATGCTGACAAAAAATGTGGAGGATTAATTATTTTCTTTTCCGATCAGGACATTCGCTGCATTCGATCATGGCCAAAAATAATTGTGTTAGTTCCTTCTCATTGCTCCTAAAAGACACAATCATGTTTCATCACTCATCCACATTATTCTTCTTAATATTAACATTAATATGTCCTGATCCGAACCAGACAGGCGCTCTGATCCAAAGTGCTGCTGTAGCTGCAGCGTCTCCGCCTGTCTTGCAGCTCCTCTATTTTCTGATGTAAAGCCTCATTTTCATCAGCTAGCATCAGACGCTCTTAACTTTGTTTCTGGAGCCACACAATAGTCATGGTCCACTGACAATACCTCCGTTTCCATCTCCACTTCAGAACCGGAATGTAAAATGGGAATCTTATATTAATAAGAATAAATACAAAATACCAGATATTTTATCATTTAATTAACTCACTATGAATTTACCTTCAGCAACACAATATTAGAACAGGTCAACAAACAGCTTAAAAAAATTAGTACAATTAAGACATAATACACTATTATGCATACATCACTCATGGATGCTCGTAGCAACCAGAGCCGGTCAGAAGAGTTTATTTGCATTGTTTTTTCCCATTGAACACAGATTATTTTTCAGTTTCGATGAAGTCGTCTGCATAGAAGCAGATATGAAGATGCTGAAGAAAAGAAAATTATTAGAGATTTCCACCTGATCTGGACTGTTCTTATGGTGGTGACTTCCACTGCGGATGGATCCCCAATATATATTTTCCTCAAACCAGATTATATTTTTTTATTTGCATTAAGGTAAGACAGGGTGGAGGGCAGCTGGTGTCTTTGTCTGGGTGTATGTGTATGAGAAACAATCGGAGTTGTAATTGTAGTTTTATGTTTTCTACATAATACAAACTGTTGTTTTTTATTTGAAGCATTTTGTGATACTCATGTATTAAAAAGTGCTTCATAAATAAAATTTATATGTAGTCCTTCAGGCGGCACTGCATTGAAAACATGCACGGCTACTGGAACTCACTGCACAGGCAGCCAGAAATCCCAGTCTTTTAATCCAGTTCAGCAAGAAATGTATGAATGCAGGTTAAAGCTTTATCATGCAGAGAAGCATCTAGAAACTTTGCTGTCTTCCCTGGATCAGGAACACGGTTCCTCTCCTCTACTGGTTTCCTACCTTCTCAGACATTTAAAAAGGGATGCTTTACAGTGGTAAACGTCACCCTGGAAACTACTTTTTCCAGATCTGTGGCTGCCATTGTATTCATGATGACTCAATATTTTCCTTGAAATGGTAAAATGTCTCAGTTTCAACATCTGGGAATAAAATAAAATATGAGTTGGAAATTGTAGCTTCACAGTCTACAAATTCAGCAGTTATAAAACAATATTATTACTTTATTAAACCATGTTTTAGGCCACCTGATGGATCTGAATAATAATATATATATATATATATATATATATATATATATTTGATTTTGGTCTCTTGCCCTCCAGAGGGAAATGTTTCCTTTTTAAAGCTCCATTATGCTGTCAGCTGGGTGGTAATCTGCATCCCTCTGCTGTGGGCTCATGTTGTTGAGTTGTTCTCACATTTTGTACACTTTTGTCCTCAACTTTTTCCACATTTGACGGACATATTTTGTCATTGTTTGGACATTTAGTAAATAAATATTCATCAGAGCGGGCAGATATTTACAGTGAGAACTGGGACATTTGTTTGCTCTTGGGTCACGGCCCAGAAACTGTGTGACACAATGAACACTGACTGTTTCCTAACGTTTTAATTAAATTTCCAGCAGTGATGGGGACCCGTCAGTATTTGTGTGCGAGGAACACATTTAATCTGTGAATGAAAGGCTGACACAAACAGTCTTTTTCTAATTATAGAGAGGAATTTGAGTGATTGAGGCTCATTTGGACCAAACAGTGTGTCAGAACAGAAGCGAGTTGATGTGTGTCAGGCTTGAGCTCCTGCTTGTGATCTAATGACTGCGTCAAAAGCTTTTAGTTCCTTTCTTTTTAGAAAGTGTTGAGCACCTGATCCATTCATCCTGAGCATCACTGCTACTGTCAAGGAACTGAATAAGTCACATGACAGATTACATCATGTTAACCAATCACAGCGTGATGATATTCAGGCTCTGCCTGATGACTCTAGATGCATCAAACCCGTGACTTCTTGAAACCATGAGGTCAGAATCAGTCAACAGTCTAAAACTGAAACATTAAACAGAGACTGTTCTTGCTTTGAATTATTTTGCATTTGTTCGAACATGTGTCTGTGTATGTGTGTGTGTTTGGGTCCTCAGAAATTAATGCTAGCAGCCGGCAGCAATGAACAGGTCACACTTACGTTACTTATACAGAACTTATACAGTTTTACAAAACAAAATTCAACTGAATGGATAAAATGTATGATAGTAATACAATGAAATAATTATAAGGTTATAAATAAATAAAATCAACAGTGAGATGGACCTCATTGTTCTTGCTGGAGCAGCTCAGAGAGGTAAGGAGGAGCTCGGCCTCCAACAGAAACAGCAGATTCTATCATTTATGGCTCTTGTTTGCAATACAACGCTAAGACAGTAAAACACAAAGGTTTCGTGGCGTTCTGGCCTCTCGTTTACAGGCTAACAGACATTTGGGTGGATAAAATTGCGATCTATTTCTGGTGGAGCATTTACGCCACCAGTGAAGATGCAGAAGTTACATTCACCATGAAAACCAGTTGGCATGACATGCTTCTGCTTGTGTGATTCACCGCTGCTATATTTGAAGATGAATATTATATGAATATTAGACAAAATAAACTTTGCAAAACACACATTTTTAATATTTTTTTAGCTTTGTGATTTGTCCTGTAATTTTTATGATACATTCATTTTATAGGAAACTTATAGAAACACTTAAAAATAACTTTGTTGTTTTCTCTGTGTAGCACATCATTCTGTTTGGTGCAAGTTTGGTTAGTAAAAATTATTATAGTTAATGAGTTACCGCCTGGACAGACGTCGTCACAATGAAATCAGGTGTGGTTTCAAGCAGAGCTAAAACAAAGTTGTCATAAGTTTCATCACAGGTTTGCTTGAGATGGAACACCTACCTCCAATGTTTACTGGGATGTTGGATTGCATGCTAGAGATGCTAAGTCAAGAGACTTCTCCAACATTTTTCAACGACAGATCATATTATATTGCTTTGGAAAAACAAGGAAAGGATAGCAAAAGTCATCTGAGGCATTGAATGTCCTACACTACTCGGACGTAGCAGAACGCGGAAGGAGGAAGCTAACAATGCCGGCTACTAGAAGAGGACAAGACTTGTTGGTAGCAGGTTTCAGTGTCCACAGTAAGGTGCACACACTGGAACACACTCCATTCCCAAACTTCATCCACCTCTTGTCTGACAGCAGCTGGCATCAACTCCACCTCCCCACAGTATAAAAAATGGATTGATGGATTCTTGCCTGCTTGGGTGATTTGTCTATTCTCTCTGAGTTTTGCCACCTGTGTCTTCAGTGATGTAATCCTGTCCTCTCTTTATCGGTCATGTTTGGAAAAACTCCCCGACAAACTCCTGATGGTTTTTTATTCCTGGATATACAACCCCAAAGTTAAGAATGATCTAAAACAAATACAATGATTTACAAATATCAGCTTGTATTTTATTCCCAGTAAGAGAAACATGCTAAGACTGCAACATTTTACCACTTAGTGGAAAAGAAAATCTGCTGGAAAAAAAAAGTTGTAACAGGGACAAGAAAAGACTGAAAAAAAAAAAAAAAAAAAAAAAAAAAACAACTGGGGGAACATTTGATAACTACTTGGGTTAATTTGCAACAGGACAGTAATATGACTGGGTTCACCTCAAAGAAGTGAAGCTTGTTAAAAGTAAAGATGCTCAATTAAAGAAAAAATATCTCTAAACATTGTGCAAAAATGTCAGAAAAATACTCAACATGACATTGTGTGAATGTGAAGATCTCGCTGTCTACAGCAGAGGTGGGGAATCCTTGTCCTCGCCTGAAAGTTTTCCATGTCTCCCTGTTTCACACCTGTTACACACCTGATTCAAACAAGGCCTATGCCGTCAGAAGCGACTGACTCCGAACGCCCCCAATCCTCCAATTCCCTAATCCTCGAATAGATAAAAAACAATAATTTAAAGATACATGTTCAGTCAAAAAGCTCCACCTGGGGTTGAAACTTTGAACCAGCCCGGTATGACGTGAGGACATGATGCATCCTGAGGTCATGACCTTTTATTTGCACTTGATTTGAGGTGAATGAGACAAATAGTTCCAGAGATATAGCCAAAAATCAGATTTTTCATGAATAAAGTGCCACCTAGTGGAGAAACCATAAATATCGGTTATCAGTAAAGAACTGTTCCAAATATTCACATCACTACTATAGGGTTGTGTTAATGATTTAGCATATTTATTCATATACATATATTTGCAGTCAAAAAACTGATCAAAATTTGGTTGCATTGACGTTTAAATGTGAAAGTCATCAAATCTTCCATCATTTTCCATCTCCCAGCCGCAGGAGGACAGCATCCGGGAGGTTCTGCAGCAGATTGATGTCACATTATATCATTACAGGTGGTGTATCCCCAGGTGTTTGGGTTGTGTTGGAGATGCTGTGAAACGGTGAACTCTTTCAACTCTCTGTTTTGTTTGTTTTTTTATTTTTATTCATTCTGACAATAAATATTGATGAAGTTGAAAAGTAACGGCCCACTCCAGCTCCTACACGCACACAGCAGATCTGGATGTCCTGGCAGTTGGTGAAGAGAAGTGTGTAGGAGATGGATTATGTATAATTACAACTGGCTTACATAAAATGAATAATAACTGGAATAACAGGAATGTTGGATTCATAAAATGTAATTATGAAAAAGCTTTAGGTGACACAGGCTACACCTTTGACTTTTGACTTTTGCAGTCCAGGTGAGACTTCCTCTGTTTTTGATCACTTTGCTGTTTCTCTTTGAATCTCTGATCAGCTTTATGTA
>JBAMHX010000004.1:6795388-6811212 GCA_037177515.1 Pseudomugil tenellus | reverse complement strand
TTGGCAGATGGTTTACTAAAGGTCAGAATGACATCAGTTTAGGAGCCTTATAGTCAAACCTTTCAGCTAGACATTAACTGACCAGCTTATGAGCCTTGAAGACCCAGAGGTCCTCTGGTACGAGCCTTTTAGTTGTTCCAAATGCCCGGACCAAAACCTGGCCGGTCCTCATGCTGTCATTATCCCGGCTGTGGAGCAACCTGCTTGACGACCTCAGGGCCACATTGATTGATTTTAATTTTTTATTTATCTTTTTTTTTTATAATGTACCTTATAACAAAGTTTTATTTATTCTGTGTTTATTGTGAATTTTTCATGCAGCTGTTTGTACATGTTATTTTTACTTGTAACTCTTTTACAACATTTATTTTGTTTTTTTTTTTTTTAATTCCAGGGTTTTCTTTGCGGGGGGTCTTCCACATTGGGTGCTACGCCTGCTCTAAGATGTTGCCATTGTGACTGTCCCTTTCCTGATGGGGGTGCTGGTGCTGTGGGCACGGTCTGCTGGGGCCTGGGTGGTTTCTGTGTGACAACCTCTGTGGTCATAAGGGAGGGTGTCATATCATGAAGGATATCTTTTCCTTCACCTTGTGCTATTATATGGTTAAATTTTAGAGACAATTTTTGATGACTAGTTTTAACTTTCAAAAAACTGTTTTCCTGTATTATTTTGTGAAGCTTTTTGTGCTGCAAGAAAAATGCTTTATAAAAAAGTTTGATTTGAATGCTGGTATAGTTTGCATCCATCCACCCACCATTACTTCTGTCACACTTATCTGCAGCTTTACCGTCTGAGTAGAAACCTACTCATCCTTTTTTCCATCCCAACTCCCACTAGAGCCCATCCGCGTGGTTCCTGTTGTTTAATCTGGAGGAGTCGTGTCAACTCTCCTCATCCTGCAGGTGAGGAGCTCAGCAAAGGAGCTCAGCGCTTGGTTTCACTCTACCTGTCAGACGGTTTTAGGTGCTTGTGGCTCCGTTAAAACCCATTCTCCCTTAAGCTAAAGCTGAGCCATGACTGGATGAAACAACTTATGCTACCAGATGCCACTGCAGAAAGCGAAAATGGAAAAAAGGAACTCCAGGTGTTGTTGCACGAAAGATGCAGGCAGAAAAAGTTTGTCTAATCACTCTGTCAAGCTGCCACAAGACTCAGGTCTTATTTTTAAACTATAGATCAAGGGTAGGCAGCTCTGGTCCTTGTGAGCCACACTCCTGCAAATGTGAGTTTCCCTGCTGCAACACACTTGAGTCATATCAATAGGTAATTAGCAGACTTGAGTTTGATGTAAAGTTCTGCACAAGTCAGTAAATTAAGTCTGATTTGTGTTAGGTAATCCTTGAAATCCACATTGTGACAGTCAAAACTTTATAAATGTCTTTGAGGAAAGGAGACAAACACAGTATCTGAACACTCTAGGCGGAGGCGAGGGCGGGGGGGGGGGGAGGGGGGTTGAAAACCGCAATCCTACAACTGTTAGGCGTTTCCCTGTCACAGCACAGCTGGCACTCAGACTTAATTAGCAGACTTGTGCAAAGCTTGACCTCATTATCTGCTAATTATCTATTTATCTCATTCAGGTTTGATGCAGCAGGAAAAGTATTGGACCAGGGCTGCTCCTCCCCCCCCCCCCACTCTAAAGTGTCAGATATCGACCTCTGGTTTTGACTCATCAGTTTTTATCCTCTGTTCTGTTGCTTTTCAATAGTTTGAGCCAATGACTTTAGACTTTTTGTGTGAAATTGTTGGGTCATCTGAAGCCCAGAGATGATTTCCCATCATTCAGTAACTTATTTCCACATTAGGACCATCTAGTCTTGCTAATGTTAACTGCAACATGTCATCAAGTTGGATGTTTTTCACGGTTTAAAGTCTTTTTGTGGCATTAAAATCAGTTGGCTGAAGGTATTTAATGAAGTTTCTTGAGCTACAGACTTTATTGGAAGTAAAAGATGATTTTGACATGGTGGATCCCATTTTAGTAACATGTCTGGAGCTTTGGGTTGGCATTTAACATACTGCCCTGAAATGGTCCAGGTACTGTCTGAGAGGATATTCTGTGCTCAACTTGACCACTTCGAGTCTTTCTCTGCTCTTTTGTCGTATGTGGGTCCTTCAGGGGTCCATTCTTGGGTCATCACTCCTTTCATTGTACCTCCTTTCCCTGGGATCAGTTCTTAGGAAGTGATTTCCATTTGTATGCTGATGACAGTCAGGTCTACGTGCCCTTAAATATCAGGACTCCTGTTCCCTAAAATCATTGTTAATGTGTCTTAATGAACTTAAAAGTCTCAATGGCTTTAAATTTTTTAAATTCTTTTATTTGGGTTGTCATGGTATCATCACAGTACATCAAAATGTTTACAGACAGTTCATTTTTTCCTCCCTCTTAACATTGTAATATTACCTTAAACAAACTTGAAAAAAACAACAGATAAAAAAAAATTAATTTAAAAAAAACCCTCATCACCAGATAAGCGTGCAGCCTAACTGGCAACCAGTTCTGGATAAGATGAACATGAACTATTTAAACAATGTTTGGGGCTTTAATTACTGTTGCAATATGCTGATATGCTATAATAACATGTCAGAGTATCCTTGGACTGTGATTTTTGAGCTTTCTGGTGCAAAACTTGTTTGTTTTCAGGAGTCTTGGCCCAAATTTCCCACAGAGAGATTACACTGCTGATTATGCCTTTGCAGTCACGGTTAGCTATCTCTAAGCTCACAAAACGTTCTTTAGCTTAGGGAGCTCCATTCAGGCGCTCCTACCCGCTTCACATCATATGACCCTCAAACTTTCTTCATTTTAAAGAAAAGAAGATAGAAGTTATGTTCTTTAGTCCTTCTGCTGGTGGTTTCTATCCTAAAGACTTGGTCCGTCTGGCACTACACTTTAAGCCTGCTAATCACCAGTTAGCTTGGCATTATATACATTGGTTTAACTCTAGACCAGCAGAGAAGTGCATTGGTCAAAGCTAACTTTTTCAGCTGAGGAAACCAGTAAAAGTTAAACATATTTTTAAAACATATCCTTACTGGTTGGCCCTGTGATGGACTGACGACCTGTCCAGGGTGTACTCTGACCCTATCCCAGTGATTGCTGGGATAGGCTCCAGCTTCCCCATGACTCTCAATTGGACTTAGCTGTATAGAAAATAGAAGAACCAGAGCAAACCTCTCACGTTTTAGTCTCGCTGCACTGGTGGCCTTTTGTATTAAGAATTATTTTTTAATCTCTCTTTTTCTTTTTATGTTTTTAAATGAGCTCACGGCACCCAACCTCTATGAGCTGTTATTCTTGTACTTCCCGCCCGGTCCCTCGGGTTGGCTGAGCAGAATAGCTGAACGGGACCTCAGACGGTAACGGGACCTCTGGAGATTAGATAGGCCTCTTCACTGTCCCTTGTTCAACTCTAACTCCTTTCATTGGCGTTTCCCCCACGATGAGCGTTGCTTTTATTGTACTGGTTTTCTCTGCTACTGCATGCTTTATAAATGAAGTTAGCTTGGCTTTCATGTTAAACCTCTTCAGGTATGCTAAAGGTGGTGGATGGAGTTGGATGTTCCCTCTTTATCTGGTTGGTTTGGGCATGGAGCACTAGATCTGGGTTGAGTTCATCTTCTACTTGACTGTGTAATGTACTTTCATTAGATGAATCTAGACGTGTCTGGTCAGTCTAAGAAACGGAACAAAATGTTTAAAACACTGCAGCATGGTAGCATCATATGCAAAAGCATTCAAACTAAGATAAATTGAGAAAAAGCATAAGTAATCAGGGAGTAGGCAGAAAAAGAGTCCAATCACAAGTCAAAATTAAAGATAATGTAACAAGGAGGAAATGGGTAAAAAAATAAGTGAAAATATCAAACAAGAACCTGGACAAAGGTAATTAAATGCTGAAACACTTGAGCACGCCATATAAAGGCAATCAGGCAACAGAAACTGAGGAGTTTATATACAGAGACAGATTTCTGACAGGTGTGTTATTTCAACATCTGATCTAATTTCTTTCATTTGTGTCAGCGTGTCTCCTTTACCCTCTGTCCTCCTACCTTAGAAATGGAAATCAATCTCAGCTAAAGTCTTACTTCCTAACATCGACCTGAGAGAGCGAGTGGGCTGCAGGAGTTTCAGTGGATCATGTACAAGAGCGTGTCCTCTCCACACGTCTTCTGACATAAATTATTTTTTTTAAAGTGACTGGACTCAATGGATAATTTTTGTAAAAATGTATTTTTGTAATGGGCTGCACGGTGGCGAGGTGGTTAGCGCTGTAGCAGTGGTCTATCTGAGTGGAGTTTGCATGTTCTCTCCGTGTTAGCGTGGGTTCTCACCGGGTTCTCCGGCTTCCTCCCACTGTCTAAAGACATGCACCTTGGGGATAGGCTGATTGGAGACTCTAAATTGCCCATAGGTGTGAGTGTGTGTGAATGGTTGTTCGTCTATGTGTGTGGCCCTGTGATAGACTGGCGACCTGTCCAGGGTGTACCCCGCCTCTCGCCCGTTGGCTGCTGGGACTGGCTGCAGCCCCCCCGTGACCCCGTTTGGGAATAAACGGTAGAAAATGGATGGATGGTATTTTTGTGATTATCAATAGTGATGATTTTGTTGTTGATTTTAAATTGCAGCTATAAACTCACAGATCTGTCTTTTTTACTTTGTCTCACGTCTCAACCTTTCTTCTTCCACTTTTGAGACGTACACGGAGGTGAGGAGAAGTATGAATTGAGAAATGATGAAATAGTGCAAATATGTGCTTTAAGTTTACAGAGTATAATTTTGTTAGAAATGATGCATATGAATGATAATCAAAAGGAAAGGTGAGACCATCAACCTGCAACACACCAGTCTGCTCCTCCAACCATGCTGGCAACCATCAGGAGGCTAAACATCATCAATGCCTTGAAATGTTCAGCTGTTTCATCAACCTATTGATGTTTAATTATATATTAACCAGGAGCCAGAAAGTCTGAGACAACCTGATGGATCCATCTGCTCTGCAGAGGTCCAAAAAAAAGACATGTCTCTGCCCATACAAAGTATCAAGAGTTTTGTTTTGTTTGTTTTTTTACTTTATTGTGTCATTGTGATTTATCTGATTCTGTCTCAAGTCATTTTGTCTTTACTCTTCTTTTTTACCTTTTGGTACAACACGTCTGGCCAGAAAGAAACCATGAGATCAGGACCTTATCCACACACGAGGTATCGCAGGAAGCAGATGTGGGAACCCCAACAAGTCCAGACCCATTGAGATCTGCTGTCAGACCTCACAGCTAAGAAATAGTGCAGCATCCATCCGACTCACAGTCCTGGTGTGGCAGACCTTTAAAGCTTTAGGAAATTACAAACCACCACCCTCCAGTGCTGAAATATTAATGAAGAATGAATATTTAACAGAGCTCATGCCCCCAGTTCAGGCTTTTATTTGAAAACTCACCAAGTGCAAGAATAACAAAACTGGAAATGAAAAAACAGAAAAATTGAAACAGAAACTGAAATGTGTGTGTGTGTGTGTGTGTGTGTGTGTGTGTGTGTGTGTGTGTGTGTGTGTGTGTGTGTGTGTGTGTGTGTGTGTGGTGACAGAATGTCAACTGAACTGTTTGCATGATTTACTTAATAGTAACTTAAAATGTATATTTACCTGCTTAGTGTGTGTCGGAAAGGGAAATGATATAACCAATCACTGAACAATGCATTATGAGATGATACAATACGATACGATACAATATGATAATATACGATACAATATGATACAATACGATATGATGCGATACACTATGATACAATACATTGTGATATGATACGATACAATATGATACAATACAATAAAATATGATACGATACAATATGATACAATACGATATGATGCAATACACGATGATACAATACATTGCGATATGATACGATACAATACAATATGATACAATACGATATGATGTGATACACTATGATACAATACATTGCGATATGATACGATACAATATGATACAATACAATAAAATATGATACAATACGATACAATTTGATACAATACGATACAATATGATACAATACGATACAATATGATATGATACGATACAATATGATGCAATACGATACAATATGATACAATACGATACAATATGAACAATACGATACAATATGATACGATACTATGCAATAAATTAAACTATGATACAATACAATATAATAAGAGACAACTCGATGTGATGTGGTGTGATATGACACAGTGTATTGCAAAACAAATTCCTATTTTTTTCCTTCCTGTTGGTGCAAATCTGAGGACATGATGGGTTGTTAAAGGGCGGCAGCTTCCATAAAGCTGGAGGAAATTAAAAGCGAGGTGGCCTTCCACCTGCTCAGCAGTAATGACAGGATTGCACTCCATGTCAGGGACTTCCAGCAGAGCTTTAGGCCATGAGGGAAGCCCAACCGCGCTGCCCAGCGCAGGAACTCCTCCGCATTGATATCCATCAGCTGACAGCCGGCTTCAGTAGCAGTGCACGGTGCTGAGGACTCTCTGATCAATGCTGGATGTGGAACTACGTCACCTCGTATGGATTCTCCGCTGACCTTTAACCCCCGCTGTCAAATCTCATATTTCTTGTTTGTCAATTGTGGTAGCAGGTGAAGTCATTCACTTCACTTTTGCAAGCTTGTGTTCTCCCTTTCACACTCTCTCTCTCTCTCTCTCTCTCTCTCTCTCTCTCTCTCTCTCTCTCTCTCTCTCTCTCTCTCTCTCTCTCTCTCTCACATATATATAACAGATGCAGAACATATTGACAGTCTTCTATTACTGGAAGACACAGACAGACATTAAACCCAAGCTAAAGGCTTGAAAAATTAGGGATTTTGTGAGAATAAATGTAAGAAATTGATTTAAAAAAAACAACAACATTTAAACAGCTTTTAAGGCCCAAATGTTGCAATAAAAAAACACATTCTTAATCCAAGTGCTTACAACAATGTGCCTTAAAGTCTAATTTAATTGTTTCTATGTTGCACGTTAAGTGTTAATACAACACTAGTTACTTCCTAGACAGAGCCAGATTGAAAGTGCCCCCTGGGCACAGAGTGTCCAAGATCCCTCCTACACACAACAATATTGTGAAAATTGTCCATGGAACAGTATAACACATTTCAAACATTTCTGTCAGATGTAGCATTAGCGACACACTTCACCTTGTGGTTTGAGTCTATGGCTTTTGTACATTTTATTTCCTGTGTTATGGTTTGTGGGTTTGTTTTGTTGGTTTCCTGTTTTATTTTGTTTTGGTAGAGTTTCTGTTTCTTCTCCTCTGTTCAACTTCATGTTCTGTTTATTAGTTCACCTTTGTTGTGTTTTTGTGTTTTTTGTATTTAAGTCCCTTGGGTTGTCTGTTTAGTGCTGGTCCATTAGTTATATTTGTACATGTGGTTGCTGTTTCTTAAAGTGGTATATGTTGTTCTATGTTTAGTTCTATAATAAATCATTTCACTTGCATCCTGGCTGCTTGCTACCTTCTCCATTCTGCGTTTGCGTTGCGATACAGGGAGGTTGTGGTACCAAAAACAGGCAAGGAGGACAAGCAGGAGGCAGCCAGGATGCGGATTAACAGGATTTATTAACGGAAACCAGCACTGACCCTCATGACAGCCAAGGAACTAACTAATGATCCAGCGCAGAGATGAGAAAACCAGCGGTATAAATACACTGAAAACAGGACAAGAAACAGGTAAAAACAATAACAAAATCTAACCAGGTGAACTAATGAACAAGACATTAAGCTGAAACAGAAACAAGGCAAAACAGGAAAAATACAAAATAAAATAACTAAACCTAACCCAAAACCCTAACAGTTTGGGTCCTCACTTCCATCTCCACCTTCCTATACCGTAACATCCTGTCCATCAAGGCAGTTTATATTTCATTGTTTTCCATTACTCAATCACAAACACACAGTCAAACTGATCTATGTTTCATTCCTGTAACACTCCTCACCTGACTGTCTCAGTGTTTCGGTGCATCATAGCGTCAGCTCTCCATCCCTTCTTGTGATAAAACATTCATTCATTTTCTTTACTGATTAGTCCAGTTAAGGGTTGTGGGGAAGCTGGAGCCTATCGCAACAATCATTGATTGCCAGCTGTTTTTTGCTTGTATTTCTACATGTTTAAATAAGTTTTTAAAATTAAGGGGTAGATCACCAGTCCATTGCAACACAGAGAGACAACCAGTCTTATTTCAAGGGAGACCGTAGAGTGATTAATTAACCTAGTTTGCATGTTTTTAGATGGTGGGAGGAAGCCGTTGTACCCGGAGAGAGTCATACACAGTGACAACATGCAAACTTCGCACAGAAAGGCCACTTTTTGGACCTCCCCCGAGTTGAGGTTAGAACCAGCAACCTTGTTGCTATGTGGTCACAGTGTTAACCACTGTCCGCTGTGGAGCAGTGCAAAACAATGGCAGAAGTTGGGCTGGTTTGCATGTAATAAATGCAATTTCCTTTAATTCATGTAAATATCAAAGAAGTAGGAGGATGATGATGAACTGGTGTGATTTAGTTTTATGGTTTTCATCCAGGTTTGGCACCCTTAGTTGCCAAAAGTCACATGTATACCGTGGAATTTGGAATGACTCCATTTAGAAAAACAAGACAACACACTAGAGTAGTGTCCAGCTCCAGACCTCGAACGCCAAAGTCCTGCATGTTTTAGATGTTTCCCTCCACATTTAAATTTCTCCCCTGAACATGTTCTGTCCACACATGTTCAGTTGTGTCCCAGTAGAAAACATTCAAAACCAATAACAAGTAGACGCCATAGATTCCGGCTAGGACTGAAATCAAGTCAATTCATAGCATCCAGGCTTTCTGTTGCAGCAACATCATTCCCAAAAAAGGATTTTTTTTTTCTCCTCATTGTGGTTGACTCTGTCTACCTCCCTCTGAAATTCTGCTACCCACACGTCTAATGAACGACATCTTACAGAGACTGGTGCTGACTGGTCAGTCATTGAAACTTGAGGTGGATTTCTACGGTATTAGTGACAAAATATGGACGACATCAGGACTCGCTGATATTTCCTGACTGGAAAAATGCAATTTAAAAGGAACTTTTTACCCTCAGCTGCTCTCGTTCTGAATGTCCCACAGTCATGCCTGGCGGATGTGATGTTTTGCCCCAAATACATCCTGCAAGTAGGTACCTGCTAGCCAATCACTTCCTACGCAATGTCCCAAAAAATTGTCCCCATGTCAGAGGAGGAAGAATGGAAACTCAACTTATCTTACACAGAAAAGCTTTGCAGCTTCTCGCCTGTCTGTTTGAATCAGGATCGTTTCAGCCGTTTTTACATCCTCCAGTTTGAAGCTCTGTGTGTGTTAGTTTTGGTTTGCTCACATATGGAAGTGAATCTGTATATATCACCCATCATGCTAGCAGCAGGCTCAGGAGAAAAGACAGAAAGGCTTTTGTGATAAAAATAATGCAGATTACGTGAGAAGGTAGCCATGGATACAACATCCAGTCACCCTTCTCAGTGCATATATGGAGAGATTTATGTGTTTCCACCTCAAGTAGTTGTCTAAATGCTGTGTGTTGTCAGATAGCTGCAGTGTAGGTGGATCCTGACCCCCAGGAAGTCACAGCATTACATAAGCCTGATGGATTTGAATCACAGCCTCCATTTCATAATTAACATCAATGCTGAAAAGTTTCTGCACTTCACACCAGCAGGACTGCTGATCAATGACTTTAACATCCAATCGAAGGTTTCAATGAGCTCCTGCTGTTGTACATTTTCACAGAAACTCCCACACAAAAGACCTTGTGGAAGCCTCCAGCTGACGTGCAAGCTCAAGATGAAAGCTGGAAGCATTGAAAAGAAACACCTTTTTTTTTACTGCCTCCTCAAAGTTCCCTGCATTCTTATCTCATCTATCTATTCTGGACATGTTGGACTCGGGTTGGCAGAAAAAATGGAAGAGATAAGAATGAGGGGACCTTTGAGGAGACTGTTAAAATCTTATTGACATGTTCACATGTCCCTGAGTGATCAACTACAGGTGGTTCTTCACAGAGCACTTAGCTGAGCTTTCAGATACTTGAATAGTCCTCGATGCAGTATCAGTGAATGAAACTACAAGCTACAGACATGAAAGAGCTCAGAGTAGACAGGGTTAGTCAGAAATGACCAAATCTGTAGTAAAATATCCTGATTGACCCAGTGGATGTTCGCTCTGTGTGGCCGTTCATTCGGATCTGGAGCTAAATCTGAAACCACTCCTTCCAGCGTACCAGCGTATAATGGTGTCTCTTTTCTTCCCCCTCCATCATTTCATCATTGGTGGATGCCGATGTTGAGTCACACACTGGTAATTTCTGTAAAGTGGAAAATGTGCGTGCTATGGACACTGCTTTTTTTGTTCTGTTGTGGAATTTAAAAAGAGCATGAGTGAATAAGTCCACATGCTTTCTGTCAGAATATGTAGAGATCTGTGGAGGGATTTCCTGTGCTTCTCTATGTGCGAGATACACAGTATGGCCAAATGGGGCCTAATGCTGTTGTTGAGAAAAAGCTTCATGATAGCAAACCGTTTCCAAGTCAGTTGCTAAGTTTTAGTGACCTTATCTAATGTTTGTTTTTCTGTAGTTATCCTCATTTTCTGCTGGGTAAGTATTTATCATGTTGATCTGTTTTGCATTGTCATTTATCCATTTTCTACACCGCTTCATCCAATTTAGGGTCGCTGGTAGCTGGAGTCTATCCCAGCTGTCATCAGGCGAGAGGCAGGGAACATCCTGGACAGGTCACCAGTCTGTCACAGAGAAAAACAAGTGGACACACAAACATTCACTCCTAAGTACAATTTAGAACGACCTCTGAACCTAACATGCATGTTTTAGACGGTGGGAGGAAGTTAACACATGCTAACACAAGGAGAACATGCAAACTCCACACAGAAAGGCTCCTGCCCGAGACTTGAACCACCAAAATTCTTGCTGAGAGGCTGTGGGAGTAACCACTGCTCCACTGTGCAGCCCGCATTGTCATTTTGTTCCATAAAACGTTTGGTTATTTATGATCCTGTACACAAAAACATGGATTTTTCCCTGTCTTGGCCACTCCGTATACTGCATACTCATTCCTTATTATATAAGGAAGCGTCAGGATATTATGGTTTCATCACCAGACGTCCTTGGTGTGAGGATGGTAACTCAAACAATTTTCACAATTGGATTTTGATACTCGATGTGCCTGTTAAGTTCTCCAAGGGTGCGATCTGTATCGTTCATGATTATTAGATTTATGTTTTCCGCACTAGGTGGCACTTAATTCATGAAAATTCTTTTGTTTTTGTTATCTCTGGAACTATTTGTCTCATTAACCTCAAATCAAGTGCAAATAAAAGGTCATGACCTCAGGACCCATCCTATCCTGATGTCATGCTGGGCTTGTTCAAAGTTTCTACACCAAGTGGAGCTTTGTGACTGAACATGTGTAGCTTTATTTCACTGTATTGTGTCTATTTGAGGATTGTGGAATAGGAGGATTTGGGACGTTCAGGGTCTCTTCCAACAGCATAGGCCTTGTTTTCTCCAATGTTTCTAATCATTATTGGTGACATTTTTATTATTATTAAGATTTTTATTAACATTGTTATTAATATGTCTATTATTTTTGCTGCTTTAAAAAGAATAAGCATGTATTTATAAATTGCTCATATTTTCTAGAAAACCTTCTCACATCTTGCTGGTTGCAGGCACAGCTGGATCATACTGGCATGATCCAGCTGTGCAAGTGTCTCCTACAGCTCATCTCTTGAAAAGGTTTTATGTGGTACAGATTGCATTGATCTGCTTCAGCAGTACAATCCTAATGTTTTTTTGTTTTGTTTTTTTACCATTTCTTCTCAACTTGTAGTTGACTTCTATTTTTATTTTCCAGTCAGCAATTTTGTGTTGTGTTAATGAAAATGTGATTGATTTTATTTGAGTATCTTTGATTGATTGAGAACATTTAATTGAACATAATTTGGGGAAAAAAATCCACAAAAACAGTTATAAAACAAAATAAAAGAAAAGCTGTTCAAATGGAGTTGAAAGAAGCATAAGTTTATATAACTCTACCCCAGTACTCACATCATAATCTATATCATTATCAAAAATTATAACTACTATATACTTTACAATAAATCAACAGTCATGTTGAAATAATACCTATGTAACAATGATAAACTATGTATATAATATAGTTAAAATAATATACTCATAATCAATTTCAAATGTAAAGTTATGCAATAATAGTCTTGATAAAATCAGCAACAAGGTCAACAATTATACAAATAATTGCTATAACACCAATTTTATTATCTACACAGCCCAATTAATATTTCTTTATATATATATATTTGATATCCACTACTTTTGAATTCAGTAAACCTGCACATCTTAGTTATTCTGAAAACATCATCTTCATATGGAACAACAAATTACAGGAGTGTCTGGATGCTTGTAAGGGTAAACACGGAAATTGAAGCCTTATCCATGCAAGTGCATATAGCAACAACATGCATACACACACACACACAGACCTGGCTAAAAGAATGTACAGTATGTCAGGGGATGACATAATTGGTTCAGATCTTGCCCTGAGCCTCTTCTATGCCATGTGAAAACTTGTTGTCAATTCTGGAGACGTTGTTGCTAAAACTACAAAATAGAGAGTTTTAAAAAAATATGTTTTTTTTTTTTATAAAAGATTTCTCCTTACTGGATGCACAAACACATTGAATGTCCCATACCTACCTAAACTTCTTACTCAAGGCCTTTTTTCTCTTCCTCCTGTGCAAAGTGACATGCCCAAAAGACAGAAAGGGTTGGGTTTTATTAAGTATCGCCCTAAGGGGCTGGTTAATGTGTTGTCTTCTGCTGGCTTTGGCCTCCAGGTGTTGATTGGTGGCTCATGCAGCTCATTGTAACTGCTCATTGTGCCTCCTTAAAACTTGGTTGTGTGCTTCAGCTGGTGCCAGTTTGTCTGCTTGCCTGTGGTACTGTATGGGCAAATCTACTGCGGTCAGGCTACTGAAAGAAGTTTCTGTAACTCAGCTTGTTTTCGCTCCCTTTCACTTGTTCAATTTGGATGCTTGCACATCAGAATCAGAATATCCTTATTCTAATTTTAAATGGTGCAACAAAAGTAAAAGTGCTGACTTTAACTCGTTCCTTCATTCACATAAAATCATTGTAAAAAAAAAAAAAAGTACAAATAACAAGTCATTAACTCAACAACGACAGAGTTCAGGGCGCCGGTTGTTTGGTTTGCCGGCTGGTCACCACGTTCAGGATCTGAAAAATGAGGGCTTCTTTTGAGTCACCCACTGCATCGCAGCTTCCCTTTTCTGTTCCCTGAAATAATTTTTAAGTTTATTTAATTAAATGATCAGCTTGTCAATGTGCTGTTCATAGCTACCTGCAGCCGTCTCTCTAACTGCAGGTTGCTGTGAACATTGACGTTTTTCAATTTGTCCCGTTTAAGTTACTTTGGATCTCCTCAGACGACCATAAACACTGAGTCTGCTCCTCAAAACAGTTTTTTTTTTTTTGTTTTTTAGAGTCAATATCTTCACTTTTATGAAGATCTTGTCCATGTTTCAACACTTATTTTGGCCAGGTAACCTCCACATCCAGCTGCTGATGAAAGCAACATTCTCAACTCTGGCCCAGCAATGACCCAGCAGTTGACAGTGTTTTGGCGGTCAGAAAGCTGTAGAACTGGTTCTAACTCTGGCTCTAGCTCCGGATTGTCCGGAAAAACCAGTTTGGTTGAAATGGGCCTTTGAGGCAGCAGGAACTGTGCAGTTCCTCCAGTGTGGGGAGGCTGCAGTATGTTAAAATGCCCTAAAAGGAGCAGTGCCTTTTTCAGCAGCTCTCGGTCTTCACCTCCAAGGTCAGGTCCTCCTCCATGTGGACCCCAACAAGCGGAGGTCTGCCACCCTTTCTGCATAGTCCCTGTTAATAATTAGTGCCAACATGTCTGCTTTACTCTTCCAAATGTTCATGATTAACTCACTGGTGTTGAGGAGCAGCACAGTCAGCTCCTCTGCCTCCTCTGTGTAACAACCCCCCTTGAAAGACTGAAAGACCCATCGAAGTCTCAGCTGAGTCCAGCCATCTGTATTAATGAGCAATCTTTTTTTGTTGCAGCTCTTGTTGAGACGCCAGTTTCTTTATGTCAACATGGTTTACAAAATGGGAAATTCTGTGCCCTCTCGAAGCCCCCCACCCACAAACACCCCACACACACCTAACCACCAAGGCGGTCACATACACTTTTGCAGATTTTTTTAGATGGAATTAAACGATTAACCACAAAACAGCAGAAGTAAGATGGCTTAGGACTATGCATGCTTTGTTCTTTACTCTTTGCTGCCAGTTCATTGTTTGAGTCTTTCTGAGTTTTTGAGAGCTACACTTTTTTTGTGTGGTTTTGCTTTCAGTGAAGAAGTTAGTAGAAGTTCTAAGGTGGACAGTGCTGATCTGGTGTTTTTGTTTTATTGCTTGGGATTTGAACTGGATTTGTGTGGAAGCCAATGCTTGGTAAAGTATACTAGCTGAGTTTCATTTAGCTATGCTACATGTTGGGATTAGTGTGTGCACAACCCTTCATTAGGAAGATGTTAAATAAGGAACACTTTCCAGAAATGGCAGAACATAAATAGTACGGCTAAATAATAGATTTGCACATTTAGGATTCAGACATAAAACAATAAAATTTCAGCCCATATATAATGTATATCAATATATATGTAAATACTTTCATACATATTGTACAGTTATGTCAATCAAAACATCAAACACAAATTATGAATTTAGTCCGTTTTCCCTTGAAGATGAATTTAGCATCCATCTACTTTAATCTAATGTACACAACACAGTATAGTCATCAAATACTGAGTTGAAAACATAATATGATTATATAAGTAGGCCTTTCACGACAAACAATAAATTAATTGCGTGATAAGAACAAATGAGCGCAATAAGTTTTCCGATAACAATAAATTTAGTTTTAGTTTTTCTCTTTCTTTACCAAAGACTGGATTGCAACAGGTTTCACTACGGTGCATGAGGGCAATTCAGAGGCAGTGATGCCGTTGTCTACAATGTTGCCTGCAAGATGACATACTGAAGGAGATCAGACTTTCATTCACTTTTACACTGTTGTCAAATTAAAACATGACCCCTTGCATGAGCAGACACTGTAACTGCTGAATGGACCCTAAACTGCAATTGTTTAAAAGCCATATATGTTATAGACACTTAAAAGAGTTACTTTCCATTATTACAACTCTATTATTATTATGTTAGTCAAACATTGCCAAAAAATGACAACATTAAGCTCTTAGCGCAATATTATCATTTATTGCAATAATTTCTGAGACAATTATTTGCACAGCAAAATTTGTTATTGTGACAGGCCTAGATATAAGCTCATTCTATGGTCACATTTTCAATTCAATTCAATTCAACTTTATTTGTATCGCGCCATTTCACGACAATGTCATCTTAAGGCGCTTCACAGAGATCGGCTAATTAAAAAAACAGCCTTATATAGGGAACCAGCTAAATTGCATCGAATTTGATGCAATATCCCATCCTGAGCAAGCATAGGGCGACAGTGGGAAGGAAATCTCCCTTGTAACAGGCAGAACCCAGCTCAGGTAAGGCAGTCATCTGCCTCGACTCGCTGGGGTTACACGGACAGGAAAGACAGATAAATATACACTGCAGCTTCTATCCAGGAAGACCTGCAGATAAAGGAAAATAAGAAGTAAG
>JBAMHX010000004.1:6764859-6779100 GCA_037177515.1 Pseudomugil tenellus | reverse complement strand
TTGGTGGAAGGCAGTGGCGTTTCAAGGAAATTCTTAATTATATATATATATATATATATATATAGCTTTGCTTAGAATACAGGATTTTTGGGTATCTGACAGAATTACAGCTTTGAAGCCTTTTCCAATGTTAAAACCAACCAATGCACCATAGATACCAGTACTTAATAATGTTGGGTATATGATATTTCAAAGAAGAGCTATTACAAACACAAGATACTTAAACTGTCATTGAAGAGAAATGTACTGTACCTTCTTCTGACGCTTATTCGGGGTCGTGTAATGGGGGCAGCAGCCTAAAGAGAGAAGCCCACACTTTCCTCTCCTTCTCCCACATCTGCCAGCTCATCAGGGGGATCCAGAGGTGTCCCGATCCCAAGCCGAGAGATATAATCTCTGCCCCCGGTCTCCTCCCACAGGGACGTGCACCAGGGAGGTGTCCAGGAGACATCCTAACCAGATGCCCATGAACAGCAGGTTCATCACAAAAACTAAACTGCCTATATTTCACTGACTAGTTTAGTCATTTATAGAACACTGGCTATAATAAACACATATATCTGTAACATACTATATTATGTCAAAGGGCTGCACAGTTAATCATCACATTACACATACACAAGCCATGTAGTAAACTACATAAAATGATTAAAAAGACGAACAAATAATATATTATTTTTAAAACAATCAATTCCTCACAGTGGGTTGATGGCAATGAGTTAAAATGAGTTTTTACAAGTAAATGATGTTCAGCAAGAGAAGTCTGCCAAACATGAGATTCAAAATCATTATGAGCAAAAGCTGTCACCTCCGAATGTAGATGCCGTAGCAACATACTTTGCCTTCTTCGGTCATTAATTAAAGAACATAGATTTACATTTCATGAAAACATTTAATTGAACTTTATTCAGCTCTTTAATGAAAGTGTAAAAGCAGTCCAAGGTGCCGCACTGGGAAAAACAGAACAAAAAGGCATCAATTAAAACTATTTTAATACAGTTATCAAAAACAATACAGATTAAAAATTAACATTAGGTTACAAATGATAAATAATAACATTGACTATGATAAATGTGAGAAGATATGTTTATTTTAGTAAACTCCATGAGCTACCATTTGGAGCTGGGATGGACACAGAGGTAGCCTTTCAATGACGATTTCTCTCTCTCTCTTTTCCATATATATTTAAATCTATGTTATAATCTAAAATACTTTTTCATTTTCAAATATTGTAAAGGATGTAATTCTACATTTTCTAGTCTGTACATATGAATTTTATATTTGGAGAATTTATTTAGTTTGTTGAAGCAGCAGTCTTCTCTCTGGTATCTCATGTAAGAGAAATTAGAAAACAGAATAAAACATATCTTTTGGCAGACATATCCTCCATCTTCTCCTTGCAAAGTTCTCAGTCTGAATGTGGACCCGGAGGCAGATGTGCTACAGAGCAGGGCTTCATTTCTGCTTCATTACCTATTTAATTCCTGGATCCACCTTAAAAAACAGGGGTAGTCCCGAGCAGGTCCCTCCCTCTGTCGAGGTCTTCAGCACGCGCTCACTTCACTGTCACGCGCGTCGCGAGGGAGAGCCGTTGGGGGCTTTTTCTGCTCTCCGGGTTCTTCTGTTTAACTGTTTTCGGACTGACTCTGGATCTGGACGTGATTTGGACGAGATTTCGGGGATAAAAGGTGAAGTCTAATTTCTGTTCTTTTTTTTTTTTTTTTTAAACTTTACTCGCAACGAGTTCCCTTTTCCCCATTCTCACTTGAGGCTGGAAGACAGCAAATCTGTCGTTATTAGTCTGTCTGAAACGTTAAAAGTGGTCATTTTAACGTGTCATCGGCGTTCCCACTTGTTCGTACTGTTCAGCATCCGGGTAACGTTCATAACGGCTGTTCGTTTTTTTAAATATACATATCTTTAAAACCACTTATTAGCAACTACGGGAAAATACTTGATTATCCACAGGTGGGATTTCTCAGTTCCCTATTTAAGGAGCATTTTTGTCTTCTATTTAAACACATTAAATCATATATTAATCTTAATGTACCTTTTAACCCTCGAAGGACGTTTTTTTTCCCTTCGTTTCTCCTCGACAAACGTCCCGGCAGTTAGCTAGGTTACAGCCTCCGGTACGTGCCTTTCTCTCATCTGCAGTCAGCGCTGACAAATCTTTACTGTGTAACACTGGCGTTGAACGTCAATTTACATATCTTTTCGACAAGTCTTAACGCCCAATAAAGCATATGACATTGTCCTGTCAGTCTGAATTAAACCCAACTGAAATTTATCAAATAGAAAATCAATTTTTAATTAAAAAAAAAAAACTTCTGAAATGGACACGCAGAACTCGCTCGTAATTTTAAAGCCACTTCACGGCGTGCCTGTCAGTTTTTTAAAGTTGCCATTTGAGCAAAATAAGGATTTTAAAATATCATGAAGATACGCCGAATTAAATAATTATTTCCAGTGATTCAGCAGAGGCACTTCAGATTGTTAAATATTTACGATAACCGACTAATGAGGATTTTTAAGTTAAATTGCCAGATTGTGAATGGCGCTGTTGCCACGGGACTCCCCGGGCAACGGGAGACACGTATCGGCTGTTGCAGAAGCTACAAGGCAGTATCAAGACACGAGTGTCTGGAAACAGTTTGTCTGCGATGTTTTCGTCCCCCCACTCTTTTTTATTGGTAACAAAAAACCACTTTCACCTGTAGAAATGTCAAAATGCCGGTGTTTTCCAGCGAGCTCGGTATGCTGCAGTTGTCTGATGTTGTTGTCATACTAATTATGTGTATCTGAGGAGTCGATGTGATGTCTTCACACTGTTGCCATGAACGCTGCGTATTCTGGATAAGCTCGTTAGTGGTTTCTCTTCATTTACTAATTACTAATTCTACCTTTTTTCTTCTGCTTTAAGGTTAGAGTGAAAAAACAGCGTTTTGTTTGTAATAAACTGGAGTTTAGCCTTTAAACAACCGACCTTACGTCATCTGTTGGATGGGTGGATTTGCAACAGCAGAGGCTCCGCTGCTTTTTTCCTCCTTTCATTTTATCCATCTCCCCCTCCTCCCCCTCTCTTGCTGGGTGTGTCCTGCCTTATTGCGTTAGGAAGGAGGGGGGATCCCACATCTTGCTTTTCCGTGACTCCTCCTCAGCTTATGACCTCCAAAGGAGGGCAAAGCTCCCCTTGTTTTCTGCAGCGCTGTTCACCAAATTGAAGATGGAAAATTAAAGGAGCAAAACTTTGACTTGAAACCATATTTATTGGAAGAATCATGAACTTAAAGTAATGCTGAAGGGAGTAATGACTCACTGACATTGGTGTTTGATGGCTCCTGAAGGGAAAATGGCTTTATTGCGCTTGTTGCTTTCTGTTTTAGTTCATTGCACATTACTGATTGTGAGTGTTGTCATTTCCACTGAACTGCACATTTTAGTTTATGAGCCTCTGAGTACAAGCACAGTTTAAAGCGATGTGTTGATCTACTTAGACACAGAGGGTTAAGTCCCCATGTGCTTTAGTCAAATGATTACTATTTGATTAACATGCTGTAACAGTATGGAGGAGGTTTTTAAGAGAGACAGATTACGCTATATCCTGTCTTGTGATTCTTGTAAATGAATTATAACTACCTATAATGATTCCTCATGCTGTGCGGCATAACATTTCAGCTCCCTGAAGGTTAATGTTATGCAAATATACATATAAAATGATAAAGTTATGCGGTGTTTGCTTCAGGGAAAGTGGCCTACATCTGATATAACTAGAGCTGAAAAGATTAGTTGATTGATCTGTTATCACCGTAAACAGCTTTGGCTTTTGAGGCTGTTTGGATGGACAAATCATACGAGCTCTACTGATCCAGGGTTGGAGTCGGGCTGTTTTCTTCTTCTTTGTTTGTGTTTTTCTAATGAGCAAATTATGAAACCTCTAAACCAGTTTCTTTTTATAATCAAAATGATCAAAATGATTGATTGCAAAGAGCAATGATGGTAAAGGTGGGTATAGATATTTCTATTTTTCTCAGGTGTAGTCTCCCTCTCATGGAACATTTAGGCCAATTAACTGAGACTTTTGTGAGGGTGAAAGTGATTTATGTGGAAGTTATTCAGTCAGAAAGCACTTACTGAAATTAGTTTTGGCACTGGCTAGATCTAGGGGAGGTAAATATTAACATGAATGTTACTATTCTGATTAGGTAAAAACAATATGTAATTCTTTTTTTTGTGATTTAATCTTTAAATTGCAGCTTCTGTTAAGTGTTCATGGAGAAATGTATTTTCCTTAAAAGATGGAGGATTATCACGTGACCAAAATATGAACTGCTCAATATACTAACAAGGATGTCGCACACAAACGCGTATGTTTGTCACTCTAAAACCAGCAGAGAACACGCATCAGAAAATAAGTGTAGTTCCAGCGAGGTGAAGGTGGAAACGCCTGTCATGCGGAGAACTCGATGTCCATCCAGCTTATTTTACCTTTTGCAATGTTGTCATTAGGGCTGGGCCATATGGCCTTTAACTAACATCCCGATATTTTCTTCAGCATATCTCGATACGCGATGTCTATCTCAACGTTTAGAAATTTCCTCCAAAATACTGTATAAATGTTAAACATTATCATGTATAACAAAGACTTAAAAGAAAAACACTCACAGTGAAGTTTAATTTGAGCTTTTATTTTCAGCCACTGTGTCCTTTAAAACACACTGAACTATATAAAAATATAGATGGTTCTCCTGATGTCATTTGTCCTCAAAGATCTTTAGCAACAACAAAAATGAGTTTTCACAACGGTTCAAAATAAAGTGGATTCTCTGCAAGGTTTTATTTGTTGTAAATAATGTCGAATAAAATTAAATAGGTGCAGACTAAACACAGAAGTCCAAAATGCAAAAGAGAAATTCTTTAACAGTATGTCCTGAGAAATACATTTCAAAACACGCAAGAAGAAACGTTTTTTCTAATGAACAAAAAAAAAACAACATATCTATGGAAACCACAGAGGCAAAAGTGCAGGATGTGACTGTAAAACCAATATGAACAATAATAATTACTGAATCACAGAAATGAAGCAAGCGTACGTATATGGCTTGTTTGTGATGAGATAACCAGCAAAAACACAAGCCTGTCTACTGTCTCTGGAGTGATGCCCGGTGACGTGTGACTGTATTTCTGAAGGGGAACTGGTGGGACGCCGACACAGATACTTCTTAGCCAAAATATTCAGGTTTGGAAATATTTCTTCATGGTCCTTCCACCACTGCAGAGTATCTGATTCAATATCAGGTAGAGGGACAACTCTGCTTTCATCACCTCTGTGAGTGACAATGCACTTGTGGAGGAGGGATTTGCTGCCTTTCTGAAGAAACTTCCAAGAGTTTTCTTTTTTTGGGTCTGGTCGAATGCTGGTCGGACAGCATCTCCAACATGGCTCTGGATTCCCTCCACCTTCTCTGCTCTAATGTAAGTTGTTTTAAATCTAGGATCTAATAATGATGCCATGTCTAGCAAGGCATCGGGGGGAGGGTCATCGTATTTCTCCTTAAGGTAACCTAGGATGGAGACTTTGATGGAGTGAGTCAGTGGAGTGTCATGCTTCCACTGCCAAGGTACTGGAGTGGAGAAGGTGGAGCACAGGGTTGACGTAGTCCTCACTGGATAGAGCATCTGTGAATTCGACAAGTGGTTTAAGAGCCTTCTGCACCGAGTCTAGGACCTCCACATCTTGCCAAGTCAGAATGAGATGCCGTGTTTTCTTGTCTGAGGATAAAACCAGTGAAATGGCTCGCTCCTGCTGCAGCACTCGCTCAAGCATTTTCTGACGGGATCCCCACCTGGTTGGAGACTCACTAATCAGCTGGTGTGAAGGAATATTGAGCTCTTTCTGTGCAATGGCAAAATCTCTCCTCTTCCAACGGAATGAGAAGCTACTCACACTTTTCTTGGAAACAGCAACTGCTCACTCTATGCGGGGATCATCCAATCATTCAGCCTAACATTGAGAATTATTTTAATAATCTCAACACATTAAGATGAGATTTGGAATACATTTTAAATAATATGGTAATAAATATTAGCTTTAGAAATTTTATATCGTCAATAATTACATAATGTGCCCACATCAGGCAAATGCGTTTTAATATAAAAACAGTTTCAACTGCATTAAAATATAATTATATGCTCAAATCTTTAATTGTAGAAAATGATTAAAATGACTCATTTGCAGTTAATGTATGAAAAATATTGAAAGACTTCAAGTGTTGTTAATGTTAATTGAATTGTGAAAATAATAAACGGTATTTTATTAATGTTTACCACTGTTCTGGTAGTAAATATACATCAATATATCAAGGGAGGAAAACCTTTACAAATACTCAGCAATGGCAAGATGCAGTTGATGGCCAAAACACTGCAGCCTTCTCCACCCATTCAAACTCATAGCTTTGACGACATTAGCGCCGTTATCTGTTGTGACACACACTTGACGACTCTGCAACAGTCAGTGGATACTTTTACTTTTCTCACTGAAAATATGTAGATGCGATATCTGTAGTCTAAAGCAAAATGTTATATTAAATGTAGTCACATACACCAAGTGATTAACAAGTCATTTCTGAATATAAAGCAGATTATTCCATTTTTGATGTGAATCAGTATTTTCAATCCCAGTATGCTCCCAGTCCAGGATTTACTGTTCAGTGGTGTTTACCTGCAGACTCACAAGTGCTCTCTTTGTGTCAGGCTAACGGCCTGATGACCACAGGAAGTGATGGATGCTGAGTCATTTTGTCTGTTCTGTTAAGACCCGATGGAGGCTCGGGTGTCGCTAGCGGCAACAAGAATAAACTTCCAATATTTAACTGTTTTTATTTTCACATCTATAGTCAGATCAGTGAAGAATGTTTTGTTTCAGCACTTCAGGTTTACTGACCTTTTTAATGACAGTTTACAAGAATTAAAAAGTTGTTTATTGCCGCAGGATCCAATGATGAATGCATCCAGCTGACATTAGTATTGTAATAAAGAGAAAAGTCTAATCATTGAAGATGTGTGGTGACTGTTCTCACCAGCAAAGCATTTCTGCATCATGAACTTGGAGCGGCTGAACATATAGGGTCTATTTGGCAGAAAAGCGTTGGCAACAGTTGTAGGTAATTCATGTGTCTGCAGTAAACTGGGTGAGCGATGATGGTGTCTTTTGAACAAACTGGTTTGTGTTTCACCTTCTCTGATGGGTTTTCCCTTTTGTGATTGGTACACTTGGTTTGAAAATGATTGTAAAACGTTTGCACCCTTTAATTTTTACACTATGCAAAGAAGTAAACGTGGCCAGTTATTGGTTAATGCAGAATAACTTCTGTTTCTACACAAAACACAGAGCTGCATCCAATCTTACCTGTCATGGGTTGGCCATTCAGAACTTTTACTTCCTTTTTTCAAATCTGACTGTGAGGCACGTCTCCTGACCAGAGCCGTCTCAAGTCCTGCACAGATTTCGCGTTCCTTGTCATTGATTATAAACAGTTTTTTAAAAAATATATTTAATTTCCTATTTGCCCATCGATGTCCAAATATTTCACATTGTAATGCATGTGGAAAAAAGTCCCAGCTTTCCTCCCACCCCTTCTGTCAGCTGATGCCATGCTAAAGTTTTATAAATGTAGAAACTTTATTCTTCACCCAGAATAAGGAGGAGTCTTGTCCTAAAATATCACAAACTGGATATGTTCTGCATGTTGGTCCATTAATGTGGCTGTCCTCTGGTGGGAAGTATCCTCAGCAGAGGCATACTGAGACATACTAGCAGCTTTGAGTACATAATTGGTTTGGAGTGGAAACAGATATTGCTGTTATTGAGAGAGCTAGACTTCCAGAGTGCAGAAAGTTCAGATTAACTGTGCTATTGTGTTCTTTGTGTTTGTGGTCACTGAATTTTTCTGATATATTGTTTGTCTTTTTGTACTTTCCTCATAATAAACATTGAATTTATTTATAAAATTGTAGAAAAGCGTACAACTGAAGGAATAACTTGCTAATAGTTTATATGGAGGTCACGGCTCAAACAGCCATTTTAGTTGCTTGTACAACCGAAAATTTGTTGATTGTAACAAGACATTTTTTCTTGGCAGTATCGGTGCACCTAATATTTCAAAGGTCTATGTGAGGAGGACTTTACATTAATTCTGTCAACATATTCATTTCCTAATGTGGTGTTAATAAAACCCACTAAGCATACTGGATCCAGCGGTAGTTACCACAATGATGCTATGTTTTAGCTGTGCGTGTTCTTGTACTAGACATGATGTTTTCTATTAACACCGTAGAAGGAAAAATACGTGAATATGCACATATTCAGATTAATGGGAGTGTTTAACATTTTCAGCTGGTTAGTGTGTCTCTCTATGCATGTGTGTAGTATGCGTGTAGCATAAGACTGGAACTAAGCAGCAACCTTCTTATGGGGATAAAAAATTTACTGCAACAAAACATTATAGGTTTGTTCAAGTTTACCTTCATGACACCTGTGAGGGAGGTTGATTTTTAATTGGATTATTTTAAATTTTAGGTTATTTCAGATGACAGTCATCCACCCCCACACCGTAGTCTTCCTCTCAACTCCCTCTCTTGGCCCATTTCTGTATTTTTTGAGTGTGAAGGCATGCGTAACACTGCCAAGATGCTGAAGGTGGGAACTGTCCACTCGACTTCCATCACGGAGGCTCTGTTCATGTTTTCCATGTATTCTGAGTGAAACTCACAGAGAGCAGATATGCCATGATTAGATTGCTCTCCTGTTGAATGAAAGTAATTTCATCTTCAAACACATGGCACATTAATATCCGAGGGATAAGTTGGATATACTGGGTCCTTCACTGTGATGAGTCCATCCAGTCTCCCACCTGTGGCCACCATCCCGCTCCTGTGGTATTTGGAGATCATTTCACAGCTACCAGGAACAGAGTCCCCAGGAGAGATTTTAAAATTCAGTAAAAGTGGGAACCCCTCTCCAGAAGAAATCCCTCTAAACCAGATCCAGCAGGGTGCGCTTTGTCTTATGCAAGTCTCCATCAATTATTAATAGAGCTTATTTTTAAGATACAGATGCTCTGCAGAGCCCCAGTGTTACTGGGTATAATATCACTGTTGGCCTTCATGATTGTTTTATTATCCCTTCTGGCTGAAAAGAGGTCACCTCACTTTAATACAGAACTGTAACTACATGTTACTACTTAGATATATTAATTTATTTTCTGAAGTTTAACCTTTTAACTTGACATAAAATATTTGGTGACTGAAACCAGTCAACAGTTAGTAGCGACCAGCTGATAAGTCTCAATCTGTTTCAGTCATCTTTGCACTCCGGTAGTTTGATATTTGGTTGCATGTGCACAGCTGTTGATGGAAGAGGACATAAACGTATAACATGTTCTGTTGCGTTTCTCTGTAACATTCAAGTGCATCGTACAGAGCAGAACACTGCACCATCTTAAAGACTGAAGCAATTCAAACATATAAGGTCAGTAATGAATTGGTTTAATATCAAAATATAAATATTGCTCTCAAACTCATTAAAATTTTGAACCTAACCTGATTTACATTAAAACAAGCTGCATCATGATGAGGTGTTGGCAAGAATCGGTGGAGACACCCCTCTGCCGATAAAATGCAGTGTAAGGAAATTCACTTCCAGCTATGTGTTACTGGCACAGGGCTTTTGATCTGAAACACTTCTTAAAACCTCAAGTGAGAGTGAAGGTCAAGTAGTTGATTGTAGTCATTGCAATATGTTTTTCACAAGGTCTTTATTATTTAAAAAATACTATGAGCATTACATTTTGAGTACTTTATATTTCTAACATTTATTTGGGCTACGGGATACAACGTATTTATACCACAAGAATATCTTTGCCCTGTATTATATTGTTAGAGGACCCAAAAGTCACCATGGCCTCTCAAATTTAAATAGTTAATTAAATAAATTCATGTTTAATATCAAACAAACAAGTTGTGTGGTCTTTTCCTAATGTAACTCAAACAAAAGTGGACGTAATTCACATGTAAGAAGATACTAAAAAACACTAATAAAGGGTTATTTAGAAAATGTGGTGGTGTAATACATGATCTGTGCTGCTTCAGCCATGATGTGTGTCGGTGTGTGTGCTGAATTCCAAAATTATTTTGTGAGGGTTACAAGTTTACTTTTTTGCATAACTTTATCAGCCGAATGTAAAGACAGGCAACTTATTTACTCAAGTAATTGACAAAAATAGCTTCAGCTGAAAGGAAGTAAAAATCCTGCAGACATTTGCTGTGTATACCCTGTTTAAAAAAAAAAAAATTATATATATATATATATATATATATATATAATTTTTTTTTTCTTGTGGAAATACCAGATCGGTTTAGAATTATATGATTATGTCCGAACAACATGTTCCCGTTCTGAGATTTTAAATGATGACTAGGACATGGGTCCATTGGTTGAGCCCAAGTAAAAGTGACTACAAGCCCTATGTAGCACAAATATGTTTACATGGTGATCATATTGGACTAGTATCATGCTGCTGTGTTACACAGGGTTTATACCTGCTTTTTTAAAATCCTTGCACAGCTGAAGTGGAGCTGTCAGCAGCATTGCAGATTGTGTCACCTGAGAATACTCTGCTGACACACACTTGCGTTCACAATGGGTGTGTGTGTTTAGTTTGGCTAGCGTTTAGCTGGGTGGTGGTTTGGGAGGCGAGAGGGTGTATGAGAGGGACAGACTGGAAGATCTGAGCAGCTGGAGAAATGTTCAGAAACAGGATTTTCTGTCTGTTCTTTGTTGTATTTCTGAACTGCCAATTAACTGTGTGATAATGTTTGCTGTGCAGTCACATTTGATCAAATCCACTTATCTGATTAGGTTAAGCTTTTATCATATTCAACTAACTTAAGTTCCAAATAAGTAAGTCAACGAGTCAATTCAATTCTGTAATTACATTTGTTTCCTCGTTACAGTTTTTATTAGTGGCCTCAAACACTGAAAGGCTGCGGCTTGAACCAGAAAATGTGATAAGCAGCAGGAGATATGAAAGGATGATTAAATATGTATCAGATCCAAATAATGAAGGTCCTGATTCACACTGTGAAGCTATTTAAGAAATTGATATTGCACGCTTAAAATAAAGTCAGTCAGTAAAACCTTCTGATGTTCATGACATCAGAAGGTTTGCAGATGCAGGTTTCTCTGTGGAGCAGCTCAATGGGCCAAAGATAAAACTTTTATCTTTGGTTTATATAAAAAAATGTTACTATGTACTAGTGATTTAAGCTTTAGCAACGATCAGAACTTAAAAAATCCAACTATTGGATTATACTGGCTGGTTTAAGAATTCCAGATATATTCTTACCCATGCTTTGACACAATAGACCTCCCAGCAGCTTTCTGAAGTGGAAAATTGAAGCTTACTGGGCAGTTCCTGCAGTCGCCATCATGGCAGTGCCTGTGCCAATAGGGGAAAAATGTGTTTGCATTGAAAGTACTAAAATATTTTCTCTGTACTTTGCAGTATGTGTAATAATATTTCAGGCTTCCCTTGTTACTTGGAAATAAGTTAGATATATTTTGAAGTCAATTCACTGTCACGAAATAGTCATAGACCTTTTTACAAACATTTTATGCAAACAATTTAATGATTTAATGCTTTTCAGCAAGAGAATAACTGAAGCAACCGCCATTGTGGATTTTGCAAACATGACATAATGGCGTAAGTTCTCCTGTTTTGCCACAGTTGTTACGTTTGGGGGGGGGAGACTGCAATTTATGGTACTTTGGCATTGGCTTCACTTTTTTCCAACAGAGGTGGTTGACACTCAACAGCTCAACAGCTATATCACAACAAAGAAATAGGCGCTAGCGGCCTGGTTCTGGCCCACTGAGTTAAGTCAGCTGTGTAGTTTGGCTCTAAACTAATTTACACCAGAGTAGCTTTGTTCTCTACAACACGCAGTTGCAGTGAAAGTTGTCCTTGTCTGATGCGAACCGCATTCTGTTACAATCAAGAAATGCATGAAATGCATTTTGACATATTGCTTGTGGTATATGAGTTAGAATTTAAACATGTTTTTTCTGAGCAAACAGTTGAATTATGTTCCTGTGATTTTGAATAATTTCACATTTTCTAGAATTCCATCTATTCAGAATTGTTTATTATTAATGTTGCAGTGGTCATAGAAAGGGTACTGGGGTATCTTACAGCGTTAATAATAACCATCATTGATGGTGAAATGAATATTGGAGCTTTGTTTACCTTTTTGTGGTTTTTAATTAGCTTCTGTCACTTTGTAAAAGTGCTACTGTGTCACATTCAGGTGTGTGTGCTGATTCTGAAAAGCTGTGGTGTTGAAGTTCGTTGTGGATGTGTGTTGAGTTGTATTCTAACAAATACACACAGCATAATCACATTCATAACAACCTTCAACACCTCTCTGACATGACTGTGGGAGTGTTGCATATGAAAATGTCTTATTTTAGGTATTGCTTGATAATTTGTGATATTGTCAGTTTATTCATATCCTCATCATTTTACCAGTTAATTTCTCTTTGCAAGAGTTAGTCCTCTGTAAGTGAAGTCATTTTTCTAATCTTTTAATTAAAATCTGTTAATGACAGTCTAAAATGTATAAAGATTGCTAAATCATGCCCCCCTTTTTTCCCTTTTATGGCAATATGGTGTATCTATGTCACTTCTGTTTTGTCTGTCTTTCTTGTTTAATCTAATTCAGGGTCACAGGGAAGTTGGAGTCTATCCCAGCAATTAGCAGGAGAGAGGCAGATACACCCTGGACAGGTAGCCAGTCCATCACAAGGCCCTCCATATTCACATGTATGAAAACGTCTGAATAAATAAAACCTGAAGCGAGTTGTAACATATCTGCACATGCCAAAAATCCAGTGATTTCCAGCATTTGATTTTAGCAGCTGCTTCATTTCACTTTGTAGTGTACTCATATTTTATGGTTGCCATAATTAAATAGAAAAATGGGTTCAATTAAAATTGGCTTGGATAATGAAAAAATGACATGCTCATTGTTAGCACTGCAATGGTCATCTTTATTTGAGGGGGAGGATCAGGCAGCAATGCCATTTGCTGGCAGTCTCCTGAACATAGAGTATTTAATGATAAACAGACTGCAGTGAATTGAGTAGCTGTGTGATTCAGACCGTTGCTGTGCTGCAATGTGTGTATTTATCTGTATGTGTTTAAGGCACACAGCTTACTTGGCATTCCTCTGCAGCATGTTAACAGCTGATAAAGAGGACAGAGTAAAGAGTGCATGAGCAAGTGAGTGTGTATCAGAGATTAGAGGTTTTAACCAACAGAATGCATGATCTGAAATATTGTAGTCAAATAATTCAGTAAGGAAGTTCATTTTCTGGTTAGATGAGATGCCATCATAGTGGCTGCATGGAAATGTTCATTTCTTATAAAATTATAAACAAACTGACAAATGGACCGAAACATGCTGTATTTGTGCAAAACGTTTTCAAAGGACTCTAATAACAGATCACATTAGTCCTTTTCAGGACCCTTTTTATAAAAGAATATTGTGACCTCATCACCCTGTCTTAAAAACGGTTTACATGCTTCTAATATTAAAAATTGTAGTTTTATTAACAAAAGCAATATCTTTCCATCCATTTTCTTAACCGCTTCAATTCATGGTCACAGGTAGCTAGAGCCTATCCCAGCAGTCATCGGCCGAGAGGCAGAGTACATCCTGGACAGTACACCAAAAAAACACTTTCACTAGTTATTATTGATCATACAATTTATTTGTATGTTCTATGTACACAACACATTTGGCATGTACGTAGTACACAGAGCTGAACATAAGCTATAAGTTTAACTTTTCCTATAAAATGTTAACAATATATGCTGGTGACCAGTTAACTGAACTGTGGGAACTTTTTATATCTGGTATAGTCATCCTCAAAATGTTTGCTTGATACTCAGGCATTAATGATTGAAGTAGTGCTGGGAGAAATGACCTAATCAATAGCATGATTAATTGAACAGGTTACCTCAGTTTATATTTAGCAATTTTTTCATTTCCTTTAAGTTTTTGCCTTCATAAGGACATGAATTGCTTTCATAATAGAGTATTAGATATTAGAAGTGCAAGGAAAACTGTTTTAATTAACACACACATGTACACACACACACACACACACACATACACACA
>JBAMHX010000004.1:6751931-6764142 GCA_037177515.1 Pseudomugil tenellus | reverse complement strand
TAAGTGTTCAAACTGTTAATAATTGAGATGAGTAACATCAATGATCAGTGCAGATTAAATAAATGCTTGATTTGCCCAGCACCAACTGAAAATACATGGAAGTGCTTTGCCCCAAAGTGAAGCAGGACGTAATTTCTTCTCAAACCATGCGCATGTGGTGAGTGACCTTTGCACACAAAGATGCATTCATTCTGCCCACAAACCGTTTCATCAGCAATGGAAACTCTTGTAGTTCCCCTTTTTGATATTTTTCCAATTCTGTAATCAATTTGTGCATGAAAGTGTCACGCTTCTTTGCACTGGAAATTGTTTGACTCTGGACATTGCATCCTCTTGTTTAGGTATGGGACATGGCGAATGTGTCCACGGGGTATGCTGTTTAATCCAAAACACTTTGGTCAGCTGCTCCCACAGTTCTAGGTTGCACTCCCACAGGAATTCTTTTGATTACCCCCTCCAGTTTCATGAAACAATCATCCATCCATGCACCACTGTGTGTAACAGGAGTGTCTAATTTGTCTAAAAACAATCTTGTATTCGTTGATTGGTGTTTATTGAAGTTGATGACTTTCACAAAGGTTGTCAGGGTGTTACTGAGGTCTTCCCATAAGTATTTTACTGGCCAGTGCTTGGCAATGTTTCATACAGTGGAAAGTTGCAGATCCTGGGGCTTTTTCCTTCAATCAGCTATAAAATCCCTGGGTTTTGTGCATTGTTGCCTCATGGAACAATATTTTCATAGGTGAGGTTATTAAAGGACAGATAAGTCCTCAGTCATTAAAACAACTTAGCTTTTATGAACAGATTAGTGGGCATGGAATAAGGGGTGGGTAATATGGACCAAAAAAGAAAATCTGGATTATTTTCGATTTACCAGGTAATGATATGATGATCTCCTTTTAAAATGTTCTTCTCTATTTAACAATACATATATTCATTTTATTGTATTCACTTTTCTAAGCAAATAATGTTGTCAAGCTGGGACTTGTTTACTGGGACATCTATGAATAGACTAAGCATTTCAGAACAATAGTTCTTTATTTGAAAGTATTTCTGCAAAACCTGCATGCAAACATGTTAAGACCTTCTGCAAAACATTACCTAACAATATTCTAGTGCCATGTTGGGAAATGACCAACTTCAAGTTTGATCCAGGTTGTACATAAATCACATAAATCAGAGAATATTCCCAACAAGATTGACTTTGAGCAACTTACTTAAGGGTCTGTACAAAAATAACTAATATTTTGTAAGCAAATATTGTTATAAATGCTTTAAAAATATAAACTTAATAATTAAGTATTATTACTGGCATAGAAATTTGGCTAGAACTATGCAGAAAGAAATATCAGCCACTAGTGCAGGTTGGTTCATGTTATGACTCAAACACTAGTCTGTGCTTGGCATCAGGCTTGAGTGCAGCCCTGTAGCAAGTAACACAAAATTCTACCTGTGCTGAATGGCTTTACTGCTGGCCTATCAGAGACAGATATTCATATATATTTTCTGGCCAGTTTTGTTTTTCTGGTAGACATCTCGTGATTCTTACCACCTAAATTGATTGACATCACTGGCTACACCAATGATCCTCAGGTAGCTCTTGAGCTAATTTTCAATGGCTGTAGCTAGTTTTTAAAGTAACGCCCAAGTGGTTGGTTTGTCGGGCTGCATGATGGCGCGGTGGTTTGCTAGTTACTAGTTAAACTGCTGCATCATAACGATAAACCTGTCAATACTTCCAGTCTGCCTGTCGCACTAATGGTGACCATAATTGATTTCTACTTTTATTTATTTTTTGACAACTTTCAGAAAATTCTAGAACATGACACCGGCATCAGTGCTGCATAAATGTTTTTCACTCATTATGTTGCTTACATGTGCATATACCTATGGTCTGATTTTAAAAATAAATTAATTAGTACAGCTAAGTACAAAGGTTTGATGCTCTGTTAAGTTTTAATTAGTGAAAATTCTTCTCTTTATGTAAAATGAAATGACAACTAAAGGACAAAAACCGTAAAACCCTCTTGTCAGTAATTCATATCTTATTCCAAGCTTCTATGGACCAAAATAAGTTATTTTCTTTATTTTCTTTTCAACCGAATGTAATCGGCATTGATCGGCAATCTATATCGATATGGTTGAACCCATATAATACAGACACACAAATATTAAAAGAATCAACCTCTTGCTGCGAAATTTGATTTCTAAAATACAGCAATTAATAACTTTCTGGACACCCCAGCTGAATTTTTTTTTTATATTTCTCTAGCACCATTTCACAGCAATGTAATCATCTCAGCTAACTTTAGATGCTTTATTTCAAGCTTGTTCCTACTAAATAGACTAGTTAAGGAAAACCTATAGATTGTATTGAGTCCTGACAACCCCCCACCCTGAATATGCACTAGGTAATGTTGGAATTATTTTGTAAATAAATCTCTTTGCGTTAATAAAATTGATATTGGTCATCCTAATAAAAACCTCACATTTATTTGGAAAAATGTGTGCTGTGTTTTTAAATCGATCTGACAACCCACTGAAATGACCTTAATAACTCCAGTTTGGAAAAGGGTGGACTTCACAATTACATAAATAATGTTTAGAATTCCTATTAGTTGTGCTTTAAAATGCTGGGGAAGGGTTGTGTCGTCTCACAGACTTAGAAAGGCGTCAGTAAGAGAGAGAAGTGAGCAGATGGAAGGCAGTTTGAGAACCAACAGGAAGTGAGGGCTCAATGGTTTCCTCATGTTGTGTTGGCAGTAGCTAGGATTTCACTTCCCTGTTCACACACATCCAACAGGTGCTGTGTGACTGTGTGGGACAGAAATGTTGAAATCTGTTATATCTGTGCCTCAAAAATTGTGAAGGATTAATGTAAAGGCCCTACTTCCTCAACATGGCTGTCGTCAGAAGGAGTTGCAATCAAACTGGATGTAATGAACTTTTAAGAAACAACTGTTTTTCCTTCATTTATTCTCTGAGGGTTGCTGGAAGTTATTTAATCATATGCAAGTGTAAGAGCTGCAGCAGTAGCAGCCAATGACACTTTGTGAATAAAAAAGAATTTCACAGTAGGAAGTAATTATTTCATTGTACTAAGACAATAACTAACAGAAATGTCTGTTAACTCTCTTTACTCCCATGCCATTGTTTTTTTACATCAACACCAAAATGATCCCACACTGAAGATCTAAATGAAGCTGGTGCATGTTCAAAATTCTGACTCTTAAGCTCTGCTACAGCCCATCATTATCATGCGGTGTTTCTACATAAGCATCAAGCTTCATGCTTTCACGTCAGTCTCAAATAACATCATAAAAAGTTGCTGGATTTGTTGCCATCACCTTCTGGAAAAAGAGTTGCAGGACAGATGTGAAAATGTGCCAAGTATAAAGACAAAGTCACTAAGTTGACAATACGGTGAACAGCAAGTCGTAGTAAGTGAATGAGGGCACAACAGTGATGGGACATTGCCTTTGCGGGGATGAGCTTTCGGGCTTGTGATGCAGTAAGTAAAGCGGGAGTGCAAAGTTAAATGGAAAGCCAAATGTATTCAGTGGTGTGACACTGAATTATTCTGTTGGTTTCACTTCATAAATGGTAACAATATTTATGATAGCATTTAAGCAGAATTGTACTGACACATTTTAAAGACTGGTAACAGTTTAATGTGTTTTTTTTATTTATTTATTTATTTTTTTATCTCCCAGTTAAAAATGAAACCATGAAGACCACAACTTGGAATTTATTCTAGTTGAGATGATCTGCTGCTGTTTACTTGCTGATGGTTATCTGTGGACTTGGGAAGCTGTGTAGAGTACTTGGTTTGATGGTTCAGAGCTGTTTAAGTGGCACCAGAAAGACCTGAATGAAACAAGCTGAGTGGTGGTAATGTAGTCACTCCCTACTGCCATATATATCAGAATGTTTGTATTCAGCATATTTTCTGTGGTTGGAACTGGTCATGCGTCAGGTTTTTCAGTTTGTGGGGAAATCCTACTGATAGTCAGTCCTGGTTCCTAAAACGACTGCAGAGTCTGCAGAATCCCTGCTTTTGATTGCTTTCTAACCTGGCAACAGTCTGTTGTCAAGGTGATCAGGAATCTGCTACTGACAAACTGTGTATTAGGTCTGAATGCCATTCGGACCTAAGTACTGGTCCCTGGTCTGTGAAGTGGGGAGCAGGGTACAAGGAATGCAGTGTTTGTGTTGGAGAACTGGGTGTTGCCCATTTGGCTATGGTGACTGCACACAATCAGTGCACAGTCATTCATCACTGTGTACACACACACGCGCAAATACACAGCTCAGATCCGAACATCACTTTTGCTGTCAAAGTCAAGACGCTCCAAACTGGGACAAGATGAAATCCATTCAAACATGAAAGAATGAGAAGGAGAGAGGGCATGCTTGGAAAAAATGTCTGCTTTTCTTTACAGGCTGAATTTCTTCTCAGCTGTTCCACTTTTGTTTCCTGAACTCTGAATGAGCGATTTCTGCCTCCGTCAGTGGGATCAGAGATTTGTTCTTTTGAGCGCAATAGCTGGTGTTTTTCACTGTTTGTCAGTATCTGGGTGAGATCATGTGCTCAATGAAACTGAAGTGGCTTTTTATTTCAGTCCTCGCCAGAAAAAAAAAAAGGAAGCAATGGGTGTGTATTTGCAGAGGATAGTTTCCATTCATGACATTCACGCCCTGTGTGCTTTCACATGACTCTCAAAACACTATGTTGTTCTGCTTTCAGCAGCACAGACTGTTGATGCTTGTTGTGATGTTTGTGTGTTGTTCTCAAAGTTCTCTTGTGGAGGTTTTGGTGAACATAACAGTGTTTTGTACTAAAAGGTACACTTTGTTTGCTGCTTCTAACATTACACTCCTTCATGGTCAATCGATCAAATTTGATTTATAAAGCGCTTTACAACAACAAATGTTGATCAAAGTGCTGGACAGAGATAAAAGGAAATCCAATATAAATAAAAATGTAGTACACTTCAAATGATGATTTAAAATGATCAGTAAATAAGCAAAATAAATTTTCCCAAAGTAGTCACTGGATACTGATGCATCCACTCGGGTATATGACCAGCTGTACACAGTGTTCTTGCCAAATTTTCGCAGGAATTTTTGCTTGTCTATGGCATATCCACATTAAAAGGTTTTGTTGAAGTGATGCTTTATTTAAGCATTTAATCATTCCAGTTAGTATTTCCATCCAAAACAGTACCTACACAGAAGTAGCTGTTTCAGCTGTCTGAGTTTGCAAAAGCCTGTCATTACTGATGGCTGAATATCCTTCACACTCAGCAATATAAGAAAAAAAAAACAGTCTGTATCTGACTGTGTATGCCATCGAGCTTTCAGTACAGACCAGAGTTATTTTGTGTCTAGATCACTGTAACTCCCATCCATCAGGACCCCCAGCACAGTGGAACTGCTATATACGGTTCAGTGCACAATAGTACATGTTTAATGTTTGATTAACTAAGATATACATGTCATTGCATTGAACTTCACTGGGTACCCATGAGTGCCTATATCAAAGACACTTGTGTTCCTTTAAGTGACTTCTCCCTTTTTGGCCATTCTGCTCCCCTCAGGGTCATCTAGTGGGGACTAATATCCCTCGCCTGCTCTCATTAGTAGGTCCATGATGGTGAAACAAACTTCCAAATTAATCAATGGGGATTTGGCCCTCTCCCTCTTCAGAAATGGCCTTTTTAAAAAAAATCACTTTTTTATATATTTCAAATAGTTCTTGGTAATAGATCACCTACTATATTGAGAAATCTTAAACTTGAGGAATCTGTTTTATGTTTTGCTTTTTTTTTCCTTCTTGTGAGACACAAAACTGGTTCTTCTGCATCCACAAGATTTTTTAACCTGATCTTTGGTTACTCTGCATTACCTTTCACACGTGTAATCCGCCCGACACTCCTAGTATGAATGATACATGGTTGCATTCTTAGTGGTTTTCCTGATTGGCTTGTTCGATACACTCCACCCACTCATTTATGTCAGTAGCAGCTTGCGCTTTCTGCATTTACATGCTCTCCACTCTGACACCAAACATTCCTGGCTTTGTGAAAGGTAACTATTCAGGCTGACACATTGTCCCACTGATCCTCAGCCACACAAACAGCAGACGGTGAGGATTTTTTTCCATTCTGCTCTCAGTCACAAGATGCTCCACCAGCAATCATCTGAGGCCGAGTAATGTGCTGCTGCTTTGCTGAGGGCTGATGGTTGTTGGGGTTATTTCCGTGCACAATAGGAAAGAAAATCTAACTGTCACATAACTGTCCGATGTAAGTTTCTGAGAAATCACCAAATATTGAAATTTGTTTTTAACAGGGTGTAATCTGGGTTGGCCTCTAAACTTGCCCCTTTTCTGTAGTCTTTATTGCACATGGCTGTCCTTGTGAAAGACATTAGATAATTTTTATTGTGTTGCTGAATATCCTTTACATGCTGGCTGAGATGTTGCTACTCTGCCAAAGTATTGTAATCCAAATTCCATGTAACTGCAAACAGTTTGCTGGAATAAAATAGCCCAACAGTCTGCTCCCTGCAGGGTTTTACTGGAAAAATACTGCATTGTTTTTATTGAGCGATGCATTGATTTTCCCCTCACAGCAGCTGTGTGCTCACAGCACAACCAAAAATCATACTGAAACTCAAGGCCTCAATGCATCATCATACTTGGTAAGTTTACAACATCAGACGGATTTGTCAGAGTTGAACGAATGCCTTTGGAAATTAGACTTAAACAAACATAATAGTAAACTAAATATAAAGTCATGTTTTAATATAGTAATGCCAATCAATGCAACATTCACTGCATCTCTTTTAAGTTTTCATGTTCTTTTTTTACCCATGTTCTATATTTAGTATTTTTTGTACTTCTTTTGTATTTCCGCCCTGTGTATCTCAAAAGCTGACTGCTGTTTTGGCTTTCTCCTTGAAGAAATTAAAATCCAAATACCCGTACCATAAGGTGTGCCACATTAAAAGGCCATTTCTTTACTTAAGCCATACATAAGGTACACTATATTTTTAGGCGCATGCTTTTTTTTATTTTTTGCAACAGAAGCAAAACTAAGTTTGGTTGGACTTTATTCAACACACATTAGTTTTGGTCAGCCTTCTGTCAAAAAGCCATCGCAGTTTTTATCTTCCATCCATCCATTTTCTACCGCTTATTCCCAAACGGGGTCGCGGGGGGGCTGGAGCCAATCCCAGCAGCCAACGGGCGAGAGGCGGGGTACACCGCCAGTCTATCACAGGGCCACACACATAGACTGACAACCACGCGCGCACACACACACTCACACCTAATGTCAATTTAGAGTCTCCAATCAGACTATCCCCAAGGTGCATGTCTTTGGACTGTGGGAGGAAGCCGGAGAACCCGGAGAGAACCCACGCCAACACGTGGAGAACATGCAAACTCCACACAGAGCCGGGGATCGAACGGGTAACCTGCTTGCTGTGAGGCTACAGCGCTAACCACCTCTCCACCGTGCAGCCCCGTGCAGTTTTTATCTTCTGTATCAGAATTGAACAACTGGGCAATTTCGCAATCAAACACGCCGGGTTCCCTCTCATCATCATTGGAGTTAGTCTCATTGCTATGTGGCTGTTCAGAAATGATGCCGGCTTTCGTGGGTTAAATGAAAATGTAAAATGTAAAGGCTTTTAATTGCGACTTGTAGTGTAAATAAACATGGCTCATTGTGGTGTTCTGTGCTGGTAGACTATTTACATTGCTTAGCAAAATAAAAGTGGATGCTTAAATCACACATCTTGGACTTTAATGAATCAAATATTCCACTTTAAAATTTATTGCATAGTTTAATACGCTGAGGAATAAATAACATAGGAATTGTTATCATTACAGACTTAGCTACCCTTTTTGAAATCCTTTAGAATAAATTAGATTCAGAAATGTCTTTGATGGATCTTCCCTAAGATCAGGATCAGGGTATCAGTCACTAACTGCATCCTTAAATGGCTATAGGTGTGAACCAAGTTAGATGTCATCAATATATCAGTATATTGTCTATATATCTATTGTCTTTATATGCAAATTAGTGCTGGTCTAGTTCAATAAGAACAACAGCCTTGCCATTGTTGTAACCAGTCTTTTAAAGCTGTTCATGATTATTGGTTTCAATGTAAGGCTGGAACTTGTTGGTAATTTCTTGTAACCAGTTAATGTTGTTGGTGATGAGATGGTGTACACAGACCTTTAGATCTAAAGGAGGGAAACACTCGCTGACCTGTTTTGTACCTCATTAATGTTTTTAATTTTTAGTTGCCTGTTTTGCTGGTTCTTTAGCCATTTACTTGACACAATTAAATAATAATATCTTGTTTTTCTTGGTTTAAAAACTCCTTGAGACAAACTCCAACTTCAGAAAATGAAACCACGCCCGAAAAACAGTAGAGACGTGGTCTAAAGCAGCTGTTATTTTTTTTATTTTTTTTTTTAGCTGCAAGACCATCCATACTGGCTAGGGATGTTAAATTTCTTCTCTCCACCAAACTCTACCAGAGAATAGAAAGCAATGTGACCGTCGCTAACGCTAGGGGGCAATATTACACTAATCTAGCGTTGCTGGAAAGAATTAGAAAAAGAAAAAGGCATAGTCACTGTCTGACTGATCATTACGATTGTATTCTTGCAGGAGATGAAATGGCGTTGCTGGGAATCCCAAGAGGAGGGAATAAGATTTAAAGTTTTAAAACAACCAATCTAATTGCTCACACGAGAAACCATCATTACGGCAAAAAAGTATAGAAAATACACGAACCAGCCGCGCTAGCAGCGCTAAAGCTGATACAATAACACAGAAGGTCGATCTATCTATTCAGAACGGCATAAAAACTTATTAAGAGACAGCGAAAAGGTTATATGTAACATTTTCACCTAATCGTTAAGGATAAACTTTGATATATTTGATCACATTTTTATAACTGAGGCTGACACGGTATGTAAGCACATATAATTTCATATTTAAACACAGACCTTTGGAGATAAGCCGTACATTTGTTACTTAATTTTGAAGGAAAGCACTTTATTTAATAGACCACATTTTTCTGCTATGACATGAAATACTAGACATTTGAGGAGCCAAAGCTGCTTGTTTGTTTACAGATACACCAGAGCTACTTATCAGTCAATCAACAAAAAAAATATGGGTAACCTTTCGGTTATCGGCCATGACAAGCAGAAAAATATGTTATCTGTGTTGGTTGAAATTTTTTAATATCGTGCATCACTACTACTGGCTGTTGGTTGTAGACTAAATACAGACTTTATCTGTAACCCAATTTGTCTTTGTGGATATACACTCAGCTATAGATAAGAAGTTAGAACACTTGGACTACCTGATAACGATGGATGCAAGGAAGGAAAGAAACTGATTACTAACATTTCCCTTTTGATAAGCAGCAGAAACCAAGTGAATCTTTTGTTGTAGAGTCTCAAACACAAAGCTGTAAAGTCTAACAGGGCTCAGGGATTCTGTTCAGTAGGCTTCTTTTTTAGTGTTTAATAGGTGCATTTAAAGTTTCATGTACATATTATTTAGCCCTCTGTTACAACTACAATGTTTATCATCTATTTTCTACATTTTACTGGATTGTTAGGAGGCACTTTTAACAGAGATCCAGCCACCCTGCTCTTGAACGCTTACAGTATTGATCCTAACATGACTTCAATGATTCAGTCGCTAATATATCCAGCTAATTCCAAAAGTTCGTAAACTTAGAAAATGGAAAAACCACAAGGACTATGCTGTTTGATAACATTCAGTTAGAACCTGCTGTTAACCCAAACTAGGTGGAAAAATATTTACTCTGAAGAAAATATCAGGATTTTTAGGAAGAACTACCCAGTTTAACCTCTGCTTGGTTTGACATGTCAGACAGCAGACACAAACCCTCAGGGCTTTTTGTTTGGTTCTTCAGCTGTCATAGCTGAGCTGTGCTAGTTGTCATGTTAGCCTGGCCTCACTGTTCTTACACTCCTGCAGACATGGTTAGGTGTAGAAGCTCATTTGGAGGGTCTTTACTGCACAGATGCTGTTACATCAAAGGAGTTTTCCTTCAAAGAACACCCCAGTCAAGAGAGGGAATAGGAGGAGGAACATGAATATTTGCATGACTTCATGTTGTATAGTCTGTGCCTAGAGCTTCCTCTTACAGAATGCTCTCAGGGTTCCAGACTGCAACCAAAAAGTTGTATTTTACGACTCAGCTGTGGAAGAGTGCGAGTACATTTTTCAAATACTCCAATAAAATGTTTTCTTTTCTTTTCTTTTTCCAGACTGTAAATGTTTATTTTTCTGTGAAGTTTGAACTTCTGCATTGGATTCACTTTACTAATGATCAGATTAATAGGACATAGTTGTGGCAAAAACCCCAGGAAAATCTGTTTTCCAATGGTGGAATGAATACACCTGAGTGTAGAGGATATCCCAATGCTTCAGGTGTTTTGGAGTATTTTGGGTCATCTTATTCCAGATTTGAGTAATGTTGAGTTGAAGAATTACATTTTGTGATGGACTGTTTTGGCTCTGTACATGCATCTTCCGAGTGTGCACTCAGAGCACATTCACGTCTTGGGTGCGTGCACTGTCTGCATTCATTGTTTAGGTATTTATCAGTAATACATTGAAATAAGAGGAAATGGAAGTAATTGCTCTACAAGTTAGGGCTGGGCGATTAATTGAATTTCAATTATGATTATGGTTTCAGTCATAAAATAGTTTATTTGCATCTTCGCAATTCGTTTTGTTTTCAGTTTCTGTTCGAGCTTAGCCACAAATACAGGGTCAGGATACATAGACTATCTGGAAGGCAGCTGTTCACCTTTAGAACTCTGCTGGGTGGTACTTTGTGGAATATCAAGAACCTCACAACAAAACTTGATGAGCAAATTTGCTAACTGTGGCAAATTTAGGATTTAGGAACTAAGTTGAGCTCTGATCAATTCGAGCCTTTCCAGAAGGTTTTTATTCCAGCCGTTAAGTGCTGCATTTTCCCTGGAACTTCAGCATGTTAAATCCACCGTTCATTATTCATTACATTTTGTGAATAAAAACGTGTAAATTGTATTAGCAGACTTCCATATTGAAGCATGATGTAAACAATGGCGACCTGCGTCGTTCTCTCAACCAATCAGATGCTTCCATTTCTTCTTCTTTGCTTTTTAGTTCAGTGACAATCAGCTCAATCAAAGATCAGTGTGAATTGAAACAGATATCTGCTAGTGTTGAAAACAAAGAAATAATTATTGCCCATTGGCAAACAAAGGTAAATAAATCTGTACTAAAACTTTTGAACCTTCTGTCTTGTTCCAGACAGAAACTTATTCAAGGAGTGAAACAAGTGACTGAGAAGTGAGGGGAAACCAAGTGAAGCATAAATATAAATATATTTGGTTGTGTTTGTGTTAGACTGTTTTCTCCTGAAAGACCTGAGAGAAAAATATTTGAAAAAGTAAAAAGCTTGTACATAGATGGCTGGTTTGTTAGGAGTTAATATGATTTGGTTTAATTAAGTAGCTGTTTATTCATGTCTTTGAAATGTTGATGCGACAATAGCGTTATGAAATATATATATTGTATTGTTATGGCTGCTTTGTTATGATTTGTGAATGTTCAATACAACATAGTTTGTTTGTCTGTTCACTTCATTTGTCCGTTTTCTAAAATTTGTGGAATGCAAAAATGTTTAAAAGCCAGTGTTTGATGTTAAATAAATTAATCTTATTAAAGTTAATGGATAAAACTGTTAAATAATAAAAATCTCAATTTCAGTCAAAATAAGCGTGATTTAAAATTTGCCATAATCAAGCAGCCCAATTACAAGTTTATTTTGTTGTACACAACAAAATTTCTGCTTGTCCTCCTAAAGATTTAATGTGCTCTTTGCAATCAAAGGTTAGTTTTGAGCCCTGGCTTTGTCTAAAGGAAAGAGGTAGGGCTGGGCGATATGGCCAAAAAATAAAATCTCCGATTATTTTATACTAAATCCGATTTTAAATCGATTTTTTTTTTTTACCCCCTCTCCTGTTAAAAAATACAGAAAGCTTCTTTTTCAAAAATACTTTTATTGCACTCAAGCTTACATCAATTTAAAGTGCTACAAGCTGTTAAACAAGCTCATTAAAAGAGGTAGCAGACACTGCCACTGTAAACAA
>JBAMHX010000004.1:6737874-6751831 GCA_037177515.1 Pseudomugil tenellus | reverse complement strand
CATATATGGTAGAAAGTGGGTGTGTAGGGGCGGGAACGTGAACCAAATTCACCTGAGCAACCTTTTCGGCAAGGTTGAGATTTATAAAAGTAAATTACGTGAACCTCAGTTTACGCAATAGTATTTTGATCAGACTTTTACTTTGGCGTATCAAGAAGTACAATTCTAGTAGTGATTCTACGCAGTTTTATGAATGAGGCCCAAAAGCTGTGGAGAACTGCCAACATGCTTCTCATTCTGTTAAATCCTTATCTCTGAGTTATAGTTTTCTTCTCACTCATATGACTGCTTGCTTAACCAGAGTCATACATTATGGTAAATGTTTGTCAGACCTAAGCTCTAGATTATTTTTAGTGGTCTATTAGCTTTTCAACAGTTTATCAGATGAAAGCTTTTTCTTTTTTTTTTACATTTATTTTCTAGACTTGTTTTATTTACTTTTTTTTTAATATGTCAGTATTTTGTATCAGTTAGATGTGACATGTTTATAAGGTTGCAGGCTAGAAAAAGAAAAACCTTTGACTGAGCTTGTGGTAATATCCTGGGTTCAGGTTTGTTACCAAAGCAACACCACAGCTGTCTGTGAAAATGATGAAGTTCATTACCATTATTTTACACATGTTTACTGTGGACACTTAATGCAGGCAAGGAGATTTAGTTCTCACTAGCATGTCTCAACTGGATTATTTGGCAAATTACAAACATGACCATGTTAATACAGTGAAGTTCCCATGCTTCAGAATATAATTAACTTTTCAAGTGTTTACAATAAACAAACTTCTCAGGTGTTTACTTCGGATGAGAACACACCTGAGACCTGCTGACTGATATTTTTTAAAAGCAATTGATTAGCTACAAAGTGCATACGTTGATACTTTGGTAGCTTTTCACAATCCACTCTTACTCTTTCTGTAGGATGGTACACCAGTCTGGCAGTCAAACATACATCATTTTTGTTGAAGTGAATGTATTTAGTTCATGTTTGAAATGTATTAAATTTGATTTAATATGAATAAAACCTAACTAAACATCAAAGCCATGTAATTAAAACGCTTCGTCATCATAACAGAAGAAAGACAAAACCTCTGCCTTTTCTAACTTAAAACGTGTTGAGTAAAATGTATCAATAAATACATTTCTATTTATTTATTTTCTTTAAGTATTGAAAATATATTTTTCTATAATTTGACAGATTCCTAACAAGATATATTTTTGTTACATTTTAACATAGCTTCACCATTATAGAGATTTATTTGTTATGCAACCGTGTTTTTGACTTGGACTATAAACTCTAAAATATAAAGGAACACTTTCTTGCATAAGAAATCCCAATAGCGAAGCTGTATTTACTATTTAAAAAAACACCTGCAGATAAAAAGTGTTGTTTTGATAAAGATGTTTGTAAAAATGGTTTGATCCATTTGTTGAAGGAAACAATAAGAAGAGTCCGTATAAGTATCTGAAAGGGACCAAATTTCAGATGTTTCACTTGTTCTCCTCTTCGTTTCTGGCAACAGTAGTGCTTTTTTCCCAGCTGCGGTCGCACCTGAGGACTGGCCGGCATCACCGCTATTAGATTTGTTTTCATGAACACAGGCAGACTGTTTAAGGTCTGTTTCAATAAATCCGGGTTATGATCAGGTCTGCGCTGGGATGAACAAACTGGGCTACAGCGCATGAGGCTCCAAACAGGATTATTGAATTTCTGGATGCTCTCCAGATTGTGCTGCTTTGTTTTTTGCACACATCAGCTTTTTGTGTCATTGATAACTTTCTCACTCCACTTTGTGGTCTCTGTATTTTCTAAGAAATTGATCAAAAGGCAAAACCAAACAGTAGAAAGGTGGGGCTTGGAGAAATATCTGCTTCAGTTTTGTACTTGAGGATGTTTAAAGTTCTTCTACGCTCTGCATATTTCATCTGGACCTTTGCATAACTGATGAGGAAGGATAATTAGGTCCAAGCTGTTGCAACAAAGTGCTCAGAGATCTAAGCACTAATGTGTAGCCAACATTTTTTTTCTGAACTCCATCCACTTATGTTTGCTAATATTAGTTGGCTAATTCATAATAAGTGTATCTGAGAGTTTAACTGAATTGGTGCTGTCCCACGGGTGCAGCATACGTATGTCTTCCTGTTGGAAAAAGGACATTTCTCATGTATCTCTCTGTGTCCTCACATCTACAAGACTGAGCGGCACATATATTATTATTAACCACAACCCTTGTAGTGTTTAGACGGGCACACAGTACGACTTGAAACAAGCGATCTGTGTTTTGTGCTACGTTAACTCTTCTATGACCACAATTATATTCAGACCACCTGAATATAATATGATTTTGTGGCTGTAAAATTGTCAAAACATTTGCAGTGAGTGAATGCTTTAAGATAAACTCAACTTTTAGTATCTGGCATTTGTTCAACGTTGTGTTTAACCTGTAATGACAGTTAATGGGAATTTTTCACATTTATAATAGTATAAAAAAAACTTAAATAACATGAAAAAGAATTTTCTCTGAAGCAATTCCTCTCCTTCTCTACATACCATTGTCTATGTTGGTGCAGTGGGTGTTATCACTCTGTCTGTCTGAAGATGACATATTGGTGTTTTATTTTTGTCTCCTCTGAGCTGTGAAGAAGGGTGAAATTAAAAATCCTAAGAAAAAAAAGTTGAAAATGCATGTTGAGCAGAAATTAACACATATATTAAGGTAGAAGTGAAAAACGTGAAAAGACCAGATTAAAAAAATGTCAAAGAAGCTTAAACCTAAAAGTGGAAAATATTTGTACAGTGTACATGAAATGTGATGTAGGAGGCAGAGCATGTATGAACATGCATTTGTCTACTGCAACGTTCACGCAGTCTAAGACACAGCTCACATTGTAAGCTCACATAGTGCACAATGGACTGTGGGGCCTCAGTAAGGCTGTCTAAACTGTCCACTCATCCAGCCAGTCAGGCAGGAATCTCAGGAATGGGCTTTCTGCTTTAAACCATGAAGTTTCAAATGTCTTTACACAGTTATGATAGTTAGGATAAAATCCTGCTTCTCCTTAAAGCTTTTTCATATTTGTTTTGGCACTGCTGAGAAGAATCTTCTAAGGATTGTTGGATACAATTTAGATTATAATACAATTTAAAATGATATCCAGCAACATCAAAAATGGTATTGTGATCATAGTAGTATTTTACTTTTCAGTTCATATTATCATTGCACTGTATTTTTATTTATATTGTCATAAGGTAGATGGACACAAACAAACATTTAACTTGTGGAAAGAGTGAATTTATTTATTTCTGAATATGAGTGTGTGATTTTACATTTAAATTTCTTTTTAGGTTTCTTTATATTGCAATTGTGCTGCATTCTTACAGTTTCCCCCCACCAATATGAAATTTGATGGATTTGAACGTTTACCAGCTATGCATTCAGGTGTTTTTGCCTATTAAAATTAGTGTGTGTGACAAATCTGCAAATGCACAGTAAATGTCTTAAGCTGTAAATGTGAGCAGTGTGCCAGAGCCTAGACAGACTCCTAAACTGGCTGCATGAATGGCTAGTTTCACATCAGGTTATTAAGATTCTGTCATGTATCATGAAGAGGTTGTTTGTGTCCGAAATGAAGTTTAAACATAAAGCCACCTCACAGTCTCATCTGACTCAACACATGACTTTTATGTATTTGAATTATTTCCTGGTAATATTTTTACCATTGTGCAATGAATCGACCTCGGAGAGCATCATTAACACGGTGAATTGAATGCTTGTGTGTGCTTCATGTGGAGTCCACACCTCCCCTCCTCCTCGCTGCAGTGTGGGATTTCCTTTTTTCATCCTTCACATGACTGCAGATATGGGTGTGGTCTCCTGCATTCCTGGGCTCTCTAGTTACTGTATAATACACTGCGTCACACAGTCTCTATCACGCTCACATTTCAGGTCTGGACCAATAACACATCGCTTAGTTTTGGCTGTTTGATGTGACCTGCATGTGGAAATGTTTGTGTGCAACTACAGTGAATTGGATCTGCAAGTGTGTGTGTGTGTGTGTGTGTGTGTGTGTGTGTGTGTGTGTGTGTGTGTGTGTGTGTGTGAGAGAGTCTGTTGGGTGCAGCAAGACAAAATGTTTCTCTTTGTGTGGAGGGTGTGACCAACTTGGACTTTGCATAGTGGGATTGATTGCGTTTGTGTGTTGGAGGAGGGTGGTGCAGGCTGCTCCTTTAGTATGCAGAGCAGGTGTGTCTGCAGAGGCAGAGCGGGAGGAAGAATACCAGCTGCTAAAAAGAAGGGTGGTCTGATAGATGGTTGAGTCATAATGTTTCCTGACCGGTGCTTTCTCTATGTGCGTGTTTAACTTTAATACACTGATTCAAAAACATTATTAATGGAAGACCTGCTTTCATATGAAAAGTGACAACAGGTGAAAAGGTGAACAGGACAGAAAGGCAACTTCAGGGGCACAAAGGCAGTTTTAAGATGGAGGCCACGAATGATTTTTCTGTACTTATCCACCCTGCTTGATGTTGTGGTGGTTATGCATCCTGCTGCAGCCCCTTTCACTGCTGGGTGCAGCATTCACGGTGTGCAGATAGTCTCAGTTTGCCGTGTTTCCCGGGACAGTCCTAAAAGTCTGAAAGGGACTCATTCAGATACCTGGAGAACTGGACGGGGCCACAGAAGAGTAGCAAGTCAGCTTCAGGATCACTATATTACTTCTATGTTTCTCTTCTGTGCACTTGCTGTTGGAGTGGAGAAATTTTGGTGGGTGATGGTGACAAGTGATCGCAGGTAATGATTCACTAAATACAGGGACATACATGAATAAATGTCTGTTTACTTTTGGAGCCATGAAAATAAAAATGGCATGTCAAATAAGATTTGTCCACATCAGATGATGTTGGTATAACGGTATCATGTTTGTCCGTCAGCTCATTTGAATAATGGAAAATGATGTGGAAACATGACTGTTTCATTTAAGTGTTCTTGCACATAAATGAACGAGAGTGACTGTAATTGTCACAATTTTTTTTTAACGTAATCTAAATTATAATCAGATTTTTAATAGTGAGATCTACGAGAGGAATGCTAATGCTTCCCAGTTAGTCTGACCACCTTTTCCCACTCCAGGCTCGTCTGTTTTTTTCAGCTGCCCACAAGAAGAGGCCTCCGCTGGGCTCAGAGCAAATACAATGCAGCAGCATTATATGACATTAAACGTATGCAAACTGAAAACCGGAAATAAAACAGTTTAAGAGATTAAAAGTTTAGATATTAGTTCAAAATGATTGATTTTAAAATTGTAGCTCTTACATAAATGGTAAAGCTATTTGTATGGTTGAAATTTGAATGATCATCTGGGATTGGGCTTGAAAGGTAAAATGGAAACATATTGCATCAGGTATGAATTAAAGTCTTAAACATTAAATGTAGAGAACATGTACTTATCTAAAATGTATTTTTATGCTCCTAACCTCCATATCTAAAGATTTATTTTCATAATTAGTCAGAGTTTAAGAAAAATGTCTCCCAGTTGCTTCCTATTTACTATCTCCATAGCAACCCTTCCCTGCACCTAAGCAGACAAAAGTGCGAGAGATATGTTTAAAATAAATAGTAATCTGACACAGTGTGGCCCAAACAGATGATTCTGCTCTCTTTGGTTATGTCTCTGGCTACTTCTTAGTTATCTCACAACATCAAACTTGTATTGTGTACAAAGTCTTCATGGCATCTAAGCTTGTATCTTTTTCTAAATGCTGACATTTTTTCAGAGTGGGAAGAAAAAGATGATACCAGGTTTGGATTAGAAGATGGACTGTTCCATGTGATGAGCTCACCAGTGGCTTATTTCATCCACAAACTGGACTGTCTGGTTCGCTCTGTATTTATGACAAGTTAATTGGCATTTTGGTCTCAACAAAATTGTGGAGCTATGTAAATATCTCCTGTGCATGTTCCTCAGTGATTAGTGTCATTTTGGTGTATAAGAGCCATCCCGCTCATCAGCTTTGGTTACTTGAAGCAAATGTATCTTTGTCTGCTGCCACACCCTCACCATGCTGTCATGGAGAGAAATTATTTCTAAAATTGCATGAAGAATAATTAGTCTGGTTCTGAATTTGTCCTTTAAATTCTTCTTTTGCCACAGAAACATTAAAGACGGAAGAATTTGTTCTTGTCATCTGCACTAACCTGATATTATGAAGAGATGGTATTTTTTCTTTTTACAGCTGTGTATGATAATCAAGATTCCTGGTACTGTTGCATCACTATATATATATAAACACACACAAACACACACACACACACACACACACGAGAGAGAGAATAAATATGAACACACAAAAATAACTCAAACACCTGCACATAAAAAGGACCCTGTCAGACTGCAGAGAGGGTAAAAGTCTGTAGAGATTTAGACACACCAGGTCCTGGACTACACTGCCAGCACACACACATACGTCTTATTTATCTTCTGAACACGCATAAAATCTGAGTGGCTGGCAATCTGTCTAACTGAATCTGGAATCAATAACCCAAAGACAAATTGGACAATGAACAGACACTCATACTCTGTATGGATTAAGCTGAATGCATGAACTCCCTTCCTGCCCAATAGAAGTCTATCCACACTTTGTTCCTGTGAGCTTTGTGGAAAAGAAGTTGACATGAACCAAACTTAATTCAACTGTTTTGATCAGCCCGATAGAATATTTAAATTTTCTTTGATTTTTTTTTTTCCTTTTTATCCAGACTTATTATTATTATTATTATTATTATTGTTATTATTATTAAGCAGAACAGTGTAATTTCCACCATGTGAACATTAAATCCAGCAGGACAGCGTGCTACATGGAAACTGCTGCTGGGCTTGGTTAGTTTCCTGATGGTGGTGTACGTCTTTATTTACGTAACCAGTGTGTTACGGCTCTTTCTGCTTGGTTTGAATGGGTGGCACTGTGAACACCAGTCAGTGAAACGCTGTAATCATATACTATAATGTATATTGAAATATGCCTAAAAAACTCACTGAAATCATATTGTGGTATAGATTGATATTGAATTATTGTCCAGCTCTTGTTAAGGAGGAATTTATTGCAGGTTTTTTTTTTTTTAAACATGTTTAGTTTGCCTTTAAAAGTTTGATGGCTTTGGTGTCTCCTGGTTTGGTCCTGCCTGGTTCCTGTTTGCTGTAAATATTCAGCACCCACAGTTTGTGTTGTGTAAACTTAATCCTTTTGTGTCAGCTGATCTATGTTTATCCATGAGAATTTGATCAGACCTGCAGTTTTTCACACCGACCTGGTTTTTCAGAAGTCTTGATGGTCTGATTTGTCTGCCCTCATTGTCTAAACTTTGTTTCATTAAATGTGATTTTCAGTTAAATGGTCACATTTAATTTTGATTATTAAATGAATATGTGCTCAAAAACGGCATGTAGGTTCCATATATGTGTGTTTTTTATTTTAGGTGTTACATAAACATTAGTAATGAAATTGTACGAATCGTTCTGACTGGTTGAATGATTTTTGTCATTCCAACTACATTTCTATACAGAAGTGATTCCTTCTGTCTTTATTTATGTTATCAGCTTCTCTTCTGAAGGGTTGATTTTATTTATTTTTTGTTTTCAAATCAGCCTTCATCTGTCCTGCACACAAGGTTAATGGCACCTAATGTGCTTTTATGGAGGATGCAACTTGTCCGTCAAAGAAAGGAGCGATTCAGGAGCAAATGTGATTTAGTGCAGTCACAGTATGTGATGCTTATACTCTTCCTCCCACACATAAACTTAATTTTGTCTTTTAAGTGTTGGCCTAATGCTGTGTGATAGACTACGTGATAATTAAACCGTGTTTAAGCTGGAGGAGCTAGTTTACCATGTTGACTCCTTCAGTGGAGGTGTTTTAAAGAAAACATCCAGAAACCATCATTCGTAGCAGTGTATTTCAACAAGGTGTGTGTGTGTGTGTGTGTGTGTGTGTGTGTGTGTGTAGTGTGGATACTCCATCTTGTTCTTCTTTGTAAACAAATATATCGTTTCATGCAGTGATTTTTTTTTTCTTTTTCTTTGTCATCACACCCGATAAACAGGATTTAATTATGTTAAAAACTTCTAGAAATGCACAAGAGATTAAACAACCATAGGCCTTAGGTCATAGGTCAATCTATACAGAAAAAATTAAACTTAACAGTCAATTCATTTGTAAATGCAAATCTAAATAAATGGCTTAGAAATCTGTATTTGACATGTTCTAATGAAAAAGTTGGAGTTTTCCTTGTTTTATTCCAATCACGTCAGCTGATCATGTAAAAATGTTTATAAAGCATAATATGCATTGGCTACTCATGAAGTCCTAAAGGAAAGAAGCTGATGATGACTGTCTTTCCAACAAGACCACAAGATGTCCCTCTGATGTTTGGTTCACAATTTAGAGTTTACATTGAGAGAATAGAGCTGAATGATACTTTGCCGGTTTGTTCTGCACATTTACCACAATAGCAAACTGTTAGCAGCATCAGTTCTTCTCCTTTAACTTAAAGAGAATGACTAGTATATCTCCACAAAGTGAATTTCTTAAGTTTGCCACCTGTGAAGGACATTGCTGTGCCTGGGAGAAATATAATTTGATTTATTTTTATTTTGTTTATCTTTTATTATGTTTCATCTCAATGCAAACTCCCTCACTGAGGTTTCCTGTTATAAAAAGTTACAGTGATGATGTAATGAAGCTCAATCTGCGAGCCTGGCTCTGAATATACAAGGAGTCGGCTAACGAAGCCAATATTAAACATAGCTCACATGTACTACAACTCACTGCTCAGAGGACAACATACTTCAGTATCAGATCCTCTGTTTCTGCCAGTGTGTATGTGTGTGTCCATGTCCAGATCACTAATTTCTGAAAACTGGATGATCCTCTTAGATGTCCGGTTACATGATGGACTGGAATGCCAATAGAGCCAATCAGGAGTGTGCATTCTTGACCTCTGCTTCTTCACAGATGAAGAACCAGAGGTTATTCTGAGTGTGTATGTGTATACATGTGATTTTTTTTATTTTAGTCTTACACTGATTTGTATGTGCTATGATTATGTGATTATTTGTTGTCATAGCTTCTTGTTGTTTTAAAGATGATTTCATTGGAGGGTGTTATGGCTGTTTTCGTTGTGAGGAATGTTTATGTTACGAAGTGCTGATGATGATGATGATCAGTCATATTTCATGTTGTGAAAAATGATAACCCGGTAAATAAAGAATCCTGTTTTTAAAGTGGAATGAGATTTTTATTCTATAACCAAAAACCCAGGAGATATTTCAGTGATAGCAGACATTTAACAACCATGAGTCCCAGAGGAGCAATAAAATACAGATAATCACTTTCTATTGTAAGGATATAACCTCTGATTCAACGAGCCCCTTTAATGATCTGAGATGAGACGCTCTTCTAATTGGCCAAATAGGTCTCTCTGCTGCTAATTAAAAGGAAGTGAGTGTGTGTGTTTGTGTGTGTGTGTGTGTCGGGGCAGTCCTGAACTGATTTCTGCACTGGTATTGTTGCTTTGTGTTGTTGCTATTTTCAATCTATATGTGATTTCTAAATATGTTCCTGTTTCCTTTTCCTTTGCAGTGTGAAGCCAACAGAACATGTTTTCTCCTCTGTTTCCATGATGATCTAAAGGAGCATGCACGTCCAGGTCAGGAGTTAACCACAGCATTTGACTTCTCCACCTGCCTTCTCTGACAACTACACTACCCACAATCCCCTGTGAAAGGACACAGTCAACATTCAGATTACGGCAGCAAAGACACTAAGTGCAGAAACACTGCTTTAAAGAGGACCAACATGGCGAACAATACGGCGGACCATCCTCCAGGAAATTCGGTTGCTGAGGGCAACCATGACGGGGACTTTGGGATGACCACAGAAGATCTGAGGGCACTCATGGAGCTGCGAAGTGCTGAGGCCGTCACCAAAATCCAGGAGGATTATGGAGATGTGCAGGGCATATGTCGTCGCCTGAAGACATCTCCCATTGAAGGTAAGATTCTTCCTGTGTACCAATCCGAGTGATACATCTTTATTATTACTTTCAAGTTGGATATACTTTGCCAAAGGATCAAACATTAAAGTTCTGTCTTCCTGAGTAATCACTAATAAGACTTTATAATTAAAACCAAATCCAATGCACATAGTCAATTCTAGTTGATATGAATAGGTTGAATGTCAACAACTTAAACCACGTTATGGCATCAAGCAACCCCGCACACTTTGTGGTGTTTTCTCGTTGAACTCTGCTACCAGAAAAGTGCTTAAAGTTGTTTTTGATGTGCTAACATCTGTCTCTGCAAGTTTTTCTCATGTTTACTCAGAACAGAGAAGACGGCATCATTTCCTCTAATGGAAACTACATGATCAGACTATAAATTTACAAGTTGATAATGGTTATGGTTTAAATTTGATTGTATTGAGGTTCCAACCATCAACATATAACGTGGTCATTTCAATAGCAATGACATCCCTTTTATGTCATTACTTTTTTTTACAGAAAGAGTGGGTCTAATCATGTGGTGATTGTATAAAATGTTGAGTTCATTTGGAAAATATTTTGGGCTTTTGAAGCCTTTATCGATATGTTACTTGACAGAAAAGGGGAGCAGAGAAAGCGGGGTGACATTCTGCAAAGGACTGGGCTTCAAACTTGCAGTTAAGGGGCTGTGGCTTCAATATATGAACTGTGTTTTGTTTGCAAATTCTTATTTCCCTCTGACCTTCTTTAGGACAGCCTCTAGCAGCAGCTCAGACACACAGGATAAGTTTGATAGTAGCTCTTCTCATTTTGTGCCAACACTCCCTTGTTAGTATATTCTTGACCTGATGGTTCTGCAGAAATGGATGCAGCTTTTTCATTTTCTCTTTAGCCACCTAACACTATATTGTTACTTTTTTATTTGTGACACCTTTGGTGTTTGAGCTGGTTTCTTAGCCAAGCTGAACTTGTGCGGGAGACTTGAGCCTCATTAGTTTAGGTGACATCGGATAGGAGGTTTGAGGGGTTGAAATTCAACGTTCCATGGAGGGTTATCATCTAAAGATTCATTGCAACACAGAGAAACTGCTGATTTCTTGGTAGTGTTGTTTGTGTCTTTACGCCATGTGCTAGCTTGCTCATCTCTGTTTAAATCAATGACAAGGTTGTTTCATTTCCAAACAGTCCATTAACTTTGACAATGACTTCTCGGCAGTGAACCTTTACCTGCAGCGCTATTACTTTCTGATATTGGTCTTGATTGTTATCTTTGTAAATGGAAGGCATCTTGCTGCTAGTTAGTTTCGTCCAAGTGCCGGCTTTACCTTCTGTAGGACAATAATAAGACAATAAGATAAGACAAATGTTTCTGGTTTGATTATAAATACTTTAGTCCTTGTGATTTATAGGTATTCAAAACCTAATGTTACTAGTTATAAGGAACTATAATAATCTGATTAAAAGAAGAGCAAAGCAAACATAAAGTGTGAATACAGAAGCAAGATGCATTTTCCAACTTGTGTAGGGAGCAGGAAGCTGCTTATACAGCGAAGGTAAACAAGCAAACCTGTTCTAGGAAACTACTTTAAGTCACTGCTGTGATTTGAGGAAACAGTGCTGTGGAAATATTTAGACTTTGCGTGAAAATCTGGTTTGTTTGGAAAGATGTGAATGTTGACTTTGGTCCACCCACAAATGTAGCTCTTGATTTGCGTTAAGTACACCAAATTCAGAAGGCAGACTACAACACCAAGGGCATTGTGGGTAAACTAACCAAAACATAGGCACTTGTAAAAAAAATAAAAAAGTGCCTCTGTCTTGAGAAATACCTAGGATGAGCAACGAGAATTAAGTAAAAGTTGTCGTAACAATGTTATCAACCCAAGACCACTAGGATTTAAACGAGGTTTGTTTTTGCTCTCACATGATAGACAGAGAAATTTTCCTTTTTCTTCTTTGTCATAGAATATACATGGAATTATGAAATGCATTTCTATTTAGAATGTAGTAATAGTCAATAGTAATAGACACACAGATTAAAATAATAAAACAGAAAAAAACCCAATTATTTTATACAGTACATGTAACCTCACGAAGATGGGGTGCAACAGTCAAAAGTATTTCAGTTTTCGTTCTGCTTTTCTGGTTAATTTGTTCAGACATGGTGAAAATTTATTTTCGATATTGAGGATATTTAGGGAAGAACAAGATGAAAAAATTCCACCATATTCCATTATTCACTATTGATTATCTTCTGCGTTGTTCTGAAATGCTGGATGTCTGATATGCAGTGGTCTTAAGTTCAAACCAGCACACAACAGTGTGTACAACTGTTAAACAGAGCCAGTCAGAGGTAAATACCAACCCCTTCACATTGTTTTTTCTTTTTTTTGTCATTCTTCTCTGAATTCAGGTAAAAAAAATAACAAAAACACAGAATATACGGAGAGACATTCAAAGAGACAAAGGACCAGTGAAATGTTAGTCACGCCCAACAAATCTCATCGTATAGCAACTATCAGTGGGGAAATTCTTTAGTCACATAATTGACTTGATTAATTAGGTGTTGCAGCTTTAATTGCCCCCAGGTTATTTTTGGAAGCTTGGGTTGTACATTAAAATATCTGTTTACAATACAGTTGTACATCATCAACAAATGTCTTAAAGTTTTAGTTGCGACCTGACTGTGGACCCCAGGAGCGCAGAGCAGCTCAGACACTCATCCTGTTGCTGAACTGCTGTTTGAACTCGTCCAGTCCTTGACACTCGTTAATCTACTGCTCTCGTGCACTCAGCGCTTGACTTTCAGCACTCAGCTCTGTGTTGGGATTTTATTACTGAACTGTGACACAGCAGCAAACTAAATCCTTGCAGGAGAGTTCAGTGAAACTGGCCAGAGCGTGAATAATGTGTTTCTTGTGATTCTTGGAAACAGATAAATGATAAACTGACTGAGCCAGTGGAAGAAATGACACGTCTGTCGGATTTCTTAATTTTGTGGAAAAGATGATCCGTTTGGGTTTTATTCAGAGATCGGTGTGAGACCAGAAAATGGCCGACATGCTGTTGTTTATTTCCCCCTCCCTCACTCATCCTTTGATCCCTCTGCTTGAATGTGTGTGTGTGTGTGTGTTTGTTTCCATCAGTCCATTCTAGGGATTGAAATTAGTTCCAGCCCGTTCCCCTAATGGCTCCATAGATCATTGCTCTGCTCCATTTAGTGATCAGAGGACATTTGTAGTCGTGTCTTCCATGTTCAAAATGACTCATTTTAATGAAGAAAGTGTAATTATATTTTCACTGCAGATAGTGGGGGTGTGGGGGGGAGACCTGAATGTACGATTAAGGGCAAACACACTAAATGAGACTGTCAGCATGTTAAGTGTCAGTTGAAATAAAATGGCCTGTTTGTCTGCCTGAGACAGAAATTCCCAAATTGTACTAATTTTTTGTGATTTTTGCCACTTATTCAGTCTGCAAGAAAAACATTTTAATCTGGATTTTTAAAAGAAAACTGATGCTGGAATTCTTTGAATTTTAAGTTTCAACCTTTATCAGGATGTGAAACACTGGATGTCCCAGATTTAAAGTGCAACTAACCACCAAACTACTTTTTTTTTTTTTGCTGATAAACTGTATAAATTGGGCTGTAAGAGTGCCGTCGTCTCATTTCAGTGCTTTTTTTTGGCATTTTGTTGTAAAGCTGTTTAATTTGGCAAACTTTGGTCAAAAATCGTCTTAGTGCTGCCTTCTCTGGGTTAAACTGTGGCTACTACAGTTGAATTTTCCTATTTGCCAACACGGTACAACTTGGTACAACACCACATCACAGGCTGCGGCTCTGGGTATTCACCTTATTTCGCCCCGCCCACTTTCCATGCTCCGCTACTTCCGCATTTTGTCATACGACTTCCGGTGAAAAG
>JBAMHX010000004.1:6700000-6714426 GCA_037177515.1 Pseudomugil tenellus | reverse complement strand
TATATATATGCACCAAACTTTACATAGAATATAGTATTTCCTATTTGGATTGATCAAATCTAAACATTTAAAATGTAAAATTTTAAATCTTGTCTTTTGTGAACTGGTGCTGATAATCAAATCAAAGTTTATTTATAAAGCGTTTTTCATGCACTATAAGTGCTTTACAGTGCAATTAAAGCATTACAAACAATTCTGCATGTCCAGAGCTACTGACTCAGATCCATTTACAGCAGTTTTTCATATTCGTAGAAATTTTGTTTAATTCAGCATTTTAAGATACTTGTACAGATAGTTTAATTTCGTTCAGGCTGTTTTAGATTATTTTTAATTCAAGTCCATTATATGATCCACCTTAGTTCACTTTACGACAACTGTGCTCCTACAAACCAAATTATTAAAAAAATGACGCTGCAAGGAAACAAGCAGATCAACAAGCAGATGCATCAAATCTGTTTAATTGATTCTCCATCCTAAGGGTGTCAAACTCCTTTATTTCAGGGTTCACTATACACTGCAATTTCATCTCAGATGGTCCAGATTGGTAAAATAATAGCATTGCAACCTAATCATAAGTGTTTCCCCTTTTTTCAGTTCTAATAAGTACAAGTTAATTATTAAGGGGTCTACATTTTATAAACTACCTTTTTTTTAAATCCATTATGAAAACTGAAAAATTTTAAGCATTTCAAGATAAAATTTTGCCTCAGTTTATTTTAAAATACATTTGAACTTATTAATTGATAAAATATAATATTAATAAAATTATCAATTGATCAACAAAATCATAATATATTTAGTTACCTGAAACGAGAAAGTACAACATTTTCACATGATGATGAGAGTAACTCATGTAGATGAATGCATTTCCACATGTTTATTGTAATTCTGGCTACCTGAAAAACTGGGGTGAAATTTATAAAGTAAGAATGATACAAAAGAAATAAATTGTTTCCTGATTCTTTTTAACATAAAAAAATACAAGCAAATGTGTACACTAAGAATTGTGGTTAATTCTGACCCTACCCCATTCCCCCTCCCAATGTAATGATAGAGGAAGCATGTTTCAGATACAACAGGCCACATACAAAACCATTGCGGACAGATTTGTGACTTTAGTCTTATCTGAATAAAAAATGTCTTTGCCTTGATTGAACTATTGTGCCTTTTCCCCCCAGGTCTGTTCATGTCTGCTATCACAGTCATTATCCTGATCCTCTACTTTGTGATTGACACCTTTGGGATCCAGGGACGGACCTGGGTGGCTGAGTGCACGCCCATATACATCCGATATTTTGTCAAGTTCTTCATCATCGGTGTGACTGTGCTGGTGGTGGCTGTTCCTGAGGGATTGCCGCTTGCCGTTACCATCTCTCTGGCCTATTCTGTCAAGGTACACAGGAAGATACAGAGAGGTGGAAGAGTGATGAACTGCTCTGAGAATCTTCTCAGTCTTCATCCTGTTTTTTTTAAGTGGCGCTGCTTTCTGCATGTTTTAGAAAATGATGAAGGACAACAACTTGGTGCGCCACCTGGATGCTTGTGAGACCATGGGCAATGCTACAGCGATCTGCTCAGACAAGACGGGCACGCTGACCATGAACCGCATGACCGTAGTGCAGGCCTACATAGGTGATACTCACCACAAGACTGTCCCTGAACCTGATGCCATCAAACCAGACACGCTAGAAGTACTGGTTAACAGCATCTCCATCAACTCCGCATACACCACCAAGATTCTGGTAAGAATGCTGCAGTTGTTGTGAAACTACTGTTTGTGTAACTCTCAGAGATGTGTTGTGAACAGAGTCTGCTGTGCCAAACAGTCTCCTTGAAACAATAATTAACCAGATATGTTCAATTTTTACTAGTAGAAAAATTAATTTTGGCTCCTGTTTCATTCCTATATGTAAAGTTCTGATGGGGACATAATCAGATGCTCCTGTTTATAAACAACTAACGGAATCAAGATGTTTTTTAAAAAACGTCTACCGTATTTTTTTTGGATTATATGTTGCTACAGAGTATGTCGCATCAGTCAAAAATGAGTCCTGCAGAGGATAAAATCTTATATAAGTCGCACTGGACTATAAATCGCATTTATTCATAAAGCCTACCATCAAACATATGAATATCCTTGGAAAATACCAGACCGTTGAGACGTAACTATGCCGTTGACCAACTTTTTCAGGCAGCATATTGTTCTGGCTAGTGACGTTCACGTCTGGAAAAATATGCTCGAGAACAAGAGAGTAGGATGCGTGCTTTGCACCGCTGTTTGAAAGACCACGCCACGCAACCAGTTCAGGCTGTCTTTCCTTTAGCCTGCTATAATTTGAGAGTATATAAGTCGTACCTGACTATAAATTACAGGAACAGTCAAACTATTAAAAGAAGTGTGACTAATAGTCCAGAAATTACGATAACTATCTCAAAGGAAATACTGGCGCTTTTTTATTTTTTAGTACTACTGTGAAACTTTAATATCTTTACAGCCTCCAGAGAGAGAAGGTGGTCTCCCCCGCCACTGTGGCAACAAAACAGAGTGTGCTCTTCTGGGGCTGGTACTGGACCTGAAGAGGGACTACCAGCCAATCAGAGAGGAGATCCCTGAGGAAAAACTGTACAAGGTTTACACTTTCAACTCCTCTCGCAAATCCATGAGCACAGTGCTGAAGAACCCTGATGGAGGCTTTCGCATGTACAGCAAAGGAGCATCAGAGATCGTCCTGAGAAAGTAAGAAAAGACTCAGTCCTGCAATCACAGGTCTGCTGGATGAACGGAGTCATATGTGGACTTGTTTGTTAACGTCTCATAATCTGTCTGTCAGATGCTCCCGTATCCTGGACAACCAGGGTCAGCCTCGTGTGTTCAAGCCAAAGGACCGTGATGAAATGGTGCGGAAGGTTATTGAACCAATGGCATGTGACGGCCTGAGGACCATCTGTGTGGCATTCAGGGACTTCCCTGCTGAAGCTGGAGAGCCCAATTGGGACAATGAGAATGATATCCTCAATGACCTCACCTGCATTGCAGTGGTGGGCATTGAAGATCCTGTCAGACCTGAGGTACGGCACAATCCACCATCCACAAACTGATTTTTTGTTTGTTTTTGTTAGTTTTCGCTTCTTTTTTTTTTTTTTTAAAGCTGCCACAGCACATCAAACTTTGTCAGTACAACTATTTATTTTCAATTTGTGAAAGTTTCTAGTAGTTGGTAACTAGAGTCACCATGGACAACTTGACTATCACTTGGAACCTGAGCTGATTGGCAAGAAGCTTTCATTACTCTTCTGTTGATGGATAAAGCAAAGGGAATATTTAATATAAAGGCAGCAGTTTGACATAACTATGTTTCCAGAGTCTAGAAAAGGATAATGGGGTTCAGAAAGTTTCATCTGTAATGTCAGAGCGCAACCATCCCAGACAAATTGGAAACATGTGGGAAAATTTCACACCGTGTATAAAACTCATGACCTGTGTTGAATATTTTGCACAAAATCTTTCTTTCTTATTTTAAACCAGGATGTTTGTAATTAACCAAATGATTAGTTCTGCAGCTTAGTAATTACTGTTTTTTTTAACTGTTTTTTAACTGTTTGGATTAAATGATTGGGCCACAGTGTACTAGGAAATCTGCTGTTCTGTTAATCTTGATGACCACTATGCTTCCTGACTGAGTCATTTTATAGTGAAAGTCGTGCACCTGTGATATATTAATAATCTTGAAGATAGACTAAAGTTAAAGTCAAAAAGTCCAAATCATTAACTGCTGTCGGTTCAAGTGTTCATTAAGACATCACACTCCAAACATCCATTTGCAGCTGTTTTCAAGTCTCAACATTAGGAGAAATTTATATGAGAGCTGTAAAGGCCAAGGATGTTCTGATGCGTTCTGTGTGTCTGACCGTATCAAAGGACCCACCTAATGAGCTTTTCTTACTATTAAGCAGCTGTTGGGATATTTATATGTACAGCTGTTCATCCTCTCCCACTCCAGGATGACAGCACTCAGTTAGGATGAAGTGAAGGTCGGCCTTTCTTGTAGAACCTGTTGCTTCTGGTTCAGAATGACCTGGACCACGAACAGACCTTCGTGTTGTAAATTTGAAAGAAGTTGTTAGTTTTAGGATTTTTCTTGTCAGCATCACTTAGGCAAAACTAAGCAAGTAAACCCAGTTGTACCTTGTGTGGGAGACTGTGTTCTCATGTGTTCAGAGGAGTGGGACATGCAGGCTTTAGCCATCAAAACCATTTAAACCAAGAAGCTAACAGCTTTCCCCCATCTGAGAATTCACAAGTCCCTCTGTTCCTACTCCCATCCAGGTTCCGGAGGCGATTACTAAATGCCAGCGTGCAGGAATCACAGTGCGTATGGTCACTGGAGACAACATCAACACCGCTCGTGCCATTGCAACAAAGTGTGGCATTCTGCAGCCCGGAGAGGACTTCCTGTGTTTGGAGGGCAAGGAGTTCAATCAGCAGATCCGAAATGATAAGGGAGAGGTAAGACAGGCTTAAAGAGTTGTTTTCACTGTCCTCAGGCAAGATTGGAACTGAGCAGATGTAAATGACTTTTAATATTAAACGGTGCAATGACTTAAAATGGTTTAAAAATGGAATAAATCCAGTTATAACCATATTTCTGTATTTGAGTGAAATGGGTAAGCTTTCAGGAAGTTACATGACACAATTTATGTCCCTCAGCAAAACTAGTGCTCAGAGTAAAATGTTTTACCTTATCAGCACACACATACCCTATTTGAACACGATGCAGACAAATTGTACCATCTGTGGCAGACTGTGTTCTCTTTTGTTCAGAGGAGACGGTGACATGCAAGCATTAGTTATAAAATCATCTTTAAACCAAGAAGCTGACAGGTTTGTCTGTCTATGAGCTTTTCCGATGTGAGGAATTACAAGGTGTTGGATCGAGTTGAGAGATGGTTCTGTTCTGGTTTTTAAGAACCTGTGTGATTGTTCATGGGTCTGTGCACACTGTTCACTTCCACTCCAACAGCAGATCTGTTTCAGGAGGTAGACCCAAACACAAGATACACAGAGACATGACACTCTAGACCTGAAGTAAATAAACATTATTTATTGGCTTCATATTAAAAACACACAGCTAGGAAGGAGATGTGACATACCACTGTAGGAAACAATGATGTGGATCGGACGGAGGAGCCAAAACCATCTCCAGCTGGAATTTATCCCAGACGCAGGGTACGCCCTGGGCAGGTAACTGGTCCAACACATGGCATTTGTGGGGCAGTTAAAACTGTAACTATACGTGTACCTACTAAGAGTACTTTTTCTCATTTTATTCAAATCACTTTGTGAAAATGTTTTGACCAGTTTAAACTGGTTTCTAACAACGTAAAAGTGGCATTTTTTTTAAAACTGTTATCTTCTTAATAGTAAATCCCTAAACTCGTTTCCCAGCAAGCTGTCCTGGGAGGCTTTTAATGCACAGAACTGGAATCATCTGTGTTATTCTGATTGTATTTCATTTTTAATGCTTAACGTTACATTTTTAGGTGGAACAAGAACGTTTGGACAAAGTTTGGCCCAAACTCCGTGTTCTGGCACGATCATCACCAACAGACAAACACACTTTGGTCAAAGGTGAGCTCGTTCTGTTGGATTTAATAATGAAATAGAGACACGCTCACTCATCCTTGTTCATAATGGGAGCTGAGGGTAATCATCTGCTTCTAACGCTGCAAATGGACCTTGCATGTTTCTTAAAATACTCACGCAGCCACTGGAATGAATAATGTTTTTGTTCCACTCGGGTGATCAGGCATCATCGACAGCACAGTGGGAGAAACCCGACAGGTGGTGGCAGTGACAGGAGACGGGACTAACGACGGCCCCGCCCTTAAGAAAGCTGATGTTGGCTTTGCCATGGTAACTAGTTCTTATTTGTTCCTACTTTTTTTCCCCAGTTTTCTTTGTTTATTCTGTTGGCTCTTCACTGCTTCACTCATCTGCTGTCTGTCTGTTTTCTCTACTTTTTAACAAAAAAACATTTGTAATCCATCTGTGAAACTCCATCCATGATAATTGTTGACTTTAATGCAATGGATTTATTGATGTTGCTGTGAAATGGAATTATGAATCAATAAATGTTGAGCTTGGATGCACTCAGCACTTCAGGGTCCTCCTCCGCCATCATGTCACTGCATTTGTGCAGATCTACACACGGAGATGATTTGTGGTACATGTTCTGATTCACAGTAAAATAAATGACTTGTTTTTCTTTCATGTGTCAGTAACTTGAGCATGATCCCTATCAGTGATATCAGTCCTCAAAACGGTTCTCGTGACTTTGCAAAAACTGGTCCTATTTGGCAAAGTTTGCAGTTGCAGACCTTTACAACTGTTTTTATATATTTTAATGCATTTATCTCCATTGGAAAAATGGCAACAAAAAAACATATTCTAGTATTATTCGCACATCTGCAGAGAGAGTTGTAATTTTTCATGTTTAGCAGCTGAATAGATGAGAATAAAGCATTCCCATCATTTGTCTGGTTATATATGAAACTTTTATTAATGAAAACAATAAACTAAGCTCAAGGTATATCAGCGACGACTAAAGTGATGAAATAAACAAATCACAACTAGCTATTATCATCCGCTGTTCAAGACTCAACCTTTACCTCATGTTTTAAATATTTGGTTTGGGATGTGACGCTGCTGTTTCAGACATGTATATGTTTACATAGTACGTTCAAGGTTGGCCTGGTTTCTTATTATTTTGATTTTCAGGTTTAGGTGTGAGCTGCTTACATGTCTTCTCTGACTGGTTGCTGTGAGTCAGCAGTAGAGAGATCAGCTGCTGATGCAGATGTAGAAAGATCCATTGTGAGGAGTCTAACTGGTCTTGTAACAGACAAGAGTCACATTGAACAGGAGATCAGCTGAGGCCAACGCTGGTATTGATAGATTTAAAAGCACAGTGGAGGCGTTTGCATGAGCTGTGTCCCACCAGTATGTTCCCGTGTTGTTGTGACCTTTATTTTATGAGGAAAGTCATCTGAACAGCAGCGTCTCCTGCAGGCAGCTGAGCAGCTGCTGTGCTGTCAGACAGCAGCCTGGCAGCAGTTACTGTTCCTCCCCTCATCACAAAGGCAGCGAACCTTCAATCCTAGTACGTCCTAAATTATTATTTTCAGGTTGCACTCAGATGTCCCTGTTCAATTCACGCCTGTTTAGCCTGAAATCAGTCAGCGATTCACCTCCATCTGTTTGGGAGTGTCTGACTGCGTACTGAGACACAATAGCTCACATCCTAGCTTCTTACAGATGCTCGTAGTGACTAAAATAAACAGGACGGTCAGATATGAGCTGTGACAGTCATGAGAAACATAAAAAGCTGACTAAAAGACCCTCTCTCTTGGCTTACATTTAAATATCTCCTTGGCCACTGGCTCAGTTGTACTAGAGGAAAAAAGTATATATAATTTTTATCTTCAGTAGCTGAATTGTCCTCTTTTTCACCTCTATATTTGTCATACAGCTTCTGATGTTCAGGAGAGTGATGCTACAAAGGTTTGACTCATGTAGAGGAGCAGCTCCCTGCATGTGAGGCAGGAAGCATACGCACACATTTCCCACCCGTCTGGACTCGGTCTGCTTTTTGCATACTGGCTCCTCAGTAAAACAGAGGAGCTGCTGCAAAACTAGAGTTGGTAGTTTTAAAAGCATTTTTGCAACATTAAAACCTGTTAAGATCACCATGGTAACTTGACCTGCTGCAGCTGCTGCAGAGGAGGAGCTGTTTGGCGGTGTACCTCTCAGGTCTCAGCTGATTGATGTGAAGCAGCTTTTTCTCCTTCTTGTCCTCATGTTTTATTTGGTTTTTTGTTTGTTGGAATAAGATCAAAGACCAGAATCTGTAAAGCAGAAATAAATATTCCCCCTTTTCTCTCTTATTGTTTCTCGTTCTCATGAGATTATATCCACCATGAGCCAAAAACTTCATTTTTTTTATCAAGTATAGTATTTCATGTTTTTTTTTCTTTTTATCTAAAGGGATTTTTTTTTTCTCGTTAGATTTAATGTAAAAGTAAGAGGTCGTCTTTTTGCAATAACTGATCTGATTCTTAGAACATTTATTAATTGAATATTAGAAAAGTTATGATGATGTTGGCATGGTTCAGGTTTGTTAGAAGTGATAGTGATCTGATAGTGAAACACAGCTTTGTTCATCCATCTCTATGCCAACAGCATCACAGGGTTCCAGCTAAAGATGAGTCATTTTGTGAGCTTTAAACTAAAGATAGTCTTTAGAATTGCTTAAAACACTATCAAACAAACCAGATTTAAATAAAAGAAACAAGTCAAATACTCTAAATAAAATGAGATGTCAGAGTTTGGATATACATTTTGGTGGATTGATTAACAATAAGACATCTTTGGCTCCAGCTGCCGACCAGTCAAGGAAATCCTAAAATGATCATCTCTCTTTGTTTCTGTCAGGGAATCGCTGGCACAGATGTGGCAAAAGAGGCATCTGACATTATCTTGACTGATGACAACTTCACCAGCATCGTCAAAGCTGTCATGTGGGGGAGAAACGTCTACGACAGCATCTCGAAGTTCCTGCAGTTCCAGCTCACTGTCAATGTAGTGGCCGTGATCGTGGCATTCACTGGCGCCTGCATCACACAGGTAAACCCTGTCTAAGCAGTACATACCAGGTTGAAGGCAAATTATAATGCAGAACCATAAATATGATGATTGATTTTAGGTGGAGTGCTGTCTACAGTTTATTAAAAAAGGGTTTTTTGTAAACTAGACAAATTTGAAATAAGAAACAGGAAGTTATCTTTATGTTTACTCTGACCATGTGGCTGCCTCTGTTTTCATTGTGTATTTTTTATGAAGAAACTGAGCTCCCGAGTTAAAGAAAAAAATCTTGTGGCTGTGAACCAATTGAAAGTCTCACAGCTGGCAGGATGGATAACTAACTCCTGTAACAGCAAAAAGAAAAAAAACACAAACTAGGCTAAGATTCATCCTGCAACCATGGCAACTTGCCACTATCACAATCCCGAAATGTAACATGCAGGTCTGAGGTCTGTGATCATACTCGCTGATTATCTGGTAGTGGTCTGTTAGGCAGCTGCCACGTGGACACAGATCATTAAAGATGATTCATGCCTTTGTTGTACATGCTGGGACTGATGCGGGGGTGTAGGCTGCGTGGGTGGGAGATTTAACAAAGTGTGTTTGTGTGAGCTGGTAGACATCAAACACATCAAGCATCTTTAAGATGTTTAAGTTCTGAAGACACAAAAACCGTTTAACAGACTCACAAGTGCTGCATGTTTGTAATTTGATGTACACCAGAAATCTCCAACTCCTATTCTGCATGCTTTCAGTGTTTCACTGCTTCAACACACCTGACTCAAACATGTGAAGAGCTAGTCAGAGATTGATTTAATCTGAATCAGGTGTGTTGCAGGATAGTGGGCCTTGAGGACCATGGTTGGGATCACTGGTGTACATGCACACGTCAACACATCACACAAGCACAAGACCAGTCGTTTAGCAGTTACTCATATAAACACCATACTATGAGATGAGGTTGTTTTTTGATCTGCATTGTTTTCAGTCTTTTCTATGAAAAGTAGGAACAGACAACACATAAATATTCAGCTCAGCTTTAATCCTCCAGGATTAACAGGAAGTGTGATTGTAGTTATGTGAAATTCCAACAGATGATATTCATTTTGCTTTTTAATCTATCCATATCAGTGTCCATTATTGTTGTGTGTGTGTGTGTTTGTTTGAATCAGAACTACTGGTCTATACCTTGTTAGACTCTACAAAGGCTCAAATATGAAACGTGTGTTTTAGCCATTTTTCACAATTTTTCACATATCTGGATATGCTCACAAACTGGCCTCTGTTTTGTCTTGTAATTCCCACATAACAAACATGAGGCCCAGTTCTGCACCGGTGTGTGCTCACACACTAAATGAGCTTTGCAAAACCAACTAAGTAATGATGATTAAGTTTGTGATGCTGGCTTGCTTCTTACACATGTAGCCATTTCAGCTTCTGTTACTCTGCATATTGACAGTGGATCATGTTGTAATCTTAATCATCAATAGTTCAGAATCTTTCGACGGTATTTCATAGTATTTCTATAGGCGTGCTCTGTTTTTCAGTAACCCTTTCACTTTTCACTTTCATAGGAATTAGTTTTTTGTTAAACCACTCAACTAACTTATGAATCACTCATGCAGAAAAAAGCTGCTAACTGAAGGGATGATACAGTGGTGTCAACACATTAGGGACAACTTAAGAAAAGAACTAGTTTCCAATGCGTTGACATCAGCATTCTGTCACAGATGCATAATTTGTCCAACAAAGATGAGTTTACAGACATAAAATTGACAAAGTCTTTATGGAAGGGTGCCAAGAAAGAGGGAGAAAAAGACTGAGATATGTCAGAAAATTTTACCTGGAAATCAGCGATAAGTAGGGGTGTCACGAATCTTTAAATCCTCTGTTTGATTTGATTTTCGAATTTTAGCTTTACTATTCAATCCGATTCTCTGTTTTCTTAAAAATGAAATGGTATTCTTACGGCACAATGGCCTATGTAATTTTTAGACTTATCTATTTTACAATGTTTCTTTTTATTCATTACATTTTTCACAGTAAATTTTATTTCAAAAGATGTGGAACATATAAGCAGCTTTTATTCATTTCTTGTGTAATATATCACATTAGACACTTGCGGTCAAGTTTAAATTTATTTACAATATAAAAGTAAAATCTTTTTCTCAGTCAAGTTGAAAAACAGCAAACACAATACCAATAATAACAAACTGCAGTCACAATCATTATTGACACAGTGTGCTGTGACAGTGACGTAACACTCAGTTGCTCTTAAACTCCTGATATGTTGTTAAGGTAACTAACTAAGTAACACCCCGCAAAACTTTTTGTTTAACCTCTTTATATATGGAAGGCAACACTTTAGCCGTAAGATCTGACCTGCTGGGCATGCTGTATCGTGGCTCAAGTACGCTAATAAAATGCCGTGTTCATAGTGTTTCCCGGAGCAGAGTAAAGTACACACACATAGCATATCATAGCACTGTGGTGGTGTTCTCCATTCCATTCTGATGATTCAAAAGAAGCAGGAGCAGCTTGACGTCCTGGGTCCCACGTTTCCTTTATCACTTGTCATAGCGTCCAAAACTGCAGGTTAGCTAACAGCGTAATGTGCGTTTACGTTTTTGCACGTCGCCTCCCTAATGTATGTAAACCTAATATGCTCTTTACACTATTAAACGGGAGAAGGAAGAGGAGAAAACACGCACACACAGGGGAAAAAAAGCATTACAACTACTCCGTCGGGGGTAGGTGTGCTTCAATGCTTGAGATCATGACATAGTTTCAATAGATTTCAATAGAAAATTGACATACTCTGGACATATGTCAAAGATGTGTCCCTCCTCTTTCTAACCACACAGCGGCAAGAAAAAAAAAAGGTGATTCCGGTTTTTCGGTGCTTTATTAACTGACTCAGTTTTTAAAGATGGCTACTTCTCATCCGGCAGGACTCCCCCTTGAAGGCCGTCCAGATGCTCTGGGTCAACCTCATCATGGACACTCTGGCGTCTCTTGCTCTGGCCACCGAGCCACCCACAGAGTCCCTGCTGTTACGTAAACCTTACGGCCGCGACAAGCCTCTCATCTCCAGGACAATGATGAAGAACATTCTGGGCCATTCTGTGTATCAGCTCATCGTCATCTTCACCCTTCTATTTACTGGTGAATTCACCAATAGCACTCGTGATGAGAATCCTGTCCATATTCATAGATGTTGGCATGTTTCTGCTGAATTGTCCAAAATATTCAGACTTTATTTTTGGTTCTTCTACATCATTATTTCTCAGGTGAGAAGTTTTTCGACATAGACAGCGGCCGCTACGCTCCCCTGCACTCACCACCGTCTGAGCACTACACCATTGTTTTCAACGTGTTCGTCATGATGCAGCTGTTTAACGAGATCAACGCCAGGAAGATCCATGGAGAGAGGAACGTGTTCGAAGGCATCTACAAGAACCCCATTTTCTGCAGCGTCGTATTGGGGACCTTCGCCCTGCAGGTAACTCCATCTTTATTATCCTTATTCTCCAGTGAAGAAGCTTTTGTCTGATAAGTACTCTGATTATAGAGAATCCCAGTCTGTAAGTACAAGTTGTTGAACTGAGTGGAATATCGTAGTTTGGTTGGTTGGTAAGTTGGTTTACAATGACGCATCAATGAGAGAGCAGTTTGGTGGCCTGAATACTGAACCTGCACTGTCAAGTCCAGTTTAGAAAATATTTTTTAGCTAATTTAGAATCTTTTTAACACAAGTGATGAATGATGAGAAATGTATTTTTAAATTGCTATGTTGTTTGCCTTGGTGTGTGGAGGCTTGTTTTACTTTAATATGCAAAAATTGGTTTTATTCTGTCAAGCAGAAAATTCACTTTGTCCTACGAAAGCCGCACTGCAGCAGGTTCTCCATGTATTCCTGCTTCAGCACACCTGATTCAAGTTAAATGGATCTAACAGCCTATCAGGTTCTGGACAATGACTCATTGATTTGGATCAGATGTGTTGGAGCAGGGATACATGAAAAACCTGCTGGATTTTGGCCTTCATAGGGCCGAATTGAACAACTCTGTGTTGGCAGGAACAGTGCTTTATAAAGATTGAATCAAAGGTTGGCTTTTTTCTTATCAGTACTGAAGCATGACGCTTCAAACCTCCTGTTTGGCTTTTTCTGAATAGAATATAAAACTATTGTTCTTGCAGTTGAGCTAAACTGAATAGGATTGCTGAATGAATGTTTGTTTGCCTCCTTTTCAATGACTTTAATTAATTTGAGTGCAGTTGAGAAAATAATCTGAGGTGTGTAAACAGAGCAGTGGAGAGGAGAAGAAACAGGATTTGCGATTTTAGACAGTTACTGATCTGACACCAACAGAGTGGGTTGATTAGCTGCAGCTCATAAAAATTCTCTAAAATAGCAGGGGCCTCATTTATAAAGCTTGCTTACACACAAATCAGGTTCAGAAAGTTGCACAAGTACTTTTCTGCACAATGTTTTGCATTTTTGAAGACAAACTTGATGGAATTAAGTGTATTCCAGTGCGCCAATTTTGCAAACCTTGTGTAGTAACATTTTGGAGAGAGAAAAACTGGCAGCACTGATGAGATGAATTTAAGCCAGTTTTGACCCAAGTATATTATCATTCCGAACCGACATTGTATTCTTGTTAGCAAAAATACAGAAGCCTGGAATATCATAGGCATGCTCCAAAACTGAGTGTCACTGCTGTGACACTGTTATTTACGTGTGACAGCACAGTATGTTCATGCTAATGTCTCTATGGGACTTATTGGTACATTAATTATGAGAGGGTGTGTAGAAATTAATGTTATTACTGAGTCAACATAAATATTGCAGTGACACGAGTGCATAATTTTTTACAATGGGTGCACTTGCACGACCTAAAGATTAAAAGAGTCAGGATGGGAAAAGTGTCTAAGGGCCACATATATTTCCAGGCCCATGATGAGTGGGTGATAAGCAGATTTAGAGCTGCTCTTACATCTATGTACTACACTGGGTCCAGTGTTGACTTGACCCACTGAAACGTGCAAGCCCGGTGACAAGTATGTCTATGTAAAACGCAAAATTGTGCACTTACACACGTGGACAGAATTGTTGGTACCTCTCAGTCAAAGAAGAAAAAACCCACAATTCTCACTGAAATCACTTGAAACCTACAAAAGTAACAATAAATTTATTTATTTATTTATTGAAAATTAAATAGGCGCTGCCTGGGACCTCAGGCTGTTGATTCAGCCTCTGCTTCACTTTCCCAAACTCTCTTGCGCTTTAAAAAGAGTCCTGCCACACCTTAACGGCTTCCCGCTTTAAAAAGAGTCCTGCCACACCTTAACGGCTTCCACCTGTCCCTAACTATCCCTGTAATCGGGGACAGGGTTGCAGCCACACACACTCTCTTTGTCCAACTATCCCGTGACACATGCACCTTTGCGTAAGCAATGTTTTGTAAATCTGACTTTTACTTTGACGCAGCAACTGTTGGGTTTTTGGCGTAGGTACAATTTTAGTATCAAGTCTGTGGAAAGTTTTATCAATGAGGACCCTGCTTACTGTAGCTAAGAGAGAATGTTTCTCAGCAAGGAGGAAATGATGTGTTCAATAAGGACTCCTGTCAACAGACTGAAGTGCTTTCAGGATCAGGTTAAACTGGAATAAAATCTATATCTGTTTATTGTGGTTAATGAACACAAAATCAATTCCAGACGTTATGGTGATGCATCAGACTTTGGGTTGTTCTATTAGTAAGATAATCTTTTTGGGAGA
>JBAMHX010000004.1:6687911-6699900 GCA_037177515.1 Pseudomugil tenellus | reverse complement strand
TGTATTAGTCCCTTTGTGGATATTTAAGCATAACATGTGACATGCATGATTATATCAGCACACACACACACACACACTTCAGCTACAGAAACAGATTTCAGTCTAAAAAGTTTCGTTTTAAGATTGTTGGGTTCAGTTGGAGGACGGAGCTTATGAACAAAGAGATGGAAAGATGCTGACAGAAACAGGCTGATGTGAGCGCTGCAACTTGAAATTTCTTTTGTTTCCTACAAAAGGAAAGAAAGAGGGGTGGGGGGGGGGGGGGGGTAAAAAGCTGTCGCGCTGCAGGAGGCCGATGAATGCTGTAGTTTGAACTTATTAATTGGACTGTGAACACTGACTTCAGCAGGCCAATTGACTGAAATATAATTTGATTAAATAATTTTCTGATTAATACAAAACATTGCGGAATGCCTTATGTTGTGCTTTTAGATAGACGCTCCTATAAATATTGTAGGTTAAGTCTGTTTTAAGGTGATTCATAAACCTCTACAGCTTTAAGAAACTTAATAATTATTGAGATTTTCTTTTTTTCAGATTTTAATTGTAGGAAGTTAATTTAATTATCAGCTTAATGTAAACAGAAAGTCAAGTGTCACATTTTAAGTTTGTGTAAATGTAATGCTTTCTTTAGATACTGGTGTTCACAGCAGATACAATCAATATGCAGGATGAGTCAAATCTCACAGATGAACTGACTCTAACCTTTACCAGAACAGATTTATGTTTCGTCGTTTGGTTTCAGGAGAGTTGGAATCTGAAATTTCTTAAAATCACATCAGTTTTGAGATACGACCCAGATTGTGTTGAGCTCATGAGGCAACACAGTAAAGACTTACTATGGTGTCCATATCCAATACTCCTGTTTTTATCCAAATACAATTATAAACACACACCTGTAATGATTTGCATGATTTTTACAGCTGCAAACTGAAAGATTGAGCGTGTTTATTAGTGTGCTGGTATTTTTCCATAACAGTCATTACAGCTCGGCACATAAAGTGTAGGTTCAGTCTATATGGAAATAATAACTATCAGAAACTAATGAACCATATGAGGTGAAACATGCAGAACATTTAGATGTCTGATGGTTTAACAGCCAAGTGAAACCTGCTGGTGTAATGAAAGTATGTCTGTGCTGGAGGTTTGCAGCCCCCCAGGAGGAAGAACATTCTGGCTGCTCCTCTAAAATTAGAAATATAATGAGAAGATGCAGCTTCAGCGTCTGCACAGACCACACTTTCTCATCCCTGCTCAATATTTTATCAGACAGTTTTACATTGTGAAAAAAAAGAATAAACAAAAGTTAAGTCGGTTTGATCACAGAGGAAAGATGCGTCCAGATTTTCATAAAGAACAGTAAGCAGGTGCAGATCAATCTCATTCTCTTTTAGTTCATCACTGTAGTGATTAAGGGTGAGCTACAACTGGCCCTGTTCGTATCGATAGTTGTCTTGGTCAGCATGATGTCTCGCAGCCGTTTCTAAGCTGCTCACCTGGATTGAAGGCTAATCTATCAACAAACATCTGTTTTCTCTCTGCCTCAGCTGATTTCAGCAATCCCGACTCACCACCTGAAGTTCCTGAAGGAGGCCGGCCATGGCATCACAAAGGAGGAGATCCGCAAAGAGGATCTGACTGAGGACACAGATGAGATTGACCACGCAGAAATGGAGCTGAGGCGAGGCCAGATCCTGTGGTTCAGAGGTCTAAATCGCATCCAGACACAGGTACGGCTTCCATGGCCCGTCATATCTCCCAAACCATCAACAATACCTGAATCCACTTTCACTTTAGCACTAACTCTTGTTTTTCTGATATCACGTTACCAAGGTGATCTATGAGAAGGTAACAGTTGCTATAGTAACATGACTCTAGAGGAAAAATCCAATTGAATGTTGTTTATGTTTGCATAAGTGTAGACATTTTTGGTTTTGTTTTGTTGAATTATTTCAAACGGTAAAAACAGTAAAAAGGTTCATCTGTAGAAGCAGAACCAAACCTGTCAGAGCTGATTGAGAACTTAGAAGAAGCAGTCATCTACAGGTCCGTGAGACTGTTGGGATCTGTGCAACATCAGTGTCTTTGAGACAGAGGAATGGTGGGGCTCTGCATGTACTCTACCTGGTGGTGAATCTGAGCAGTTTGTTGTAGCCATTCATTCCTATCCGCTGAGGTTTGTACTGTTTCCCTGGAACTTCTCTTTGTATTGACGCTGATAAACTGGAACAGGAAGTCCATGCTGCAGCAGTATAAACAAGCCAGTCGGACATGGAAAAGCCTATAAACATCTTTACGGATGCATCCTGAGTATTTTTTTATTTTCAAAAAGAGGGAAATCAATCCCCATTGCTCAGTTTTTTTTTTTACAGGAATCTTTGAACAGGATTTTTTATATTGATTTTTATTAACTTTTGAATAAAGATGAACCTTTGAAATGACATCCTGAGCAAGAAAGTCTAATATATCTCCAAACCTGTCATTAAAATCATTTTTAGTTATGACAAACGTGCATGTCAAAAGGAAAAATATATTTTTAGGACAAAAAGCAGAAACATCGTCCTGAAACATCTAATATTGTGTGGACTGACAGTAGTGTGTGTGAAGGTAAAACTGGAGCTTTAACACGCTCAGTGCAGCTGAAGACCAGTTCATTTCACACTCTGCTGCAGAGCATTGGTACAGAACCACTTCATTAACACAGAGATTAAAGAGAAGCCATCAGCAGCTACAGAAGCTTGTTGAGTATTTTTATTAATGGGTTAACCAGCCTGTCTGAGTTTTTATCCACCTGTTTGGAAATCAGTGTTGTGTGAAAACAGAAATGTCAGTTAGCACAATAAAAACCAGACACAGGATCTGTTTTCACAGCCAGATCAAAATGTTCTGATCCATGCACAGAGTAAAATCTTATTTATTTAGCATCACAAAAACTTAACAATGAACATAAAACATACTATATAAAACAAAACGGAATATAAGCAAGTTTTTAAAAATACTTTTTCAGCTGCTTTTAAAACAAGTCTGCAGTTCTCAGGCTGAGTGAAAGAGAACACATGCACGTAAATCACCTTTACATGCATCTGTACACTCCAATGCAAAAGTTTGACCTGCTCTGAGAACGTTTATACCACACACACTAGGTGTCACGATTCTTCTAATCCTTGATTCAATTTTAGGTTGACAATTTGATTCTCGATTTAAAAAAAAAAATAATAATAAATCCAGTCCAGACATCTGTTGTTAAGGAAACTAACTGCTTTGTTTTATTACTTGTCATAGCGTCGCAAACTGCAGGTTAGCTAACGACGTGATGTGTGTTTACCTTGATGTACGCCACCTCTCTAATGTATGTAAACCTAACCTGCTCATTTATATCTCTGTTGAAAACGGGAGAAGGAAGAGGAGAAAACACACACACACACACACACACACACACACACAGGGGAATAAAACTTTACAACTACTCCGGCGGGAGATCTACGATCCTCTTTTTCACCTCAATGCTCGAGATTGTGACATAGTTTCGATTGATTTCATGAAGCCCCAGGATTCCGTTTTCCTTCATCATTCAGTTCTGTTTAAGTCATTTTAATAAGTAATTTCTATGTTTTCTACGCATTCAGGTTGAGTCTTAGCTGTTTGTTTTTACCAACAACCCCTTATCTTACTCAAAAAGTGTGCATGTGTGTTTTCCTCCTACTGGATCATCCTGGAGCTTTAGCATGTCCATTTAGTCCCTATGGCCTTTATTAGCCTCGATGCTAACACCCACTTACAGCAACAGCTAACACACACACACATATCTGTTTTCCTTTCAGCAGTGAGCGTTTTACTTGTTGAAGCCACAACAATATTTCAGTATAAAAATAATATGAACTGGCCACCAGATCTTCATGTCAGCTAAAAACATGATGTGATGAGCTTGATTGTAAAATGGTAGATGTGATATTTTTTGGGAAAGACGAGTTTCTGGATGTTTGTGGGGTTTATTCATTTATTTTTTGTGATGACCTTCAGTTTGTCCATATGAAACTGACGCGTCCTGTATGGGAGATGTCACATGAAAAGAAGCTTTCATCCTCTTCTGCTGTAGAAAAACAAGGAAGCTGTTTTGTTTTTTTCCTTCCTCATGGCTGCGTATCTGTAATATCACTCTGCTGTCCCCCTGGGATGGGAGGATGTAGGATGGGGGAGCGACAAAAGGCTGCAAGCTAATTAGGTTCTTATCTCTCCGTGCTCCTCTTCCTGTCCTCCTCGTCTCTAATCCTGGTGGGCAGCGTTGCACTGCTCAACGCCTCAACAGTCAGACACAGTGGGGGGATAATTGGTACAAGCAGCACCTCGCCGCCCAAACTTTATCAGTCACTGTAAATGACATTTTTTAGCTGTGTTGGTGTGATTTAAAACTTTGTATGCATTGTTCCATTCCTTCTTCCTTCCTTTCATTTTATACGAGGTTATGTGGAATTTTTTCAGACTCTGCTTTTATTTCTGTGTTATGATGTTTAATGCTGTCATATGGACTTCAGTCAACTGCTGCATGTTGGTCTGATGGAGGTGACCCACTGGAAGATTGACTGGTGTTCTATTAGAGAAATGCTAGTTTTCTCTTTCATCTTACGCTAACAAAGTCATTGACATCTTGAAACCCAGGAACTGTTTTTTTTTTTAAGGTTAAATATTTTCTGTGGGATTTTTAGCATCAGAAAGAGCAAATGTGATATCTGATAAACAGAACTGTGTCTTATGTGGATGATGATCAGATTTTATCTGATTTTGAACGAACTAGGGTAACGGTGTTTACTATCTTGGTTGGATCATGCTGTAATAAATGTGACTGCGGCTTCATTTAAATGCAGCTTCGGATCCCCGATTGGTGGCACAGACCTCTAACATCTAACCCCCTTTAGTTTTACTCACTACTTTAGCAGCAGAAGCTTTTCCTGTTGTGTGTGTTTTGCTTAGTTTTTCCTTTTTAATGAAGAATTTAATGATGAAAAATCTGCATGTCTTTGCTGTTCTATTTTAACTATTGGCTTTTTTTTAACTTCTTTAAATGTCTCTTCCAACTGGTTTTGTCTGTCCTGTCTTCTGGCTCTGCTGTCTAACAGTATGTTGTGGCTGTCCTTCCTTCAGATGGATGTGGTCTATACCTTCCAGACGGGCCAGGCAGCAGTGCCCGGTGCCCTGCGGCGCCAGCCGTCCGTCGTCAGCCAGCACAATGACGCCACTGCCGCCAAAACTCTCTCTAGCCCCACCCATGTAGGGCTTAGCTCCTCCTCCTCTCTCACCAACTCAGCTGGGGCTGCACCCTCTGCTGCTGCTTCCTCCTCCACTGCAGGCAGTGAGTCTGTGAGGCCAGCTAACAGCACACCTCACCAGGCTGGACTCTTTTTCTCTGTTGCATGAAACACACCACTCTGTCTGCTGTCAGCTGGTTTCTGCATGTCCTCATCTGAAATGTCCTTGTTAAACAGCACTTCCTGCAGCTGTTTTCAGATGGAAAAGCTTGTGCTGGGATACTTTAGGAAACGATCCAGTTTACTCAACCAAAATAAACTACTTGAAAAGTTTAGAGATCCAGAGAATCTAAACTTTAATGTGATGATGTTGGCGTACCAACATCGCAGAGCGCATTCACAGTAGCATTTTGATTGTGCAGATTGTGGACTTGGTCTCTGTCTGCTTCAAGCTGACTATAAAACGAAGTACGTTGTAGGTTCAGTTCACTGCATCCTGGTCAGACACAACCAAAACATAAGCACGTGTGTGACGCAAAGGGCTGCTCTGGACAGGAGAAAGGGCTCCGATGTGGAACGATTCAGAAAAGTTTTGATAGAAACCTGACCAACCACGAGGATCTGATGCTCCATATTTAGCTGTTATGTCATAGAAACCAGAGTTATTCTGCAATAACTAATAGATGAACCAGTTTTCTTCTACGCCGTGTCCTGTCTTCTCCTTCTGTAACCCTTGGTGCAGCGCCTCCTCTGGTGGAGAGAATAAGTTATTTAAAAGGTTTGAAAAGTGCAGCATGACTGCAATCAGTCCAGAAGAATATCATACCCCCCACCCCCCCCCCCCACCCCCTAACTGAACTTGTTCCTAATAGGACTAAGTCTAGACTAGTGGACTAACATGTTGTCAAAAGACCTTAATTTTAACTATATATTTATATAAAGTTATACCAACTGTCCAGTCCAGCTCCATCCTACCGCATTCATTTATATAATTTAGTTTAGATAATTACTTTTTTCTTATTTAGAAGAAAAAGTTACTTATTTATAAAGACAAACTCAAGCAGAAAGCACAAGTTTAGATCAAAAACATTGAAAATTGATGATCAATTGGAGCTGCAGCTCTTGCAGTTTAAAGGGACATGCAGACAACATGATAGCTTTTTTAACTTCTGCTAACACATCTTTTCTGTTTTAATGTGTTTTCTTATTTTGATCTCCTTTATCACCCCCTCCATCGCTTTGTTGTCAAACCTAAGCATGCATCTGTTAACCCTGATGAGACTTGCTGCCTTAACAGTTAGTTGCAGATTACAGCTGTTTATTCCTTTTCCCAAAGAGAAGAAAACAGCTGGGAGTGCAGTGAGAGAGGGGAAATACATTTCCACAAGCAGTTCCTCTTGTTGCCTTTCTCTCCTCTGAGGCAGAAGCCTGGTCAGAAAGATAATTTTATGGGTTAATCCTGAACAGGGTTAAATCTGTCAGGCTCTGCAAGTCTCTGTGTTTAACAGCCAGGAGTTTTTTAACTTGTACATGGTGTGTGTGTTTGTTGCATGCATGCTCTAAGCCGCAGTGCTCTGCCTTTAGCTCTCCCGTGGTTCAGTAATAGAGAGCTTTGAACTGCAGGGTTATTAATTATAATGAAGAGTGTGTGCTGTTGCGTATAAATCAGTGTGATCAGCTGCAGCTTTGCTGGATTCATCAGAGAAAAGGACTTAAGGCACAGAGAGGAGAGCAGTTAGAGGACAAAATTATTCTGGCTCTCAATGTGATTATAATGCAAACGGGGGGAATGTGTGTGTGTGTGTGTGTGTTTACTGGTGTTGAGGATCATCTGGAGCATTGTTCTGGTCAAGTTGGTCTGCAACCCACAACATCATTAGCCTCTGTCTTGATGACATTCTGTTTCTGGTGGCTTCCAGCTTCCATCGACAGCGTTTAGGTATGAATGTGAGTCTCAAGTCTGCCTGGCTGTGATGGATGGTGACCTCCAGTATCCAGCATCTACATTTCCACCCGACTGATTCCACCGCATGAAAACAGTATAAATAAATATAAATAATAAATAAATATGTAGAGATTTATTGTTGAATCTACAAAATACACACAAAAAAGTTAAGGATCGACTGAAATAGTTTATTCGTAGTTAAGGAGACTGATGATGTCTAAAACCCGAATTCATTAGCAGTAAAAATGTACATTTTGGTGTCAAATTTGGCAACAAACATCTGGGACTAGACTGACTCCGTCCCCTGCACTCAGTCTCTCTTACCAAATCGAGTCTTTCTGTTCAGCACCACAATACCATGTGTGTAAGTTCAGGGAATTTATATTGAGCTCTTTTCATTAGACGATGATGATCCTGGCCTGTCAGCTGCTCTTTGTGTCGCACTCTGAGTTTCCTCATGATGGGATTACAGACAGACAACCATGTTTCAGTCATTTCTGGAAAATGACTCTGCGATAAAGTTGTGATGATAAAATGATTTAGTCATTAACACGTCGTATTAACATTGTGATGCTGTAACGAGTAGGTTACCTGTTCTACAGCTAATGAATAAATAATTCATACATGCTGGTAGCGCTGCACAATTCTGGGTAAAATGAGAATTATGATTTATTTGGCCAAGAATTGAGATCACGATTCGCTCTCGATTTTTTTTCTTTCCTGTATAAATGTATATATCGGCAGCACGTCAACTTCGCAACAGCTGACACTAAACACAAAGACAATAAACGTCACTTTTCTCTTCTTTTGACTAAACAAAAAGCTTTGAATAATTTTTCAGCTGTTCATTTGTTGAGAGAAATCTGCAGCGCTTGTTTTCATGGTTTGATCAAAATGCGGTAGAATCGTGGTCTTTTTTTATTTTCTTTTGGAAATGAGATTGCATACAAGTGTGAATTGAGATCACGATTTTTTAACTATTAATTGTGCAGCCATACATGCTGGTAGAAAAACAAACTGAAATACATCCATGTTATTAAACATATGGAACTATTAGGTAGGACAGTTGTTCACAATGACATCTGACAGAAATTTCTCTGAACGCTTAGAGAGAGAAACCAACAAGCGCTTTACACTTCATATCACATTCACACACACACACTCACACCCCGACAGACTCATCGAAACGCAGCGTTCAGTGTCCTGCACAAGGATGCATGATGGGAGGAAGCCTGCAATCATTACATGGAGCGCTACTGCTGCTCCATGTAATGAAGACATCTGTAAATGTGGGCCGGTGCTTTTTTTAAAGGGTTGAAGACAAAAACAAAGTAAAATCCAGAAATTTCCACTACCTTCAGAGTGGGACCTCGCTGGTCCTAACTGGACATGAAGGGAAATCTTTACATGTCCCAAAGTTTAGTTAACTTTGGGTGTTTTATTTATAGAAATCCATTTCCTGTTTGGAAACGTCTTCGCTTCCACGTAAAACACCTGCTACAGATATTCTACCAGTTCAATGTGGAAAATCTGGACCGTGTAGGGTGAACTTGCCCACCACAATGCTCTGTGTGTGTGTGTGTGTGTGTGTGTTACCTGTTGGTGCATGTTTGGTTTGTTGTTGTGGCTCCATTCTGCCTCCAGAAGTCCGATAAGGCTTTTTTTTATCGAGCTCCTTGAGTTGATGTTTTTGGTGGCATTTTTCAGTTTGCACTCTGTGTTGTTGTTTGTTTTTTTACCCCCACCCACCCAATTCAAGCAGGCCATGGTGAAATATCCGCCCTCGCTGCCAGTTTGACATCACGCTGTGGTCGCCTCTGATGCTTCTCCTTTTCCTCCGTTTCAGATTAAGGTGGTGAATGCGTTCCGTAGCTCCCTGTTTGAGCTGGAGAGCCCACAGTCCCGTAGCTCCATCCACAACTTCATGGCCCATCCTGAGTTTGTGCCACAGTCTGAGGAGGAGGCGGCTCGCTTCTCTATTGAGGAGACGGGAGAGAATGCAGAGTTCCTCTCTGACTCCTCGCCTGTGACCAGCGGAGAAGGAGAACCTCCTAGTGCCGTCTCCCACAGCCACAAGTCATCTATCTGAGCTCCTCTCTCCTCTTCATCAACCTCCTCAGTCCCCCCCCCCCCCCAACCAAACTGTCACACTGAGGAGGGAAACCATGACTGTGCTCATCCCCTCATCCTGCACACATCCATGTTTTACATCGTGCTCACCTCCCTCCGTCATTCCTGCCACGTTGTGTTTTTCATTCTGACTGGTTGTTCTGCCTGTAAGTTTGCCCTCCACCTCTCACCCCAGTCACTGGGTGGGAACCAGAGTTTCCACTGTGGAGGGCCTGTTCCACTAGTTTTCTTTCTACTTGATACTTTTGAAAAGCTTTTAAGATGTTTTGGACCGAGTCCTTTGCAGACTCGGCAGCATGTCTTGTTCCGTATTGGCTTCATTCCCTTTTTGTTCTCAACAACTGCACCGAACTTTAGAGTGCAGTGATTGTGGTGTACATACGCTTCCGCTGTGATTCCAAGAGTTTTAGCCAAATGCAAACATGTAACCTGTTTTTCTTTTTTGTTTTTTAGATGTTGAGCATTTGTTTGTCTCCAAAGCATTTAATGTATGTTCACTGCTGACTGACGCAAATTTCAGACAATGTCTTGTGACACTACAGTTGTTCAAGGTTCAGATGTTAAAACTCTTCTTCCCTTTATCACCTGTTTGTGTTGTTTCTTTAGTTGCTGTGTTGCATGTGGAAGGAAGGAATGTTTACTTCCCAAAATTACCGAGGGATTGCTTTCTGCTCACATGCCCCCCCACGCCCCCCACGCCTCCAGTATGCATCTATAGGAAACCGAAGTATGGTTGATTTGTGTCGTCCCCGCCTATAATAGGATGCATGTTTAGTTTATTTCGTGTTGAGTGGCATGATAAGTTAGGAATGAATCTTCTGTTTGTGTTAGTTTGCAGCAGGGTCTGTTCTGAGCTCCATTAGCTTAGTCTCTGCAGAACTGAGTATCCTGCCACCAGAACCAGACAGAACCAGGATCCTCAACACTGCAAGGTTTCACAGGAAGCTTTAGGGTTGTGAAGCGCTGATTGGCTGGCGTCCGCTCGTGTTCAGTGTGGAATCCATCTTTTTGCTGTGGTTTCGTCACAGGTAGATCAGTTTTAGATGAAGACACTACATGCACACACCTGTAGACCAACAGTAATAAGACCACAGGGCTCGTCTTCCCTCAGTCACGCTGGGCCGCTTCACCAAACAGGATTCCCACACGGGTCCGTTCCGTCTTAGTTCTGGCTCGGATTTGGACAGAAGCCCACCTTGTTCTCCACAGCCATTCCTCACCAGGTGGGACGGATAGTGCTTCAGATTAAGCCCCCCCGCTCCATCATCAGTCCCTCACACTGGCCCCCCAGTGTCACTCTGCTTCCCCTTCAGGCCTGTTGGCACAAGGGTTAGGAAGAAGGCCTGCCTGATGTAGAGACCTAGCGAAATGTTTATTCACCGATGCACTGCGAGGAAGCTCGAACCCGTGTGCGCTGCTTCTGAAACTCCGCCATGAAGTTGAAAGACATGTAAAACTTAGCGATGAGTTTGCTCAGTTCCAGCAGGATGAAGTAAACGGAGCTTTGAACGGTCCAGACCGTGTACCTGTGTTAAAGACCAATCCTAGTACCACAGCTAGCAGCAGGGTTACGGACCGTGTCAGAGGTCAGCTTGTAGGTAAATCCAGCTGTTTGTAGATTCGCTTGTGAAAGGACTCATCATGCAGTTAAAACCAGTGATGCGTCCAATTCCCCCCCCCCCCGTCTACAAATGAAGACACCTTACTGAAGTAATGTGCTACTACTGCCATATTTTTCTCATGACTCTGTTCATTTCCTTCCCTCTAGTGAGCTTTTTCTATGTACTCAGAGCCATATTTTCTAGGGTGTTGTTTTCTGTCATTGTTATTGAGGTCCCCCCCCCCCAACTTTCCCCGGTCCCCTGGCCCTTTACTCCAAACACGACCAAAAAGTAAGCAGAAAAAGTTCAGTTGTCACTGCCGATCCGTGTCTGAGGACCTCTACAATGTTTACATGAAACCACTTCCCTCCTTCATCCCCTTCTTTCCTGATTCGTACTATTTAACTAAATGGGAAATCTTTCTTGCATGGTTTTCATATAAAATTCAATGTTTTGCTCATTTTTTACAATTCTTCTGTATTTTTATATTAAGTACTTTTTAATATTTTGGAGATATATGAATATATATGTATAGGCTGAAGAGTTTGGTGACAGTACAGTATATGAACGCGATGAACCTGCCGTGGACTTTATCTTTTTACAGCTCTCACTATTTATGCCACGTGTGTTGTCTTGGTCCCCTGATGTTAGGGCTCAGAAACTTGATTTGTTTACTTCCTGTTGGCACGTCCACATTGGAATCTAAAGTTTTAGCCTCATCAGTCCCCTTTAAAATAAGTTGGTTATAAGATTTTGTGTCAAAGCCGCACACTATGATTTATTCAACTACATTAGAGGCAAATGAATCCATCTAACTGTGTCAACATTAAATTGGAGTGTATAATTATTGATCCAACATGTGACTTTGTTTCTCTACTTTGAAGCTTCTGCAGCAAATGTTCCCTGAATAAGTGGAGTGATGCTGTTTTCCAGCTGGCAGGTGTCGGCGCCGCTGACTTCAAAGCGGGCTGGAGATATGTCCTGCTTCAGGTCCCGCCTCTGACGGAAAGGAGGGAGGAGGGGGGGGGGGGGGGGGGGGGGGGGGGGGGGGGGGGGGGGGGGGGGGGGGG
>JBAMHX010000004.1:6652057-6662654 GCA_037177515.1 Pseudomugil tenellus | reverse complement strand
TGGTAGTGCTAGGCGTCTTTCACTGGCTGAGCCTAACTGTCGAGAGGGAGTGTAGCTCTGGATTAATGACTCAAAGTAGACATGAGCCATTTGTGTTATTGTTTTGTAAGCCAAAAGCAAAAATGTCGTATCTCTGGAACAGAAACTAGACTTAAATTAAAAGTGCTGTCAAAAACTAGAACAAGTTTTTTTTTAAAAAAAAGAAAGAAATCATATAACTTTTTTAAAATTTAGATTAATGAACTTTAAATAAATATGTGCTTTGATGTAATCTAAACAGTCTAAAAAAGTCAGAAATTTTTCTCTGTGGATATATACTGTATGTTTAGTTCATTATCTGTAAAACAATGGAAGGGAATCTTGTATTTCCAAAGGAAAGAGGACCAGTACGTGACAAGTGAAACACTTGGCGCTGTACATGTGAGGAACATTTACAATCCCCATTTCTGTATAAGAAACTAGATAAATGATATAACTTTGCTTTTCTGCCGGACCTCTGTAGGGTTAACATGTCACACACAGCAGTCAGGTCTCAAGGCACCAGAACATTTCAGTTTTCAGAATCTGCTAAATAAATATCATTAAAAGTTGTTTCACTGCTATAATTAAATACAAAACCTGCCTGAAACTCACTTTTCTATTTAAATACAACATATTTTCAACATATACAGCAATCCAAACAAAGGGATGCTCTGATATGACCTGAATCTGTTTTGCACATCCAAAAGTAAAACCCCACAAAATAAAAAAACAGCATAAAACTCAGGTGTTTTTATTTCTTTTATTGTAAATGAAAGTCATGTTTTCTTCACATACAATAAAGACATCGTCAAAGCTAATTAGAGTTGAGAAGTTAAAAACAAACACAGATTATAGTAAAGTAACATTACCTGGGAAAAAACTATAAAAATAGAGTTCTTCAATATATATGTATATGAAAGAGCTTTACATAATATTTCAAGCACGGTCCGCGTCGTGTGTGCGTCTCCACCGAGGCCTGCATCCCATCATGATGAGCAGACAAACATAAATACATGGAAGAAAACACAGTTAAATGTTCAACCTTTTGTCAGTAACTTACAGTATAAATATGTGTTCGCCTCTCAGACATCCACCTGCATGTTAATTAAACAATTTACAGATAATATCACCTCAGATGGGCTTCATCAAGTCCTGATCCACTCCTCATTTATTTCTTTTCCCAGCTTCCTGACTGGTTGTAATCTTTAATAGCAGTCCAGTCATTGTCCCTCTTTATGTTTGGATACATTTTAAGCTGTGATTCAGTGTTGGATCATCTAGAACAACATCTGGAGAACTTTTCGCAGACTAAATAAAAAGCAGAAAGTTTATCTCTGAGGAATCGTGCAAACCACGTTGCTTCATACGTGCATTTCGCTGGCTTCCTATTGGACCAGACTGTGACATCTTTCTAACTCTCCTCTCCTGCACATGTTTATGGGGAATCATCATTTCCATATGACTTAGATGCTTTGCATGCTTTGGTTGTTTGTTTTACTGGAGATGCACAGAAAAAATGAGGAGTGGCTCACAACTTTTGTGCAATTCTGTGATTTGTATAGAATGTCAGTAAAAGAAAAGCATGAAAGTAAAAACCTGCTTTAAAGTCTTAATAATTCAACTTGTTCCAAATTTTCCTGGAAACTGAACTAAAAAACAGCTTATGATTAAAAAGAGATTCTCTACACTTTTTAACAAAATGTGTGTTAATAATAAAAATGAATGCTGTTAAATTCCCTTTTCACATTTCCTATCAAACTTAAACAGATTACACAGATTGATTGTGACAAATCTTTATAATTCAGCCACATTAATAAAGTAAGAGATAATTAGGGACATTTTAAAATATGTTGTTAAATGATTTCTGACTCAAACACGTGGTTATTTCCAAATACAAACATTATTTTTTTAAGACAGAAAAAAGCTCTTCAAGGCTTTTAAACATCATCATTTTTGGTTTTACTAGCCAGCCAATTGTTAACAAATGTTAAAAGATAACTATAAACGATGCCTTTATGTACATTCTTTTTGTATGAACAGACAAAAAGAGCGCTTTATTTTTAAGATATTCTGATTCGAACATGAACAAACATCATAAACCAGAGAGAAGAGGCCGGACTCATTCTAACAGCACGCTTAGTGTGATCCGCCTGGCACAAAGGATCATTTTATGGATAAAAACATCCAAATGTATCATGTTAATGATTTATTTTTATACTATTAATCAAATTCTGCAGGAAGATTTTAAAACAAAGTGCAATCACTAATTTTTTTTTTTCACTTTTCTGCATATTTAAAACACATTCAGTTAGATTAGAGTTAATAAAAAGTAGGTAAAACATAAAAACTACTTATGAAAATATTCAGGATATATTCAGGATAACCATGTTCTCGTCATGTATAGCTGTCCTTAAAAAGTCTCTGTGTCCCCCAGGACACTACAGGGGGGTCTCAGGGGGGTTGTTCCTCCTCACCCGCGCTTTCCTGCTCTCCTGTTTCATTTTCAGGGTGCGAAGTTTCTGCTGCCTGCGCTTCTCTCGGTACCACAGCTGCTCGCAGTACTCGTCCACGCTCAGGTTGTTGCCCCCCACCATCTGCAGGTCTTTGTAGCTCCTCACAGGAAGCGGATGCTGCGGCGGCCACAAGTTCCTGTGACCCGGCACTGGGAGAGAGGCCCCCACCTGGCCCAGAAACCCAGAGACGCCTCCTCCAACTGGTCCCATCCTCCCCAGGATCAGGGGACCCGGGTGGTTCTGAGGGAGGCGGGACGGGTGGAGACTGTGGTTGGGGATGATGTGAAGGCGGAACCGAGCCAGGACCTGAGTGTAGGAGTGCTCGTGGCTGGTGCAGGTGTAGAGTCCGGCATCGCTCAGCTCCAGACGCTGGAGCAGCAACCCCCGCTTCATGCGCACAGAGCGGTCATCATCATTCTGGGGACAGAGGAAGAGTCATGACATTTAGAATCACAAGATGAGAACACGGATAAGATCAGTGAGCTGGAAGAGTTTCTACAACTCTGAGGCTGAACATCCCAAAGTTTCAACATTTGTGACGAGAAGCTTTGTGTGAAGCTCACTTGTCTGCTTTCCTGAGTTCTCTGCTGGCTGTCCAACCGCATCACCGTCCACCTGAGCTCCGCCTGCAGCGACCGAGCAATGCACTCCATGAAGGTGGAGTTTCCTTCAACTCCATACACCAGCTTCTCCGCCACCGAGTCCGAGTCTGCAGGAGAAACAGATCAGGACGCAGGATATGAAAGGTTTCCAGATGACAGGATCTTATAGCAGTTTACACATTTTGACATTAAGAATCAGCACAGATACCTAAGGTTCGCATCATCAAAGTAATGCAACATTAAGCATTTTTCTTTACCCAACAAGAACCTGCTGGAGTTGTAATTACATAGAAGATCCACTGGGAGGCGCCAAATATCTGTATCATAAGTCTATCTCATTATTATTATTATTATTATTATTATTATTATTATTATTATTATTATTATTTAATTAAAAGTAAAAGTAGTGCAAAAGTGACAGATGCTTTAAAGAAGGAATTACATGCATTACAAAGGGAATATACATTAAGATGCATCGTTTTTTATTGAATAGATGAACTGGTAAAAAAAATAGTTTTTTATGATAATGAGCTACAGGAATTATCTTTTGCATTTGCTTCTTTAGATGTGAAAATGTTTCACATGCACGCACATTGCAAATAAAGCAGATTAGACAGAACGAATCAGAATTTGTGAATTACTTTGTCTAAAAATAAAGGACGTGTTTATTTACTGTAACCAGAAGCTCGTACCTTCCGCTGTGACTGGACACTGACTCCAGGGATCTCCATACTTCACATCCTGTCTGCGTGCACGCCTGACACACACACACACACACACACACACACAGGTATTATTGTCATCATTTTGTTTCCTCAGGACATATCTTAGACACAACACCACTAATCTCCACCAGCGAAAACAGTTTAGTCTGATTTATTCTTATCCGAGGTCTTTGGTCCCATTCCAAAGTGTTGTGTACAAAATCAGAAAAATTGAGAACACCTGTGTGTTTGGAGGTGTGTGTGTGTGTTGAATGAGAACCAGAGTCTGATTTGTAGAGAGACATGGTTAGACGTGAACAGAAGCTTTCTGTCTTGTAACGGAGCCGCTAAGCTGCTTTAATTACACTGAAGGATTTCAGGTTTGTGGATTTCGGCCCCTCTTTCTCACATTCAGGCTGAAAAACCACCAAAGGAACGAAGAAAACCCGAATTCTTTTTTCCAAATTCACCTCATAGAAACGGAGGAAGATTCAGCTTCATGCTAATTTCTTTTCAGATGCAGACACTTGTTTTTATTCCTTCAGCTATACGGGCGGATTATGAGGCAACGGGCCCCTGAATACAGACTAGAGGCCCCTGTCCCTCCTTCAGACAGGAAAGAATAAATGATGGGAAGGAGAAATTCAACTGGTCTTCCTGGATTTCAGCTGCTGGTTTAGTTTATTTAAACTGGTTTAACTTAAAGTCATTCTGCTCTAACTGGTGAACATTTCCAGCTGTTTTTCGGGGGGTTTAGTTTGCACCAGTTTGAATCTCTCTGTGGTGATTTTGCATCTCTTTGCAAGTGGCGGTGAGGTCTTCTGGTTTTACATGTGAATGAGCTTTATTTGTGTCTCTTAAATCATTTATGTTGAACCCGGAGCTGCTGCTCTCGTAGCATTCTTGTCTGTGGCCATATTGAACCAGTATGTAATTGCATCTCTCTGTGGCTTTGAGCTGCTCATTCAGCTTTTGTGGACTCTCTGCAGCTCTTGCTCCTCCCTTAAATCCTAGTTTTAACATGCTTCATTCCTCTCCTTACATCGTAGTCCGTCTCATTTGCAAATTAAGGAGAGGAGGCGGAAGGAAAGATGGAGTCCAGTCTCTCCTCCAGAAATGCCAGAGAATGATTTTTAAAAAGCTTCAAGAGGTTTGTTTGAGTGCATTTCTGAGTTATATGCAGGAGGATAAAAAAGGGAGACGAGGAGGCACACATCTGAGAAAAGAGCAGATTTTTATTATTTGGTTTAGTTTAACATCGACTCCCTGTGTAGCTTATTTGACTCAATGAGAGTCGAGTTCCTCCTTTACTTAAATCACTAAACTTCTGGCAGTAATACTGCAGCTTTAAATCAGCTTCACAGCTTCATCTACTTCTGGGATTTATAAAATATCTGAGATTTTTCTCTTCAGTTGTGCAAACACACACTGATCATGGTAAGAGCGTGAAATGTGTGCAGCACAGTATCGGACTCATCAGCTTAACACCAGCTGACAGCAGCAGATAACATCGTTCCTGCAGATGATGCTGTTTAACAGCATTAAATCCTCCTTGTTGCTGTTGGCCAAAGTCTGAGCCAAAAACATCAAACTGCTGCTGTTATGAACGAGGAAACGCGTAGAGACGGCTGCGAAAACACGCAGCGTTGTATCAGTCACAGTGCAGAGTGGCAAGAGAGATGTGGAGTCATTTTGTTGGCCCGCTTTCCTTTTCTTTTACTTTAAAACAGTAAAATAACTTTCTCGATTTATTCTATTTACTGAATCATTTTTTCTTTCTTGCTAAAAATAAATTCATTCTTCCCCAAGATAAATGTCTAGTATATTTTCCTGCTTACATTAGAGACTTAAAATCCACTTTTGGAAACTTGACTCACTTTAATTTGGAGCTGATTTTTATGTGTTAACTAAAAACATACTTCTAAATGAAGAGTGGTCATGAAATACAATTAAGTAAAAATGAAAAAGGAAAAAAAAACAATGATAAATTGAAAAAAAAACAATAAAAAAAATAAGTCAAATAAAAAAGATGAAAGAAAATTAAAATATAATACAAAAAAATAAAATAAAATGAAACATGATAAATGTAAAAATGATAGAATAAAATATAAAATGAACAAAAAGAAAATAAGACAAAGTTGGTACCATGATAGTGTCCTCTAACACCGCTTAGACACCCCCTCAAGCCCACAGCTACACCCAGACCGTCCGTCTCTTACGAAATAGTTTCATATGAGAAACATAGAAAACAACACATCTGTCTTCTTTGTTTCAGTGAGATCTTGACTTTTTGTCAGGACTTATGAGGAAAATCTCACATTTTTATCATTTTTCTCATGAAGAAAAAACAGAAAAATGTAAAAGGAATCCCAAACCATGTGTCTCCTTTCACCTCCTTTTCATTCTCGGCGTGTTGAAAGATTTTTTAACTGCATTTGAACGTGTAAAAATGTATTAAAGGAAACGAGTATCAGGCTTTTTGTTATGATGTGTAAGACGTTGGGTTGAATCCGGTGCAGGCGTTACATTTGTTACAGATGTTACAGGTGTTACAGAAATTACATTTGTTACAGATGTTACAGGTGTTGCAGGTGTTACAGGTGTTACAGATGTTACAGGTGTTGCATTTGTTACAGATGTTACAGGCGTTGCAGGTGTTGCATTTGTTACAGATGTTACAGGTGTTGCAGGTGTTGCATTTGTTACAGATGTTGCAGGTGTTGCATTTGTTACAGATGTTACAGGCGTTGCAGGTGTTACAGGTGTTGCATTTGTTACATATGTTACAGATATTACATTTGTTACAGATGTTACATTTGTTACAGATGTTACAGGTGTCTACCTCTTGCTGGTGGGGAAATATCTGGAGCAGGTCTGGCCATCCCAGGAGCAGTAGGGGTCTCTAGCCAAGCAGCATTCAGCGCAATCCGCCCCGTAAAACTCGCACCTCTGCAGCCCCAGCTGGGCCACGCCGAGCTCGCTGGACACATAAAGCTGCTCCTGAGGAGGAGGAGGAGGAAGAGCAGAGAAGTAGTTTTTGTTTTTGGTTTTGTTGAGATTTTACTTGTTTTTACCCAAAGTCTGAAAAGATGAACACATAAAACACAGCAACAGAGGGAATGAAGCTTTATTTATTTATTACATCATTTAATACACTGATCCATCACTTTGGCAGGTCCACACGCTAATATTGTGTTGAGACCACGTTCATCTTAAGAACTGCTTTAATTATCGGTTTCATATAGATTTATCAAGGTGTTGAAAGATTCCTGCAGCAATACTCATGTAGACTTTAAACCATAGATGTGCATTAGCTGCAGTTATGATTATGTGTTACAAAATATTTCATATCCATGTGCATGAATGAATCTGCTGGCTGCGTCTAAGTACTGTCCAATTCTGTGAGTATTGTTTGTTTTTATGTGACTTACTTGAATATTAAATTGAAATTGAATGAGGGACTTTTCTAAAGGAATCAATAAAGTTTATTCAACTTAATTCAATTAATTTCTGGGTGATATTCAGTTATTATTAAAGCAAAATACAAAAAGTAAATCTGATATTTTAAATCAGGATCAACTAAGAAAACCCAGAATTTTTCATTGTGATGTTTAACTCACGTCTCAACATCTGAAGTTTTTCTGAACAATGTTATCTGAGTAAAACTTCAAAAGGACGTTCAGATCCGTCCGTACAAGCTCTGCAGGAAAATACAAGTGAAGCAAAGCACATGTACACACAGAAACCAGGTAGAACGTACCCTCTTGGTGGACAGCTCCATGCTCTGGATGGGACTCTGTGGGATGCAGAGAAAAGCTGCATCAGTATAAAATTTATTTCTGTTTGTGAGGACGAGGGTGTAAAAAGTTTGATGCAGCAGAAACAGCAAAGCAAATGTGCAGGTTATGAGTGACTTCTCATTTTAAATTGATGCTTTTCCTTTGTGCTGATGGGAAATAGACAAACTGCTGAACAGGATGCTGTATAACTTAATCAATGAAATTCTAGTTTCAATCACTTATTATAATTATTTATAAAGCAAGATATACAGTTTTTAATGATAAATTACATTTTTCTGTCTTTGACCTTATTTATTTATTTTTTTTTACATGTTGCACTTTTTAAGGTCAGAAAGTCACAAATAGTTGTTTTAAATCCATGATGTGGAACGTTTCCATGTTTCCATGAATGAATGGCTGTGCAGACCTTAATAAGCTGCTGGATCCATTTGATTTGAACCAGGTGTGTTGGAGCAGCATGGAAAACCTGCAGGATAACCCCCACCCCCCACCCCCACCACCACCACCGAGGACCAGGGTCCACCATCCCCACTTCAAATGATTGAAACAGCCAGTTGCTTTAAATGTTTTGCAGAGAAAGAAAGTGGGAGGATAATGGAGTGTAAGTCAAGTTTTTGCATAATATTTGACTAAAATAATGTTTTCTATCTAAAGAAAAGCGATCCTGGAGAAGGGAAGAAAAGGCAGCATCTGTTTACTGACAGATCTGCAGGAATGAGTGACAGAAACACCAGCGCGTCTCTTTAACAGACGTTATATTTTAGGCAGCTGGAGGTCAGAGAATTCCTCAGAGCAACATTTAAAGTGACTCCGGGGTCGGCGTGGCTACTAAGATTACAATCTAATAAGTCTTTTTTCTTCAGATGGATAAAATGATCCCACTGCTCCATTTTTCTGGCTCACTGACTCGTTTCGGCATTAAACAAAGAGAATCGACGACCCCCGAGCAGACCGGGGTGAGAGGTCGAATCAAAAGCCGCAGAGGGAAAGTTAAAGTATGATGATGGTGGTCTGGTTGTGTTGCCTCCTTATGGCTCCCCCCTCTGGAAAGAAATACTACAGATTCATGGGGGGGTGTGTGGGAAGGGGACTGTTCTTGATGCTGTATCCTGTTTTTTGGGTCTGTAGTGGTTTTCTCCCTTCCCTTCACCTGTTCTGTGTTTATACTGACTTATTTAATGTCTTCATTTCATTTTCTGCTTTCTTCTTTCATGTCTTTCATCATCATCGTCATCATCGTCATCATCCTCCACTTTATTTCTGTCTCTTCATTGTTATTTCCTCATGTATTCCTCCACTTACTCCTCATACCTCACGTCTCATTCCTAAGTTTCCCAGCTGGAATATTTACACAGAGGATCTTGGGAAATATGTGCCCCGCTGTCTGTATTTAGGTTTTCCAGACACATGATCGCTCGAGGCCTCAAGCGGCACATCATATCGTGCAAATGGGCATCGAGAGACACCAAACCAGCCTGATCATAACCATAAATGTCCTGAATAGTTACATGAGTTTGGCCTTAAATTAGAGGGATAAATGGTCCTGGGGGATGAAACGGAGCTGGAAGGATCAGCTGATGTGAATCTTGAGAGGCTCTAGATCTGGTTTTTATCTTTCAGTAGTAACTGGATCTCACCTGGAAGACCGACAGCTCCTCCAGAATCACCTCCTCTGTCTCCCAGTTATCTTTCATGACCGACACCGCCTTCACCACCTTCCCATCATCTGGAAAATAACAAAGACTGTTGACCGACAAGTCAAATGCACATATATTACTTGTATTTTATTGAAACTTTGACACCAAAACTAGCCCAAAGTTCTTGTTTTTGGACAACACAATAATGATGTTAATATATTTTAAAACAGATGTTACAAAGTGCTTTACAAGCAGCAGAGTAAAACCCGTAAGACTCGCGTTTAAACAGGTTTGATATTCATTAAAACCAACAGCATGAAAGAAAATAAGAACATAATATTAAAAAGTGTTTAATAATTTAAATAAAAGCAGGAAATCCTCTTGGACAAAACAATTTGAAGGCAGGAACTAAATCTGATTTCCATTAGACGTCATCCACTTCAGATGTCAGTCTGGTCACCTGGAAAGCTGGAATCAGACGCCAAACTTTCCTTTTAATGGAGCTGATCATAAAACTTGCTTAGACACTTGCTGGAGGACATCCCATGATGCACTGGGCTCCTCTCTGCTCTCTTTACTCTCCATGTAGTGTCTCTTTTTCTTTCTCAACGGTTATGATGTTTGTCGACTCCGGACACCCAAACCAGTTCAGGCAGATGGCCGTCCTTCCTGGTTCTGGTTCTACTGAAGGCTTTTCTTCCCGCTAAAGGGAGTTTTCTCTCTCCACTGTCTCCTCATGCTCAGGAAAAAACTTTTAGGTGTGTTAAAAGAATATGTAGTGTCTTCTTCTACAGTGCTTACAGGTTACAATTACAGTTATTAGATCAACAGTTATGTTAGTAAAGTTTTTTTCTGCCGTTGACCTTTGATCTTTTCTTTACATGCTGAGCTTTTTATGGAGAAAGTTCTGTATTATTGCTCTGAATTACAAACTGGTTTAAATGTTTTGCAGAAGAAGTAAATATGATAGTAATAGGATAGTAATGGAGTGTAACAACATAAATATATATGCCTTTAAAGAAAGTCAAACAATCTTAAAATCAACATGAAGGCACATTAACATGAAGGTAAAAATGCTTAGACAGATTAGTTTGCAAATCATTAAAAGCCTGGATGCAGAATTCTGCTAAAAAAAGCTGCTGCATTAATCCCGTCCCGTCCCGTCTTCTTCCGCTTATCCGGGGTCGGGTCGCGGGGGCAGCAGCGGGAGAGATAATCTCTCCAGTGTGTCCTGGGTCTCCCTCAGGGCCTCCTCCCGATGGGACGTGCCCGGAACACCTCACCAGGGAGGCGTCCAGGAGGCATCCTAACCAGATGCCC
>JBAMHX010000004.1:6613787-6624069 GCA_037177515.1 Pseudomugil tenellus | reverse complement strand
GATTGGCTGATTGGAAATTAAGTGTTAATGAGCAGTTGGGCAGGTGTACCTAATAAAGTGGCCGGTGAATGTATATATATATATAGTGAAAGATATATATTCAGTGAAAGAAACATTTATGACACATCTTCAGGTCATGACCTTTCATTTGCTCTTGATTTGGAGCAAAAGAAATCAGCAACCCGTAGTGATTACGCAGTGGAAATTGCTAAGAAGCTAAAATCAAGTCAATTAAAAGCAAAAGAGAACCATCTTGACCATTTATCGGACAGAGATTGTAAAAGATACGAACAGAAGCTGTATGTATGTGGTATTTCGTTGCCTGATCCGTTTGAAATAGACGAAAAGCAGTGGGACAATATGTCAAAATGGCCATCTGTGCAGCAAGGCGACATTTGGAAATATTTAGTAAACACTCCTGGGTTGTTCACAGCCGAAGCATTGAAAGCGTACAAATCACTGGATGGATACATTTTTTTTCGTTTGTGTGCATCTTCATGAAATTTTATACTACAGTGCAAATGACTCACTATGCTTCCTACGGAGTTACGATCCTTCGTCCGCACCTCTTAAGTTCCTGCTAAATGAAGCTGAAAGGAGCTGACTGCCAGCGGGTGTGTCAGATTGCTGTGTGTCCATCATGCACAACACACGCTGAACGCAGTGATTGTCGCCTAATTTTCCAGCTTTGATGGAGGTCTACCAGACATTTATTATCGAGGAGGTTTATTATTTATCAAAGCCACGGCAACCTGCAGAGCAAGTCAATTCAGCGGTGTGCAGGGCACACAAAAGGAGTGACAGCTGACACACAAAACGTTCTTAAGGCCGGAATATAAGAATTAATGATTCTCGCAGGACACACAACGAAATACACTTAGACCTTCAAAATGTTCAAACAGGTGAGTAAAAACTCAGGTCAATAGCAGATTAACTCGTTTCCTTGCAGGATTACATCTGGCAGAAATCAGATGTGTCCACTGCTTCTACTCACGATCATAAACATGTTTATCGTAAAGACGACACGTTCATAATGTTCTTTTTGTGCGACATACTGCATTACACGACCTCGGCATAATATTTGTTTACAAACTGTAAAAAAACGAAAAAATAGATGACGCTATGCTCTAGTTAATATATGCAATGGCAGCGGCGGATGTGTCTTCTGCCGGCCGTCCATTGACAGTATAAAGAGAAACTAGATCAATGAGCAGGTAAATATGACGTCACTCGTCAATGTGTCTATAGCCAAAGCAGTTTTTGGGTTTGAGCGCCCCCTGGTGGTAAACATGAAAATGATAAATCTTTCTATATCTAATCATTTGATCCTCTCTATTATATTTATACATATGCAAAACATGAAAACCTCTAAATTGAATATTGTTCAAGTTATTGCATTTACACGTAGGATCTGCGGCGCAGGTTTGGGGCAAAACCATAATTTCCCTGAAACTGGGATATAATTAGACAGCCTCTTTGGGCCATTCTCTATAAATCTGTAGCGTGTCAATTGGAACAAAGGTAGACACATCTGGACATGTCCACACCAGGTTCAGGACCACAAACCTCACTTAAACCATGTAACTCTGAACAGTACTAAGTGGTATTATTAAAAAATAAAAGAATGAATTATATTATATTCTTTATTTATTGTATTTACATCTTAGTTCGACACAGTTTCCACATTTGGAAGGGACGGAAAAAAAGGATAAGCAAACAAGAGAAAATGAAAAAGAACACAAATAGAACATAAAGAGGAGACAGAATCACACCACGAAGAAAAAAAACGCAATCTAACCACCCAAGATTAAGGAGCAGGGACCACATCATGCTGGGGGCAGGGATACCTCAGTATCCCCTCCCAACAATACATTCCATGGCCCCGCCCCCCCAAGAGCAGTATGTTTGCCATCTGTAGTAGTTGTGTTTCTGTTTAAGTGTGATTAAAACTGAGAAGTGATCAGATACAGAGTGCAGTAATGAGGGCCACCCTAATGATCCCCACTACCACACCCAGCAACGTAACCGCCCCCCCATGTCCCTAATTATGTGTGTGCTGGCAAGTGGGAAGAGTAAGGAGCCCAAAGACGTAAGACCAGAGGGCAACATACTCCCCTCCGGAATATGAGCCAACCGTCCCCACCACCAGAGCCCACAGCCACCCCCACAGCCACCCCCACCAGGGAGCCGCCAGCAGACCCAGAGAGCACCCACCCATCACAGGTGCAGGTAGGGGAGGAAGATCCCAAGCCCCCTCCCCCAGGACCACAAAGAGGGCCCCACAGTCCCTCCCTGTCATCCCATTCCCTCACATGCACACAACCATCCCCAACTCCATCCCCAGACCTCCCATGCACACCCCCCCATCCTCTCCCAGCAACCCCTCTGCACACCACTAACTCACACATGCAACCCAACACTTCCCTATACACTCATCAGACCACTCTACCTTACATACTCACACTCACAGCCCCCGCACAACCCCACACACGTGCACACCCACCAATCCATGCAACCCCAGACACACACATACACAGCCACACAAACAGACCCACACCATTCCACCCCGAACACCCCGGCCACCCGCCACGGCCCCAACGACAACCGCCCAGGCCATCACCAGCAGCCCCGCGCCACCGCTATAGGGCACCACCAACCACCGACCCAACCACTGCTTCACCACCCGGACTAGACACAGACCTGCCCCAGTGGCAAGGCATTGAAGACCCCCATCCAGACAACTGCCATGCGCCCACAGCCCCAGTGGACCCCAAACTCCAGAGCGAAGAGGGTACACTCCTCCACCAGGACTAAGTGATAGAGTTAATCACAGGCGACCAGAGGGAGTGAAATTCAGCTAATTAGTCCTTTGAAAAGGCGACATTGTCTAAATACTGATGTGATCTAATAAGAGATTTCTTAACTGCTGGGTGCAAAGATTCTGTTGAGTTTTCCAATTTAAAAGGATAGTTTTCTTTGCGATGCATAAGATAGTGAGGATTAAGTTTGAAGAGACTAACATGGTGGAAATTTCCCTCAAATCACCCAGTAGGCACATCGTGGGGCTTGAAGGGATATTACATTTAAACCATTGTGATAAATCTTTACATACATAAAGCCAGAATCTGTGAACAGGTGAGCAAGACCACAAGGCGTGAAAATGGCTGTCAATCGTGTTCTCAGTACAATGTAAACAGATGTTTGATTGTAACAGACCCATCCTGAACATCCTATGTCCTGTATAATGAGTTCTGGGCAAAACTTTAAATGGAATTAATTGTATATTTGATTTTTTTGTCATATTAAATGTATTTATACATATTTGTATCAACTCATTTACATCAAAGTTTCTGGATAAATCTGTTTCCCATTTTGAAGTTGGGAGACAGATGGAATCATATAAGTTAGATAATAATCTATATATTTTTGATAATAGTTTTGGTGCATTGAGATTTAATAATTCTGCTGTCTTGATCGGTAGCTGCAAGCTTAATTGATTAGGAGTGTATTTTTTACTTATAATAGATTTAAGTTGTTAGTATTCTAAGTATTTGCTGTTGCTGATTTCATGTCGTGAAGTTGCTACATCAAATGGTAAAAAGTGTTCTATTATATTTTCTAACTGTTTTATTCCTTTATTTTTCCATTGAGGAAAGTTGATCATCTTTTTATTTTGCAGGATGTAGGGTTGTTCAAGATGGGTGTGAGTTTACATGGAATATGTGCAGACTTAGTTTCAGAAATTCCCACCAAGCCATTAAGGAGGACCTGATGTTAATACTTATATCGTTTAATGGTTGAGCTGATGAATGGCAAGTCAGATACAATCAAATCCTCACACAATGCTTGCTCTACATCTAGCCATGGATCATCCAAATAACTTGGTTTGAGCCATTTGGACATGTATTGCAGCCTGTTAGATATGAAATAATGACTAAAGTTGGGTAGGTCTAATTTACCTCTGTCTTTAGTCTGTTGTAATGTTTTTAAACTTATATGTGATGGCTTGTTTTCCCAGAGAAATTTAGATATGTGGGAGTCCAGTGACGTAAACCAACCTGAAGATGGTTTATTTGTTATCATTGAAAATAAGTAATGAACTTTAGGTAGAATCATCATTTTAATCGTGGCTACTCTCCCCATAAGCGATATGGGCAAGCGCCTCCATTGAGAGGCTGAAACATTTAATAGTCCATCTTACCCTTCAGTCATTGATTTTTACAACTACAGAAAGCATTTGTGTTTTGATGTAAAATAAACACGCAGCTCACATGAAGTTTACAGGCTGAAGCTTCTCTAGAAGGAAATCAAGAAAATCTGAGTTCTTCAAAATCAAAAGGGAAATTCTGGAGAGATTTAAACTGAATTAATGTGCCGTTCATCATACATAATAAACATAAAGTGTTTCTTCCCCCAGTCTGCTGCAGCAAATCCCTGTCGGGTAGCATGTGTTTGTTCTGCTGTGACCACAAACAACATATTTTTATGAATAATTTGCAGTGAGGATTTTATGTAATCTCCTAACTTGAGGAATCATTTCACCATTGCTGTTATGATCTCAGAAGTTAAAGCATCCGGACAGAAAAATAGCTTCTGCAGTCCTTTCTAATGCTGCTGGATTATCATCATCTTTAGATTGTGGGAGTTATGAAAACTATCCACATAGAAAACAACAGAAAGTCTCTTTACTTTATGTAAAGGTCTGTGCAACATCTGTGCGTGTTCTCTGTGATCAACACTAATTGCCTGTAATTAAAGTGATTAAAGCTGGCTTTGCATCATTAAATGTGTATCTATGTGCACATTTTTGCTCTGTACAGAGAGGATGAGGAGTAGATGAGAGCACATGAGGTTTGCAGGATAAAATGAGACTAATTGCTGCTTCGTACCATCATGAATGCTTGTCTCTTATTGTAGATCGCTCTGAGCACAGCATGACAGTGTCGTGAAGTAAAAGAAAACAAAGAAAAATCTTTTAATTTTAGGTTGGAATAAATCACATGATTTCATCCAGTTCTGAATATCCAGCTGGGCTTAAAATACGTGTTTCAGGAGATGTTAGAACATACTGCTATACTGCTTGAAAGTTGTCATTATAACTAGATTACCATGGAAACCAGCAGCATCTTTATCAAATAAAAAAAGGTCCTTTTCCTATTTACATATTTTTATATTTAAATTTACCACTGACATAAAAACACCACTGTGCGTAGACTCGTGTATGTTCTATATTTATGTCATTGGGTATGTAACCTCCCCCTCCCCCAAAAGACCACTATACTCTTCTGAGACCTGATCAGAGTTATAGAGAAACAGACAAAACAACACACACATAACTTTCATTATGTTCACACTGCAAAACTTTTCTTTTCTTTTGTCTTTTACCACAAAAGGAAAGATGTGGATTGGTGTGTCCAGACCTGTTAAACAGAGCCTGATCTTTTTCATGAAAGTCTGCAAAACTGTCATGATTTGGAGCTGATTTTTTCATTTTCCCATTTTATTTAATAGTTTTCTTTGTGTTTATGTAGCTTTATTTCATTATTTCATCTGGCTTGATGTAGTTAATTTTTTCACCTGTGTCTTATTTAATGCTGTTTTTCTGTTCACGTTGCTGGTTTATTAGATGTTTCTGGTTCTTGACAAGCTCTCATATCCTTGTCTTGCTCCTTGTTTGTTTGTTAAGGTTAATTAAATTGTGATTTTGCTCCATTCTGCCGTCCTTCTCTGCATTTAAAACTATTTATCTTTTTCTTTTATACAATCCATGCCTGTTTTTTTCACTTTTTTATGTAAGTTTGTACAGATAAATGCGCAGAGCCTTTCAAAAGCAACACCAGTCTGAATTTTATCCATAGTTTATGTCACTGAAGTGAGACAGACGTCAGAATTCTGCTCTGAAGGAGGCAGGAGGTGGCAATATCACATATAAACACACAAAACCTTATTTATGATACTGTTCAAACTGGAGTCTTATGGTCACTTTAAATTCTAATTCAAACAAGTTTACAAAACAAAACCCCAGAAGTTGAGCTCTAAGATACATGGCATGCAGATTAAGTAAAACTTGGCAAACAAAGAGCTTAATGAGCTGAATCAGCAGAAAATGGAAAACGACAGCTCCATCACCGACAATCATCCTTCAGACAGCTGATCAAAGTTTAGTGGAAAAGTTTTGCTCAGTTAAAAGCACGACTGGTCTGACTGAGAGCGAATGGAGTTCAGACTTCATCTTTACACATGGAAAAACAACTTTTAGAGATGATTCCTCCCCTCTCACACATGTCTGTCTGCTGCATGTCAAACGTCTATGATTATCAGTTGCTGTTAAATCCCAACACATTGTAACAGCAGCGCCTGAGGTTTACCACAGACACACAAGCGAACAGCAGGAGCGGCCAAATGTTTTCCCATCACAAAGAAAATCATCTGAACTCTTGGCCAAAAGTCTGGCAGCATCTGACTGAGCGACATCCGCAGCCACAAACGCTTACACTTCACATATTAAAGGAAATATTTAGAACTCCTCAGTGTAACCTTCACTTGCATTTATGCCTAGGCTCCATTTAGAGGATTTGAAGGAACAATGCATAAAAATGTTCCCTCCAGTCTGCAGATTAATGTAACTGAATTGAATGTGTATTTGAGCAAATCATGAACACAGTAAAATAATTGACCACAAATATGTCCTCTTTCCCTTTCTGCATCATCATGATCGCTATCTGTTCGTTCTAACATTAGCACAAAGCAAACCAATCCAAAATGCACCAAAAACACAGTTAACTGTGACATTAAAAACACATGCACGACATCTTCAGTCAGTTTCTCCTGGCAGACAGGAGAGGTGTTGGACAAAACGCAGAAATAGTTCTGCAAAGGCTGGAAAAAGTTAGTTTCCTGCCTGAGCTTTGAGCAGCTGCTCCATCAGCTTTAGAAGTGGGTGTGAATCCTGGATCAGTGGGTTTGGAAAGTCTGAGATAACACAGGCTTATCTGATGATTCAGAGGTGAAGTGGGATGAGTCTCCAACACAGAGACCATAAAACCAGTTTTACGGTGCGTCCTGCCTGATAAGTAACTAAGCTCATGGTATGTTTTACTTTCTCTAAATGAATTATTCTAAAAAAATGTTATGCTATGTACACTGATATTGGATTGACCAGAATTTGGCTGCTTTAATAAAGTAGAAAAGCACTCGGACAGCGCAGACCAAGCAATCAGGGTATTTTTCATTGGGTGATATATGTTAAAAATGCCCCTATCTCGCAATGATATAGAATCCAGAATCCAGACGTTGATCTGGATCCCCCCCAAAATTTAATAACTTCTTCATCTCCCTATTCTGGATATATTCTGAAAGTTTGTGAAAATCCATCCATTATTTTTTAAGTTATGCTGTTCACAAACAAACAAATTCTCGCAAAAACATGATCTCATTGGCTATGTGTGGTTTTGCAGAACAAACCAAACATCACACATGGCACACACATGCAGACATCCATGCCATCAAAAGGTCTGCAGGAGTGTTTATTATTTTTAAAGTAACCCTCCCTGATTTCATATTCACGATTAAAATTGCATTAATCTCAGCTGTGAGACAACGCTGTGTGCTTTTTAAACTGTCTGTCAGATTGTTACTTCTTCTAAGGGACACATGTAAAAAAAACTAACAAAATACACAAATAAAATGAAAGAAAGAAAACGTCAGTATTAATGTAGTTGATGTGTGATGAAGAAGTTTCTGTGGGACTAATCTATCATCTGCTGTGTCAAATTAATTTTAAACTGGGTTTTATAATTACATTACAAAATGAAAACTTTAAATGTCTGTTAAATGTTTTATTAAGTGTGTTACAGATTATTAACTCTTTCAGTAAATCAAGTAAACTGATCACATTTATAATTTTACTTGGGAATTAACTTCAAAACCTCAAATTTTAAAGCATTGCAAATAATTTGACGTGAATTACTGTAGCTGAGTACCGTGTAAAATTAAGTTTAAACACAGCGAGCAACTAAACTGAGTGCAATGGATCAAACACGAATAAATATATAAGATATAACAAAATTATATATATGTATATATATATATATATATATATATATAGTTTAGAGATTTTTTTACTGTTTTAGTTGAAAGTGGATTTTCTTTTTCAATTTGTACATTTTTTTTTAAATTGTCAGTCTGGGGTTTAAAATTAAAATTTAAACATTTAAACGGTTAAAACAGGAGTAAATTTAATTTATGCTCTCATTAATATTGTCAGTGGTCCTTAAACCATTTTTTTGTGTTTCAACATTGAGGTTCACACTAACCACTCACTGAGCCAGAACAAAGAGTCACTTATGTCTGGGGTTGGGGGCGGACGTTGACCAACCAACCAAAGCAACTAACACCTCACAACGGCCAGGTTCTAAAAAGCACAGCCAGTGAAGTGATTAGTCTCCTTAATTCAAGAAAGTGCAACAAAAGAAGGGATTTTCAGAGGGAAAGTTTTTTCACTAAATCAAGTGACAGATATGCATCTTAACACACGTCTGTTGTCAACCTGCGTCTCATTTTTCGGTGTTAATACATCAGATTATTCCTGGGTTGCTACGTGAGATTAAAGCAGGATTCTTATGAGTGATTTATATTTTATTTTCACTTTTAGCCGACAAGGCAGCACCAACAAGCGGGAACTCTTGGTTACTTGTAAGCTACGCAGCATTTCATCAGAGCAGTGTCTGTAGTCCAGGTATGTATAACAGATATACTGTTATTCTGTATGTGTCCATTTTAAAATAACTGATTAAATTAGGATATTTTTCATGTACAAAATGTGGTCACGTCTTTGCTTTCATTGTTCACTTTGTTTCCTTTTGGTTGATAATACTCTAAAACGTGACTTTTATTCATCAATGGTACCATTTAAACTTTTCTTTTCTTTTGTCTTTTACCACAAAAGGAAAGATCTGGATTGGTGTGTCCAGACCTGTTAAACAGAGCCTGATCTTTTTCATGAAAGTCTGCAGAAAAGCTGCAACACATTAGCCTCAGTTAGCACATGCTAACACTTACAGAGGACCAGAGGGACGTAGCATCTCACAGCACACGTCTTCAGGGACTGGACTGAAATGAAAGCAGGTTTGTGAGATGATGGAAACCAAACCTCGACTGCCCTGACATTGTGGCCTGGGAGGAGATGATGAAGATTACCTTATCCTCCATTTGCACGAGACGCTGTCTCCCAGCAGAACATGAATGCATTTTAATTGTTTCAGTTTTAAGCACATCCATGTGCAGCTAATCCAAAATGAACATCTCACATTATAACTACCTCTGAAACACACTGTAATTTAATAAAATAACAAAACTTTTACAGCTCTGAACCATATGCTGACATGTTTAAACGCCTGTTTGTCAGTAATAAAAGAAATCATATTCATACCAAATATAAGTAAATTAAAAACCACAGCTGGCCTCACTTCCACCTGCAGTGCATCACTGAAATATTTTCATTGTTTTGAGAGCATAAAATAATTATCTTGGGATAATGAGGCTTGTTTTCACAAGAAAAACAGCTTATTTAATATCTTTGGCTCAGGCTGAAGTAAAATTTGTTCCCTACAAATTGTGAATGGTGGAATGGCGTTACTGGGAGCTGCTGGCCAAGTCAGAGCTGGTTAAACTTATTTCTGCCCAGGAAGTCTGTGAAGTTTCCTTTTAATGTTCTGAGAAACCAGGAAACATAATTATGTATGCAGGTTTTACATTCTAGGTCTTTCTTATGTTGAAAGTTAAAATGGAAAATGAAAAAATGTTTTAACTCAGAAAACACAGTTTAATCATCTCTATCCCGAAAGAAAGTAATGCTATGATAAATGCTTACTGTGTCATCATCTTCAGCAAACAGCTGAATGGGCTCAATTAAAAGTCAGGAATTGAAAATAAATAAATAATAAAAAAATTGTACATTGTTCCAACAATTTCATTTGTGATCTTTGTGTAAAGATTAATTAAATGACTGAAACCCAATCTATGCAAACCATGTGTCCAGGCCATAGACTGTATATTTAATTTCTGGAGAGAGCGTGCGAGATGTCACCCATAGGTTTCTGAAGAGCGGATTTGAAGCCAATAGGCGGGTCCCACTGTCGCCATCGTGGTGCTTTGTCATTAATGGAAATCCAAAAATGGATGAAAAGGCAGAGCTGAAAGGGCTACGTCACGGTGGAGCCAGCAGGAAGTACGCAGCTGTAACCAGTGATAGCGCTCTAACACACATCAATCAAAAGGACAC
>JBAMHX010000004.1:6523950-6536810 GCA_037177515.1 Pseudomugil tenellus | reverse complement strand
TTCCGATCTTGCGGACAGGCCCCCCCCACCCCCCCCCCCACCCCCCCCCCCGGTAGAAAATGGATGGATGGATGGACTTTTCTGTGGCACCGAATTGAACCGGTCTGAATGGAAATTCATTTAAAGAGAGAAATGATTGAAAACCTGTAAAGAAACTTTGGCACTAAAACATCTTCTGTTCTCAGGCTCATTTGATCCAAACATACCTGAGGAGGGACCGACAGCGCCACCTCCTGGCTGGTTGGAGGACATACATGGTTATCAGGGTCACAAAGGAGGTCTCTTCTGTTTTTTTTGTTTGTTTGTTTTTTAAAAGATTGTCTCAATTTTTCTTTTCATAATCTCTCTTGTTTCTGTTGATGTGCAGGTCCGGAGGATGACAACCCATTGTACCCACCTCCCCCTGCCTATAACCCCCAGCCTGAACTTAACAGGAGCACTTCAGTACCCAGTGTCAGGTAATCTTTATTTGTTTCATATAAAATACCACTTATTGTGCTTAATATCTTAACCAAACATGTTTGTATGAGCTACATAAATCTAATGACAGGATAAAAGACTGAACGGGCTTTCTTCTGCAGGGTCCCGTCGGTGTCGGAGGACGTGGCCCGAGAAGCTCTGCTCAAGTTTGTGGAATCAAAATGGAAGTATAGCTCCAAACCTGCCAGAAATCTCAGGTTCAAAGAGCTGAAACCTGTCACAGTTTACAGGGTAGGAGCTAATCTCTCACACAGGTGGATGGCGAACAGGTTTCCTAATAATCCATGTGTGTGAAGAAAGTCAAGCACCTGCTAATGTGTTACTTATTTCAACACGTTTTTTCAGAAGTGAATAAATTCCCAAAAGCTAAACAGAATTGACTTACATGTCAACTAAACTTTCTGCTCTGTCCACAACGTTTTAGAAAGTGGAGTCAGTGGCTTATTGGATGCAAAAAAAATATTTGATTATTTTTTTTTCTTAACAAGGCTAATGCTGTCAGAAACGACGGCTAGGTGTATATCCAGGAAACAACCCATATTCCTCCTATTCCCCCAATCCTCAAGTGGACACAATGCAATAATATAAAGATGCACATGTTCAGTCACAAAGCTTCACCTGGTGTAACTTTAAACCAGCCCGGTGTGACATCAAGACCCATACAACCTTTTATTTGCACTTGATTTTAGATCAATGAGACAAATAGTTCCAGAGATATAGCCAAAAATCAGATTTTTTTATGTGTAAAGCGCCACCTGCCAGGGAAACCATAAATCCGGTAATTCCTCCCTCTTCCACCCATAGATGGTGAAACAGTGTCTAACTCCAACTCGAACATCCAATTAATCAAATACTTGTTTTATTCACATAAATCATAAATGGACTTGTACTTGTATAGCGCCACTCATCTTGACCACTAGACTATGTGGCGCAGTGGCACATGGCAAGTTTCCATTTGCATTGTTACTCACCAGCAAAGCTTCACCAGTCAAAACACTACATGGATAGATTCATCGGCTTTGTGACAACATGATCCAGATTGTGTCATCATCTTCCAGCGTTTTCAGATTCTTTTTCCTCCAGCAGTATCGACTGGAGACCTACACCGAGACCAGAACCAGCGCCTGGCAGTTTGAGGCCTACAATGGTAAAGTTTCACTGAGCTGATTGAATGAGCAAAACCAAGTGAAATGTTTAAAAAGAATCCCCAAAAAGGGTTTTATTTACACAAAAACACTCCAATCTAAGTGAAGCCACCTCTCATTAAACCTGAAAAAAGGGGGCCACACATCTGTTAGATTAAAATGCATCCTAACCAACCAGTCCCACAGCTCAGATCTACCCTTTCATTTATGTGATGAACTAACTGTTTACTTTTTTGCTCTGGCAGGTCAGCCGGTAGATGGTCCTCATTACGGTATGAGTCCTCCACCGTGGGACATCCCGGTGTTGCCGCCTCAGATTTACACAGACAAGGTGGAAAAGATCCGAGTGCCCCACTCGTCGTTTGTGAAGGTCCATCTCTTTAGTCGTCACTCCGTCTCTGTCTTCTCCGCCTGCTGCTGTGCCTTGTTTGCTGTAACGTGGCTCTGTGTTTTAGATGTGTCACAAGTGTCGCGGCTGTGGCAGAACGCGCTGCACCGGCTGCCACGGCAGAGGTCAGGTGAGGATTCTTCTTCTAACAACCCTCCTTTTGTACATACTGATGATGCTGCTTCAGCTCAGTCCTATGATGACGTTTTTACACAGCTTTAGGGCAGAGGACTTGTTAAAATGTTTAAGATATTTTGTCTTAAAAAAAACAAGAAAACAGACTGGTTACAGACCTGATTACCTGATCATTATGTCAAACCAACAATTACCAGCCAATCAGTCACTGAGAGAGATCCTCGCAATGCTTGGAAAAATCTCATAAAGAACTGCATACGTCTGACCTTTTTTTTAACAGAATTCCGAAACGAATATGTTAAGTTTTGTCAAGATTCCTGCTACTTTATACAGAAACTATTTTTCCTGATTAACTTAAACTTATGTTATTTCAAAGAAACGTTGTACTTTTTGCCACGGTCATGGTCGGACCAGGAAAAAACGCTGCACCTCCTGTCACGGCCGAGGACGTAAGAGGTACGTCCAGTCCAGAAAGCTGGTTCAGTAAATGTCTCTGCTTTGGAGGTGTGTCACAAATATCAATGTACCACCATTACTCCACAATAAGCAAACATAATGTAGTGATTTGCTCATCTCATCATCCCATCTCTTATTCTCAGTGCAAACATGTTACATGGTGAAACTGAGACATGTTTACCATTTCATGCAAAATATGAGCTCATTTTTAATTTAATGTCAGCAACACATCTGTAAAACTGGAACAGGGAAAAGAAACGGCGGGAAAAGTAATTGGTACAGTCAGTGAGACACATTCTTTCATTTCCACAAAGGGAAACTGGGTTCTTCAACACCCAACTCTTTCGCTACCCTTCCTTTGGGGTACCAATCTAACCAATCCCACCTGAAAGAGTGGAGCTTGACACACTGTAGATGTTTGGTCATGAAGAAAGCAACACCTCCCATGCGTCCTGGAATGGCTCCTTGTTTAGAACTTCTTAAATCAAAATAAATTAAAAATGGGATCATGTAGCACAGTTCCTGGGTGTCTGAGGAGGAAGAAGGAACACAAACTGTGATCGCCGTTCTCCTTTGTTTCCGTGTCTTGGTTCGGTTATACTTTAAGCAAGGAGTCGTGGTGTGAAGGTGTTTTGTGGAAACGTTTCATGAACATGTAGAAGGTTCCTCCCACCTTCTACAGTGTTTAAAACCAGGATGAATCTCTCCACACAAGGACAAGGTTAAACCTGACTGGTTTTTATTTACATTTTGTTCAGATGTTGCTGATGGTTGTTTTAGAGCGATGGACAGAATCACGTTATTTTCTTTCATGGACTCCTTTTCCCACCTTAGCCTGACATTACAATGGTTTGTAATGACATCAAAATGTACACAGTAGAAAGTGTTCTTTACAACATATCTAAGCAATGCACATTGAATGAACCAAGAATCTAAACTCTCCTGCTCTTCAGGTGTTTTAGTTGCCGTGGCGATGGCTACAAGACGTGCACAGTTTGTCACGGTGCTCAGAAGCTTCTGCATTTTATTCAGCTCACTGTCACATGGTACGTCAAAGTTACGCACAGCCCATCCAGAGCTGCTCCCCTTCTTCATGTAATTGTTTTTATGTCTTTGTAGGAAGAACAACATCAGTAACTTTATTCCAGATCGCCAGCCGGACTTTCCTGACAAGAAATTTGAGAAAGTGTCTGGAGATCCTTTCTTCATTGATGAGAACATGCTGGTAAACAAAACAGTGGTTCTGTATAAGTTCCTTCTTTTATTGCAGCTTCAGACTCTGAATCTAAACTTTTTTTTCAAAAACTGGAGCATGATGCAGAATATTAATAATAACAAAGAAAATGTCCAAACTATGCTTCTCCAGAGAGATGTAAAAAAATCTAGGCTTTAACTCAGAGGTCAGGTAAAAGCTTGGCTGCTAAATTTTGACCCATTTTGAAATAAAATTTTGCTTATGTTCACACTCATGATTAGCAAATGAAGTGGTGGTCAACACAAAATGGCTAATGTGGAGAGAAGATATGTGATCTCTATGGGATACCTACATATATCTATGGGTTTATCTGGAGAAATACCAGCAGTTCATTTTACTGATATGTGGAACAATCGGCTGCTTCAGAGCAGCTTTGACATGGATGAAAACAATTGTGGTTAATATCCTTCGTGGCAAGTCCTGCATTGTTCTGTGAGTACACATTTTAATGTTTTTATAGCATCGATGCTACATGTGTTGGGTGTAAACCAACCATAACTGTCTGTTTCACTTTATCTTGGACTGGATTTACTCCAGAGGTGCTGTGGAATGTGGGGGTGAAGGTATATTTCTCAAAGTATACATAATACTCATAACATCACGGTTTTTTCAACTTGTGTTTCCAAGCCACCTGCATGCAAGAGATGTACTACTATTGCTGCTGTACTTATCCAAAGGCACTGTATTACATACTGACTCTGTCCAGTTCCCTGTGAACCATTCAACACCCAGGGGTTTATCCCCGAACACCCCTAGTCTTCAATTTACCCAGTCCAGGAATAAATATACAAATATAGAAACATGCAGGTATAACATCATTATGGGACACATTTTTGGGTCATGATCTTTTATTTGCATTTGAATAGTTTCAGAGATATAGCCAAAACAGTTTTCTGGTTTGAGCGCCCCTAGTGGCCAACCTGAAAATGATAAATCACTTAAAATCAAGTCAGTTCATCCTCTTTATGATATCTATGCATATGCAAAACATGAAAACTCTACTTTTAATATTCTTCAAGTTATCACGTTAAAATGAAGGATCTGCGGCGGATCCAGTGGCAGATTCTCTGTTTGGGAATATAATTAAGTGCAACCTTTAACTAAGTGGTCATAGCCTATTCTTGCATAATTTTATTCCAACCAAAATTTATCAAGACGACATCTCTACATTTTAGTAAGAAAAAAATATTGGCTTGCACTCCATTTGTTTATGTTTTTTTATGAGGATTAATGATCAGCAACCTCCCATCGACTTCAACATCATGGACAAGCAAAACCAATATGCATTTCCTTGAGTCATGGACACGTTCACCTTAGCTACTAAGTACTCTTAAAAACTATCCAGTCCAACAAGGTTGCTTTGCCAAGAGGAGTCTTTTGGGTATGTGGCTCTCATTGAGTCCTAAATGTTGTTCTTTATTCTTATTTTATCTTATCCTTTCTTACCACTTTTACTTATAACTGCTGGGCCAGACTAGAGAAAAGGCCAGAGGAGAAATGGAAAGAGCAATATTAGAAAAGGGAGAGCAAAACTAAAGGTAGAAAACAAACTGCAACAAAGCAAATTAAATCTAAGCAAGAAAGTACATATCCAGCTGCTGCACCTGTAAAGACACAGTAATCATCCTAAAGGTTCTGAGAAAACACAACAGACAACCATCAGGAGCACCTGTGAGAAACTGTTGTGTACTTGAATTTCCCTCGGAGTGAATGGTTTCTGTCTATTTGATGTACATTGGACTGGTTGACCACCATTTCATGTTACGCATAACTAATAAACAGAATGTGACATGACATGAAAACATGCTCAACATGTATGAGCTTCACTAACATGGAAACATGAAATTCCAGCTTTTATTGAAAAAATGTTGGTTTGTTCAACTGCAGCATGGTACAGCTACCGAAGTGACTTTCTAAAAGTTCATGGTTTGATTTAAGTTCTGTGTTGTGTCAGGTGTATCCGATCCAAGGCTTCCCTGATCAGGAAATTTGTGACGTTTCAACCAAACTGATTAATGAACACCTTCATCGCTTCACGTCCACCAGTCGCATCCTGCAGCAGGTACAAAGTTACTCAGTGGTGTTAAGTCCACACACCCTAACCCTTTGTCCACCCGCTTGCCCCCCCAACACGTCCCTTCATACACTCACCCACTCGTCCACATGCATGCATCCCCCCACACACCCCCCATACACACAGACATGCACACACACTGACCCTTCTACATCCAACATCCTCCACATATACATATTCCCTCCCTCTCTCCGCCCACCCAACCACACACTCTCCCCACTCCCGCACACGCATACCATCCTCACACAACGACACAAGCACACACAAACACCTACCCCCCCTCATACACTCATCCACACACACACAGACCCACCCCTCCATGCTCACACGCAAACACACTGCCTCCCACCTATAACCAGATTTCCGATTGTTCAGATGTGTCTTGGTGAGATCCCGTTTTAAAGACGAAGGTGACATTATGTCTGTTTGTCCACAGCGTCAGACCATCGAGCTGGTGCCTCTGACTCACGCTTACTACGACTACAATGGCAAAGACTACAACTTCTTTGTGTATGGGGTAGAGAACAAAGTGTTTACCTCCAACTATCCAACCGCCTGCACTATTTTATAAGCAATGAATGTTCAGAATGAGAACCACTATTATGGGTTGGATCAGGGGGCTCATGTATGAACCCTGCATACAGTTTGCCTTGTTAAGGCAAGACAAGTTTATTTGTATAGCACATTTAATGTGACAATAGCATGTCATGATCCATGCACACATGAGAATGTACACAAAACACCTTTCCATGCATCTGCACACAAGCCAACACAAAGGTTTGACCTGCTGTGAGAACATTGGAACACACACTCCTTTAAACACTGAACTATGTTCTTCTAAACATTCTGAAGTCATTATGGACTTGGAAAAAAACACACGTGAGCTCTGAAACCATATGAAACCTGATTTTCCCACAAATAAAAAGCCTTAATAATGTTCCACAACCTAAATTTAAAGTTGGTCAGTTTTCCCTGTTTATGTCACACACATTAATGATTGCTGACTGTGACACACATTTACACACCACATGAAATGCTCTTTTACTGAGAAGGCAGCAGAGTGTCAGATCAGATTAATTAAAAACAAAACACTTGATATAATTTCGTAAATGAATGAATGTCTTCTAAACTTGTCATTTTGGGTCGAGTAATGTCCTTCACCAGCTGTTGCGTCCCAGATCTGTTCGCCTACCTGCGCAGCTGCAGTGGAGGTATTGAGCTTGTCCGTGTCCATCTCCTGGATGAAAGCATCCCATTTATTTATCGGCGTTCGCATATTTATTAAAGGGAGGAGAAAAGAGGGTCTTGAAGCTGGAAACAATTTGAGTTCAGCAGGAATGTATCAAGAAAAAATGTGAAGGAGCAAGTGTTTAGTTTTTTATACGGGTTCTGTCCGTATGAAAGCTATGCAATCCTTCGTACATGAGGCCCCTGGTCTGTGAGAAAGTTCCTGTTTTTGGAGGCTAACATTTTGGAAATTTGATGTTTTTACTTTATTGCTAAATGAAGAATCTTCATATACACACGTGTCAACCTGCAGACCTAGCAGGATCTCTATAGTACTCCTCAAAGGAACAATGTCATTTCAAGCCACCTTTACAGACCATCCAGTCCATTATGGTCCAGTTATAATCCATTCGAAACAAATCCGTTATATGATCTATGTAGGTCATATTTGTAATAACTGTGTTCATATAAACGCATCTCCGATAAGTTTATATGAAAATCCTCCATCCTTAGCTGTATGATGAGACAGTGGAGAGGAAACAAACACTGCATCTGGACCAGGAATGACAACCCTTTACCTGGACTGGTGGAGAGCACAGTAAAGAGGAGTCATCAAGCGCCATAATTCTCAGCCAGGGATACCTGCTGAGAAAGAAAAATATAAATACATTAACAACCATGTTATATATTACTAACATTGAGAGCAACGAGAGCAGAAAGGAGCGAAGTGCATCCTTGTACACCCCTTTAGACAGTAAACTGTCTAAAAGAGTGTAAGGATCACATTATCCAGACCTAACTATGAGCTTCATCTTAAAGGTAGAGAAGATTTCTGCTTCCAGAGTGGCAGCTGTTTCCATGGAAGAGTCTGATAATTCAAGGCGCTTCATCCTTTTTTTTTACTTTTAGATCATCTAAGAACCCAAAGTAAACCTTCAGTCTGAGTGTAAAGTGATCTGTTTGGGAAACTTTAACATCTATAAGATCACATGGGGGTTTGTCTCTTAGGAGCCTCATATTTGAGGGGAAGCATTTTAAGCTCTATTGTGGATTTTATAGGATCAGTTAAATATTTTATGGCTGTTTTTAAAATATTTTGGTTTCCAGAGAATCAAGTAAATCATGTGTTTGTTTAAAGGTATTTAGTGTTATTAGGATAAAACCATGTAGATTATATGTTGGCAGATGAAAACCTTGTAGCACTTCATTGTTAGTTTTCTTCTTTGTGTGGAATTTACACAACACTGAGTTTCCTCATGAAAAGAAAACTGTTGAACTCGAAAAGTTGAACTCGAAATATTTTTTTATTTTGCACTTGTTATTTGAAGCTCAGTGGTAGTCACTGCAGTTAACATCTGTCCGTCCATTTATCTGCTTGAACATTTTACCTCCGCTGATGTTTTAGCATTTTGTTTTTTCACTTTTCGCTTGAAAAGAGTGAGTTTACAGCTTTATGTAAAACTGCTCCTCGTGGTTGAGTTTGTGTCTTTAAAGAATCAGAACATTCCTTTCATCACTGACAAACCTGCAAGTTAGTTCAGACATTGGATGTTGATTTTAGGTAGTGATCAGTTTCCCCATCTCATTGATTTGACTGTATTTAGAAAACAGGATAAATCGTAAATTCTGCTGCAACAACGCTCCGTATAGGCATGATAGTTATGTTTCTATAGTGTTCCATCAGCCTCTTTTTTAATGATACTTCTTAGTGCTCTGTCAACTGAAGATGCTTGTTGTTGAAAAGATTAAATGATTTTTTTAGGACCGTGGTACCAAAAATAACTATAGTCTAAAGACATTTGTATGAGAGTTGTTTTAAACAAACCAAAAGTTAAATATGAGGGGTTTTTTTTGAAGATCCAACTTAACTCACTTATCAACTCACCTTAAAGTTGCTTTTGTTTTCTGTCCAGTCAGAATCTGGAGTTTCAGTTTACATAATGCAGATTTTCATTGCATCTCAGTCATGGTTTTATTACTTTGAATCTTATATGTAAAAAAGGATATTTTATTACAAGACCTAAAGCTGTTTTCTACTGTGTCAGACCTAAAGTCTCATATAATGTTAGATCTCTACGTCTTCATTAAAGGTATGTTATAAAATTGTAAAGTCTGTTATGGATTATATATAAGAAAACATGTATCACAAATAAATATATTATTTTTATTCTTTCTGCTGCCTGAGTCAGTTTGTGTTCAGTTCAAAATTTATATTGGAGAAGTTCAGCATCAAAATTGAGAACTGACCCAAGTGTGGAGATAACATCTGTAAAGCTGTTGTATTTGGCACATTAGAACAGCATCAGGAGGAGCTGCAGAGGTAAAGATTATCCTAGGTTGCATTTAATTACAACCTTTTCGATTCAAAGGAACTACTAGCTGGGGAAGAATCCATTTTAAAATTTATGCCAGTTTCATTTACAAAGTTGGAAGCAGTGACTGTATAAATACGGTTAAAAGACTATCTTTACATGTTCTGTTTTTTTTTTTTTTATTATTTGAAGAAATTCCAACTGGATGGAGAGCAGGTTTGCAGCACTTTGCTTTTAACGCTTTAAACGATTCCATCGTTATGTGGTGTGATTCTGTTGATTACAATATTGTTATAAATGGAAAAGAAAAGGAAAAACTATGACGTGAATAATAGTTGCAGAAAGTAGTCATTTTTCCCAGGAAATGGAACGCACCATCGTGACATATGCCCCGGAAGTGATCGCCTTCGTCTCCTGGAAACAAAACCAGAGGAAGAGTTGACTGTTGTTTTACGGATCTTGGAGCGACATCTCTGAAGCAGATTTGACCTCACAAACATTAAAATGGTGGGATTTTAATACTGCTTGATGTGTTTGATAAAAATGTTTTTTTTATTTTAAGTTATTGTTATTGCGTCTTTAATTGCAAGGATTTTCAGGAGAGATTTTAATAAGATGCTAATTGTGGCTAGTTGGGTGATGCTAGTCGGGCGTTGTCAGCTGATTGCAGAACAACGTTTTATTTAACAAGCATGTTAAATAAAACTAGTTTTATGTCTAGTTAGGTTTTAAAATATTAGTTGCTGAGTAAAATTATTTACACTGTTGTCGCTGTTTTTCAGTCTGAAGTGGAGGAAACGCTGAAGAGAATCCAGAGCCAGAAGGGCGTCCAGGGAATCATCATCGTCAACTCAGAAGGTAAAAACAACTCCAGATAACCAGCTTCAGATAACTATTTAGATTAAGAGTTTCAATTAAATCTAGTGTCAGTGGACGCAAAAATATGCCATTTCGAGCATAAAGTCAGACCTGGGATCTGTTCCAGTAAATAGTTTTGATTAGAATAAAACTAAGGTCAAGAAAAAAACCTGCAAACCATAAAATTAAGCAAGTTTCTTATGAATGAATGTAAAATAACATGCACATTAGGCTGGAGGGTTTTTATTATTATCATCATTGAAGCAGGATTCTGGTGCCAGACAGGTTTATATCTGAAAATGATTAATCATGTTGTTGTTTCCTAGTGTGTGTGTGTGTGCGCGTCTGTGTGTGTGTGTGTGTTTGTGTGGTTGAATACTAAAAACTGGTGGTAAAAAGAAAAGCTTTGTTTTTCTTCATACAGTTACCTGCCAAAACCATACAGTCTATGGTCACAACAAAACTTATTATTGGCCCAAAGAAGAGCAAAGAGATGTTTTAAGTAGCGCCTTGTGTGTTCGTTTCCAGATGTTGTCACCGTGGTTACACATAAATAACAGACCAGTCATTTTCAGTTTATCTGAGCTGCAGTCAGACATACATATTAGTTTGAACCACAAAGGTAGTAAAAAAAAGGAATGTTGACAGTTCTAGTTGAGTCATTTTTATATTTTAGCTAATAAATAAAAATAAATGAATGAAAAGGATACATTTGATTTTTATAAACATCTGGTCACCTGATATTCCTCTGATCTGTTCTATCAAGTATAATTTGATTTGACAAAATGCTACAGCGAGGATATAAGAGTTTGTGTTGTTGCTTATGTTCTTTTTGACAATACTTCAGTAAATGTGTGGAAGTTTCTGGAGTTAAACCAAATACATTCAAGTTTTCTAATAATTTCCTTGCTTATTTAAGAGCCATCCACCTGATCCTCTTTCTTATTTGTTTGACCTTTTTTTTATTCATGTAATGGTTTTGAGATCCAGAGTCTCATAAATTTATAACATTTTCTCTGCTGGAGATTAATAAAATATTTAACAATTAGCTTTTAAATGTGAAGTTGTGCTCAGGTCTAAGGCTGTTGGGTAGAAATGTCCTTTCATGAAGTTCAGTTTTAGATGTTTGGATGTAAAAATCTTCATCAGATTTAAAGGCGATAATGTTTAATTACAATATTGTAGTTCTGTTTTTACATGTTTTCTAATGTCTTCAGCTCCTGTTTTTTCCTTTTTCTTTACAGATTTATTTTTTAATGCCCCTATGACTTCATAGACCACTATTGAATGTTTCTGGTTGATTTTAATATGATTAATATGATTTAATATGATTTGTTTTTTAACTTTTACCTTTGATATAAAATATCCAGCAAGACATCAGTAACCTGTTCAGCTTTTCCTCGTACATGTTGTCACCAAATGAACCCATGTTTTTTCCTCAGGAATCCCTATCAAGACAACTCTGGACAACTCAAGTACAGTGCAGTACGCCGGACTGATCCACCAGCTGGTGATGAAGGCGAGGAGCACCGTGCGAGACATCGACCCCCAGAACGACCTTACATTCCTGCGTGTGCGCTCCAAGAAGAACGAGATTATGATTGCTCCAGGTGAGCGTATGAATGCTGAGCCGCAGCTTTTGCTCTGTTTACTAAAAAAAAGAAAACAGATTTTATTCCTGCTTCGTCTGATATTAAAAATTAACAGATTCATTTGTGTTAAACCTTAAATATGACAACAGTTGTGAGATGACGGTAATGAGCATCCACTAGACTGAGATCCAGCTTGTTCATTCACTTTGAGTTGAACTGTTTTCTCGCATCTCTTTCTCTCAACAGATAAGGACTATTTTTTGATCGTCATTCAGAATCCCTCTGTCTGAAACTGATGGATCTGCTGTCCAGCTCTTCGTTTTTCATTACCTTGCAAATTTTTTTTGCGTACCAGAAGCTTTTTATGCACTTCTTATACAAGAAGACAACAACAAGAACTGAGGCTTAATGAAAGTGTATTCATCACTTCACTGATAGATAGATAAATATCTTTTCCTTGTTTTTGCATTCCAACTCATTTCCCCCTCTCATCTCTACGCTGTATGTTATTGTCTGGTATGTATTTGTCTGAATCAAGAAGACAGACGCACATCTGGTTTCAAAGCCGCCACAGAGGGTGGAAAAGTAATTCTGGAACAGAGCATACATGTACCTTAGACGGTGTAGTGTATGATGTCAGAGTCCAGCAGACATTTAGGAAGTTGTGATTATTTAATACAGTTTTGCAGGAGTGCAGTGAAATACACTAAAAGCACTTCACTGCTTGTCATGAATTTTTTTGTTAAGTGTAACAAAAACATTAAAAAGTGGGGAAAAAAAGTTATGTGTCTTTATTGAATGCATTTAAACAAGTGTCATGTACATGTGTTTAAACGAACATAAACCTATAGGTGGAAACAGGAGTATGTCTGTGTGTGTGTGAGAGAGAGTAGTTAAGGGGGACAGAGTTACATCTCTTGGGTATAAAAAGTGATTGC
>JBAMHX010000004.1:6497714-6508940 GCA_037177515.1 Pseudomugil tenellus | reverse complement strand
TGGGAGGGATGTTTGTTTATGTGGGTGTGTGTGTATGTAGATGTATGAACTTGTGGGAGGGATGTATGTTTATGTGGGTGTGTGTAGTTATTTTAAAAAGATGGTTAAGATTGCGACCTTACGATGCAGCTGCCTCCGTTAACGGCATGAGAGAATGAGTCAACTAGCTCCTTTTGAGTTGTTGATGGGTTTTCTGGATGCCATCATATTCCAGTTAGTGGTTGTGTTTGAGGTGGTGCAATAAATTGGTGTTGCTGTCCTTTTTTTTTGCACCATTTATCCGCAAACCTTGCAAATAAAGTTTGTGACGATATTTTATCGCGCAGGATGTTTTTCTTCTGACAGTATCCGTATTTATTCCTTCCTTCAGCCGGCACAGACGAACATACGCAAAGTAAACTGATCTGCTTCATGTTAGGAGCCTCCACCTGGTCAGAACACTACAGTAGCATCGAGTCGATTATTAGACCTGACAAAACGTATCTGATGTAGTAACTGAATGAGCTTCTTTTGCACATGAATATATTAAGAGTTGGCATAGACTTTTTTTAAAGAAAGGACTGTATCTATGTAACATGTTTCTTCTTTTGTACCTGCTCCCGTCTGTCTGCCTTTCTTTAACAAGAATTTGTAGACAAAAGTTTTTCTGCACTACAAACTTTCATGTTTTGATCATTTTTTAAAAAATATAAGTCATAAATGTATATTGATTTTATGCTATGGATATAATTGTACTTTTTCAAGTAAGAAACAAATATTCTTTTTAGATGTTTCCCAAACCAAAAACCCACGCGTGTGTGTGTGTGTGTGTAATTAAAACTGCGTATAAACGATCATATAATCAACCTGTATTAGTGTTTTTCTTTAGGCTTTCTCACTGTTTGGATGGGTGTACATAGATGCACTGCTGCAACCTTCTTCAAAGCATTTGCCAATAATTAAAAAAAGAATTAAAAAGTTGCCTTTAAACAGCTTTATCTTTGTTTTGATTCCACTGCTTTCAGTTCCTACTTCCTGCCAGCAGGTGGCAGGAAAGGGAAGAAACTGCCTTTCCCCAGTACTTATGCTCCAAGAAATTCCTATAAATATAAACTTTTGTCCCAGAGTTTGTGTTGGTTGCCTCCAGCTTCCACTGTGCAAAGACAAAGTTAATTTTACAATAAATTTTCTAGTTTCTGTCTCTGTGTTGGACTGGTGACCTGTCCTCTCACCTGCTATTTGCTAGGATTTTTCCCACGACCCTTAATTGGACTAAACAGAAAATGAATGAATAAAATACACAAATGAATGCTGGACGTGTGACAAGGTTGAACTTTTTTGGGGTGCTGCAAAAACATTCACATGAGATCACAGAGAATAAGATGAATAAAATACGTTTCTCTAATTACATAAAAACTTGTTTAAAATCTCACGAAATGTCAGTTTTTTCTGAAATATTAGGATTTAGTTAGAAAAAAAAATGGGGGGAAGGGTTTCTTCTTCACTTTCATCCAGACAAGCTCCATCATGTCCTCCTTGTTCCATGTGATTTCTATCTTTACACTCTGAGGGGTTGTCTGCTCTGTAACTTATCTTGATGGTATTTTTTTGGCCAACTTTCTGACTGCAGAAGACTTTGTGTTTGTTCAGATTTGTTTTTGTAAAACTTGTCTCTTGCAGATGAGACTGCGTGTCAGTAGGAGCTGCATAAATAAAGGTTTATTAAACATTAGATTACCTACAAAAGCAAACAAATAGGACTTGCCGTCTCTTCAGATTTCACAGCTTATCTATGTTAAAAGGAAGACTCTTACACAGCTAAAGGACTATTCTGCAGAATTAGACTAAACCAACTCTGAAACTGGGGGTCGGGACCCCCAATCTGGGTCACTAGATAATTGTAAAACACATATAGTCTATGTTTATATAAGAAATGTAGGATTTTACCAGGGTGGTTAAAATGTAATGTAGAGCTAATTGTTTAACACATTAATCCAAAATCAAGTTGGCACACATTATGTAAAATGATCTGACATCAGGGTTAGTTATTTGGAGCAGTGAAGTCGCAGCAGTAAACTACCCCAAACCACTTTAGTCTGTTCATATATGAAGATTTTCAGTTTTCTGGTCTGACATTTAGATGATGGCTCCTAGAGGAGCTATTCCATAATAGGAGAAGTTGCGAAGACCAAAATGGGAAAAAGAGCTTAAAGAGTTTGAGAACCACTTAACATTATGACTTTGCTTTTGTAAAATGACATTAATACAGAAAAACAAGAGAAACATTTTGGGAAGAAGTCTAATTATATGCTTTATTTTAGCAGAAGGCATGCAGATGGGGGGGCTATACAGAGATAACTGATGGAAGCAGAGGGGGTGTCAGTAAGGATGCACGGCACGTTTCTCTTCATTTAACTCATTCTGACAGATTGCTGACACAAATATTTACGGTTTGATACGTTTTCAGGGAAACTAAACTTTAAATGACCTCGTCGCCATAGCGATGATTTCTCCATTTCAATCTTTATGGATGAATAATGATTTAAGGATATATTTTTCACCCAAAACAGGAACAGACTTGCATTAAGTGTTTGGGATGAGTTCATTGCTACAATGCACCTGATTGTTAATAAAATGTTAGCAACAGGCTTCTTCTTTATTCATTTAATTAAGGCATTTATCTGCTTTTTTTAATGTTACTTTTCACAGAGACACTATTTATATGCAGCTTTCTGTGTCAGCATTTCCACCTGATGTGCAATCATTCATATGGATAAGAACATTTTTGCCGTATTTAAAAACATTAAAATAAAAAGAGGGATAAAAAGAGTGATTTACTTTATTTACAGTAAGTTCTGGGAAACAGTTCAATTGATCTCATTTCAGTCTAAAAATGAAAACATCCATTTCCACATGAACAAACACACCGTTTATCATCTCACTGCATTTTGCTTTTTTTACATTTGAGATACTTCAGTATCAAACGGTGATTTCCAGATCAATTATCACCTCCTCTTTTACTTTTAAAATTCATGTTTGCTTCATATAAACGGGTCAGACTGGCAGGAAATTTACTATAAACGTTAAGATGGAGCAGATTTTGATCTTATGACTGCAGGACATGTCCGAGCAGCTGACAGTGGATTTAGGCCTCTAACAGCAGCACAAAGAAAAAACAAAACAACCCACATTCATATTACCATTAGCGCATTTTTCCTCCCAACTCTCTGAAAGCTAGCTTATGTCTGACCACTGTCCATCAGAAGGTTCTACACGACGAGCAGCTGCGTTTTTATCTGCCAATATACCGAAAAAGGTACAAAGTGATGACTTTATTACGTCTGCAGGTGGAAGCTGTGGGTTATGAGAGAAGGGGAACCAAGTTTGCATCGACGGAAACGTTTGTAGAGGAAGGTCCAGCAGCTTCGTGTGGCAGGGTCGTCTACGGCAGGAAACAGGCGGCGGCCGCTTCTACGCCATGCTGATGACAAATAGGAAACAATTTGCTCATCAGACTTGGTTTAACCTGAACATCTGCTGCAGTAAAACAATTAATTTGAAGACAAACAGTTCAAGCCAAAAGTTGTTCAGTTACAAATGATTAAACTCTTATTTTAAAAGCATTCACATGCAGATGAGAGGAAGGGTTTAATAAATAAAGTACCAAGGAAGGCAATTTCACAGACTGACATTATGTTCCTGATTGATTTGTGGTCAAATTCAGATCTAGACCGTGTTGGAGCATAAAATTATTATGATAAGACATTACTTTGATTTAAAGGAGACAGAAGAGAGAACAGCTGCTGCCTCCCTGCTGGATTTACCAGGCAGTAAATGTGTAAAACAGATGAAAACATTTTGAGCTAATCAGTTCAGAAACAAGCAGAACATCCCGACACCAACACCACACCAGGGCTCGCTAATGAAGTTTATACATTTGCAGCGCTAGTTGAGCTCATGAGGTTTCAGGCTTCATCTCAGCAAATAAACTGAAGCCTCCTGTAAAGTAACAAATTATTTAACTCTCTCCATGAAGTCACTGCTATTATTATGAATATATATTTTATTAAAAGTCATAAAAATCACACGACATGATTGAATCTGTCTGGAGGTTGTTTATCTGCAACGAGCAGATGGCAGCATGAGCGTGTGGAGCAGCTGAACACGTGTTCAGTTTATTTTACAGGTGTTGAGGAGGAGTGTTACGATCATCTGCGAGTCTGAGTGTGTAACACAAAACAAAGTGGGTCAGATGTGAACTTTCAGCATCATCTCTAGATCAGAGTTACTGATTAAAAACATATCTTTTCTGGGTCGTGACACTAAACGGATCACGTTTTCAATAACAGACGCATCTCTGACTGCAAACAAAACTGGTCATAAAAAAGGATTTGTCCATATCGTTCATCTAAAGTCCACCTGTTAACTTGTTAACATACATATCTAATCAGCCAATCACACGACAGCGACCAAATAGATTTAATCACGCAGAGACGGTCAAGACGACTTGCTGAAGTTCAGACAGGCATAGTTGTCGATTTGATTATTTCAATAACTGCTGATCTGGTGGGTCTGGTGACAATGGGCAGACTGGAATGACCACTGGTACAAACCAGTGTGTAGAATAGCATCTCTAAACACATGTGGCCTTGAAGCGGACATGGAAACATCCTGCTTGTATCAATGCATCAGGCTGCTGGTGGTGTAATGCTGTGGAGATGCTTTGTTGGCACCAGTTGGGCCACTTAGGACCAAAATAAAAGCCATTATGCTGAGCATGTCCATCCCTTTATGAGCACAGTGGAGCATATTTTTAAAGGAAACTTCCATGAGACCAGTGCACTCCACAGTCACCAGATCTAAATCCAACAGAGCTTCTCTGGGATGTGGTGGAACAGGAGATTCCCATTGCGGATGTGTGTACCAACAAATCTGCAGCAGCTGTGTGATGTCACCACGTCAATATGGAGCTAAATCTCTGAGGAGTGTTTCCAATACTGTGTTAATCTATGACACCAAGAATTAATGGAGTTCTGTAGGAAAGGATGTCCAACCTGGACCTAGCAAAGTGGACACGATCAGGTTGGTGAGGGATGATCTTATAAATTCCACTTATAGATTATAGATTAGTTTAACAACCCTAATTTAGGGTAATTTAGGGGTAATTTAGGGGTGTTAAATAATGGGTTTAATGATTTGTTTGTATTTCAAGTTGTATTCCTGCGCTAACATGAAACATCATTACCCATAATGCATTGGATCGAAAAGATTCTTCTTCTGTGGTTTTACTATTATTTTTTTGCCGCCAATTAGGATTGAAAGAAAACTTTTGATGAAGGGCGCCTGAGAGTTTTCCCTGTAACGGTGAATCCAGTTATGAAGTAAAGCTGATTTTCTACCTCAATCCAGAGTCTCGTCTCATCCTTTTGATGCAATTCACACGAGCTGCAACAACAGTAGTCATCCTCACTCTGCTTCTATACATCTACATGTGTCTGATACTGACGCTCCGCCGGTGATGTTTGTATATATAACAGCCCTGATCATCTGATACTGGTGTGGAAAATGGATGAAACTAAAAAGTTGTTAATTATGATCAGAAATGACCATTATCCTCACACTTTGTGGGCGGGGCTTCTGTTCAGACAATACCAACTTGTTGGAAAGCTGTGGCATCAACACAGCACCATTGCAAGCTGAGACATTGTTACCATGGAAATGTGCATGAACTACAGGGTAGTTTAGGGTAACTGTGTGCGTGCGTGTGCATTTGTTACCTATCGATCAGCGAGTCCCTCATGCTTGTTGCGATGGCAGACGGCTGCGTCGAGTCACTGAGTCTGAAAACACTTTCAATGACTGACAGCTCAGTGCTAGTGGTGTCCAGTCCACAGAACGCGCACCAGTCATTGACCACCATCCCCGCTGCGATGACCTCACTGCCCCGGTTCACCGTGCCGGCCTGGAAGAGAACATAATGACTCTTCCACGTGTACACAAGCACAACGCATGAAACAAACTTATCGCACAGTAAATGAGAATCAAATCAAAAAGGAGCCGGCGCTCACCACCAAGGGGACCTGCAACAAAGACGACAGCTCGTCCTGGTCTTCGATGGACGTCTTTGGGTGGACAAGGCCTCCCTGGTTGCTGAAGGTGCAGTAGGAGCCGACGAGGACCTGCTCTGCTACCGTCTGACGGAAGACCTCCACCTGCAGCGTGTCTGCGAGGATCTCCTCCGTCTCCTGAGAATCAGAGCGGTCATGTTACAAGCGGAAGTGACAACAAACCACCTGCAGCTTCACCGTTTCAATAATCACACGTTTAACCAAACCACGACCATCAAAAGAAGTTTGTATACTTTAAAATCTACTCATTATAAAAAAAGATGCTAAAATGCACTTTCTGCTTTACAAGGGAACTTAATTTATTTGTCTCTAAACTTTTAAATGTACTTGTACAACTGTTTAATGTCTAAGCATTTATTGCATAATAAAATAGATTTATATTGAGCTTTATCACAGTCACCATTTAATCCATTATTTATTCTCCTTTTTCATACTTAAGCTACACATGTAGCCACAGGAAAACTGGGCAGACTAACTGAAACATGGCAGCCAATGACCTACATCTAAAAATTCATGCATACATAAACCAGCGATGCCGACACTGGAGGGAAGGAGACTGTCCTGCCCAAGGGCACAACAGCAGTGGGTTAGCTGGGAAAAGGACTGCTAACCTTCCACTCACTGGACAACCTGCTCAACTACCTGAGCCACTGCCGTTGCATCAACACTGAACCCTGAAGTTACAATTCCTGTATAACAGGTTTATGATGTGCAATAAAAACTATGTAGTCTGATGTTACTAATTTAATTACTCATTTCTCTCTACAGGCTCTCTGTTCCACACGGCAGAGTTCAGATTAAGTCCAACTGAGGTTGATAAAATACTGGAAGAAATAATTTAATGTAAAAACATATTTAATTCTGTTCACATGGCATCACATTTATTCGCATTCTCTTAATTCCAATGCGAAGGCGGAAGTAACGCACTGACGTATACCAGAAATACACAAATCTCTTCCTGAAATTAGCCTTATCGGCTACGTGGAAAAACAAATCTAATAAAAAAACGTTTTAGCTTCACAAGTATACTGCTTCACATTTATGAGAAGCTGAGATGAAGAAAAATAGTACTTTTAGTACCGTGGTTTACAAGGTTTACCAAGGAATTAACGTTTACACGAGACAGAAATTATTTAAAGAGAATTTAAAATGAGAATAAACCAGCCACTTTATTAGGAATTAAGCTTCATTCCGAATGTCAATTCCACTTGGAAGTAACTTTTATATGGATATTTTATCCATTTAAAGCAAAATTAACTTTTATTCGGAATTAAAAGTCTCATGTAAATGCAGCCATTTTTTTTTTTACTTCTGCTGAAAAATGTCTTCCCACTTAAGTTCCAGTTAAGTTGCCAGTTTGCCAAAAATAACCCCGGATCTGAGAGCTAGAACTGTGTCTGAAGCACCTGAGATTTCCTCGGATACTCTGAATCTTTTCCCAGTAACTTGTTATGTACATATTATATGAACAAACTTCTTTACAATCTATCATTGAGACATATTTGATGATTTCTCTGTGATGGAGTTTGAAACAATGTGATGCCAAAATCCACAAGTGGGAAGAATAAACTTTTAGTGGATGTTACTTTTATACCCAATTCCGGCCCCTCACCAGTCCTCCGTTAATCCGCTGATGGGAAAATCTTCCAGAATCACGACAACAGATATCATGGAAACTTTTTTCTTTTCTCTTTTGAGAGCTTATGCTTTGAATATAATAAAGTCAGCCAGCAAAGATTTAAGGTGTCTTAAAAGATGCGTTTCTATCATCTCACTCTGTCGAGGTCGGGGTGCACCAGTGCCACGTAGTCATTGCAGGCGATGACGTTCCCAAGTGCAGACAACCTCTCCTCCACCCTCTGGATCTTCACAGCCTCTGGCAGACAGTTTCTGATGTGCTGCAGCTCCTGGTCTGTCGTGTTGTTGGGCACCAGAAGGCCATGACGGTTACCTGAGTACAGGAGACGGTCGCGTGAATCAGTGGATGCAGGAAGGAATGTGCCGAGTTCATTAAGGAAAAGCTCAGTTTTACTCACCAACGCACATTCTCCCGATGATGCGACAGCCAGCAATGGAGGCGTGAACCACAGGGATAGTTTCTGACAACTCTCCTTCAAACACACTGCAACAAAACGCATTTAAATGTGATTTCAAAGAATGGGGAAATTTGTCAGACCTGCGTCTGAATATATTTATGTATTTATACAGTCTATTTTTAATTAGATGAACAGAATAAATTCAACAGACATCATGCTGAAATGATGTGAAGTGAAGTCACTACAGCCATTTTCCTGATCTATGAAGTTTAATGGTGGCTTTTTAATCTAGACTCTCTCTGGTGACACATTAAATAGATGTATTAAACATATTTCCCTCGTTCTTATTCTTCTGCAAAAATTCTTCCAAGTCTCACTGTTTCAAATCTCCTGAAAGACGGTTATTAGTTCCTCTAGTTATTTTTGATTCGTACAATTACTTTTTCTGTCATTTGCTACCTTTATATTACACATGTCTCGCTGTCATCACATTTATTAGTTAAATCTTTTCATGGAATGATGAAATGTCTCAGTTTCAAGATTTGATATGCTATTTATGTTCTGCTGGGAGCAAAATACGGGTCAATTAGATCTGAAAATCACTTCATTCTGTTTTATTTAGATTTTACAGGGTCCGAAATCTACTTGATTGAACTTATATAGGTGTTATTTACTAAAGCACTATTTGTACGAACAGTATTTCTAAGCTTAAGGATTTAAAAAGGATTTTATGCCACCGTTTGCTCTGCTTTTTGTTCTTATATAATTATATTTCTGGCTCAGGAGTAAATCTTATGCTGTAAAGTCACGTGGTTTAGGGCATCTACATTTTGCCTTGGAGCTTGTTTTAGTTTCTAAATTTGGCAACAAAGCCTACAACTGAAAGCCATTACGAAAGTAAAATTTTAGGACGATAAACAACTCATCCAGGAATGATACATCATGTTTGTCTCCCGCTTGTAAAGAAGGCGGCAGCTCACCTGTAGAAGTTCTCCGAGCCGCCGATGGCCACCAGGCAGTAGGTGTTGGTGAGTTTAGCGAAGCAGCCAATCTCGTTGTTTTTCTCAAAAGACGCTCTCACGGCCATGATGAAGGAGACGAAGAGGAGTAGGATGGTTGACTTCTAATCCTGGAACAGCGAGGATGACTTTAAACACGCGGAACTCTGGAGCTAGCTGAGCAGCTAACAGGCTAGCCGCAGGAGTTTAGCTTCCAGGAAAACCCGTCAGACAACACGTTTCTCTAAAGCCGAAAACCTTTCGTTTCAAACAGCTTATAATGGTTGTTAAAAGTCTGTGTGTTCAATAAAAACAGGACCAATTACCTGGAGAAGAGTTGTGGCCTGACTATGAGAGGTGGTGAATCCTTCACCCACACGTGTTCACTTCCGCAGTTAACGCGATGACGTAAGACGTATCATGGACGTAAAACGTCGGACTCTGAACTTTATCATAAAAAACAAAACAATAATAATAATTAATATCACATACATATAATGTAAAAATATTAATTTGGCGTTACTTTACAATACGTCTAAAAATCATAACAAACATGTCTATAAATTAAAATCCCAGATTACCATTAAATTATCCAACAAACCCAGCAAAAAACAATAATAAACACAGTATTACTTTTCAATACTTTATTACCTTTGTATTTATATTTGATGTTGTTTAAGGAAATCAGTTTCAATTAATGTGCAAAAGTTCTCTTACAGTTCCATTATATGTATTTGAATGAATGAATCATGCAAATAGAGTAATGTATCAGAGCAGATGGCAGAGAATGACAGTTTAATATCTGGTAAAACAAAGATAACACAGTTGCACAGACAGAAAATAGCATGGCACGCAAAGTATCCCTAAACATCTGCAGATGCTGGACAAGTGGAGGACAAAAGAAAAAAAAAGCACAACAGAGTAACAGGATCTGAAAGTAGTGTCCTGAAGAAATGGGAATAAATCAGGACCAAATACCTAATGCAGGAGCTGAGAGACGCATCTGGACCTTCTGTTGATTCATCTACTTTTGGCTGAAACCGCATCAAAAATGCATGTCACGTAAGAGTTCATGTTAAGAAGTCAATCTTAAGGAAGGGCTGAGCTTTGCCTCCTGACACAAGAACATCAACTCTAATATAGTGATTAATCCTCCTCTACTATATTAAAACAATGTGGGATCATTTTGACAGAACAGAAGGCAGAAACACAGAAACATAGAAAGAAAAACTGCAGAAAAGACACCTGGACAGCTATTCCAGAGTCTGGACTGTGGTGAAAAATAAATCTGGTTAGACCAAATGTTCACTTTCAACATCCTTGAGATTGGAACGAGTATTTATTCCTCATATCCTAGATTTACTGTTACATTATCACGTTTCAACAAATCCCTAGAACTATTTCTGTTTTTGTTCTCAGTATATTAAAAACTAGAAGCTAAAAACTAGCATCTCTGTGCAGACAAGGACTGACTGCTCTGTACAGCCAGAGGCATACAATGACTCACCCACTGTGTGAACTCTGTGACCTGATATAATATTTACATGCATAAAAATTCTCTATTTCACACATTTTTTTCAACATATAATAAACATTCAACCGCATAAAAATCACAAGCTCTGAGACATTTAAAGGATTTATAAATCTGGAGTTTGGTGCAGTAAAAAAAAAAAAAAACTCTAACATTGTCAGTATCATCCTTTTCTTTGCATATTTATTCTGTGTTTCTTTTTTGTTAATCACCAGCTTTACTCTGGTTTAGTAAAGAAAAAGCTAATTTATTTTATGTTTAAGTTTAACAGAACAGACGTTAAATGTTTACCGAGATACAATCAGGCTTTCCTTTTATCACCATTAATCATTAGCTTATAAAAAACAGACTTATCTATAGCCCACACACAAAAGACAACTTAAGAATTACAAAGATACACCATAAATACATTTGCATAAATGAATAATAAGTAATACAGTATTCTTAATGGCTAAATTCTAACTGTGCTATTTTTAACAATAATAAATAAATAAATAAATAAATAAATAAATAAATAAATAAATAAATAAATAAATAAATAAATAAATAAATAA
>JBAMHX010000004.1:6484598-6497614 GCA_037177515.1 Pseudomugil tenellus | reverse complement strand
TAAATAAATAAATAAATAAATAAATAAATAAATAAATAAATAAATAAATAAATAAATAAATAAATAAATAAATACATTAGCACTAAAAAGTAATTGATGAAAAAATATATCAACATAGTGTTGAAAAGTAAACGTTTGAGATATAGTTTTAAACAGAAATGTAGTAAATTTCAAATGAGATAAATATTCACTACAATGTTTTTTATTCTGATGTGATTGTTTAATCTTTAATAATTATCAGTTCTTAATTAATTAAATAACTCCATCTTTTTTTCAAGATCAGTTTATTTGGTGTTTCTCTGTCAAACAATCTGATTCTCGTATTTAAAAAGAGAAAAATAATGTTTATAAGTTTCCAGTTTTTAAATTGACGTATTTATTAAATGCCTTCAATGTTCTACATTTAGGCCTATAAACGTTTTAATAATATGATCCTTATGTTCAGAGATGATTTTATTTATTCATACTGTCATGATGAACTCTGCTGAACTTTCTGATAAATCCTGAAGATATTTTTGTTGTTTCCCCCTCAGGTTTATTTCCATCAGGTGTTTTCATGCCTCCTCTTCTCTCCAGCCTCGCATCATTCACGCAAATGCTTAGTGTGTGTGTGTCTGAAAAAAGAAACTTAAAAAAATCTTTAAACTGTCGTCTTCCTCAGCAACCTGCATAGCAACCGTCGTGCTCTTCCTTCGTCCTCGTGCTCCACAGGACTGTACGCTCTCCGCCAATCACGTAGTCCCTCTCGCGTGACGTCTTGTTTGTTGACACTGCCATTAGCTCGCCACCTGCGTGACGTCACTTCAGCAGGTCAGGGTAGGGAGGGAGTCTTTGGGAGGGAGCAAAGGAGGTTGGGTGAACCGGGGCGGGGGAGAAAACAAAGAGCAACCGAAAACATTGGGAGGTCTTACTCCTCTACGTTTCAGTGCACATCACGTCTATCTGGTTTTATTGAAATCTCACAATAATAATAATAATAATACATCCTCAATGCAATCTAAATCTTGCTGTGAGGCTGTGGCACCGACCAATACGCAACTGTGCAGCACTTTTCTATTATTTTCCTTTTGTATTTTCTTTTATTGACAAAATCATTTAATTCTATAATTGATTTTAATCAAACATATTATTTAACACTTTTTAAAGGTCCCAATTGTATTCACATATAATTTTTTTCCAATCTTGCATTTTCTTACTCAATTTATTTCTTCAAGTATTTAGTTGCTTTTACATTTCGGATTGTGTTCCCACCTTATTATTTATGTAAGAGGGACGGTCTTTGAAGACATGTCATGAGGGTAGCTCATCACCTACTAGTCCAATTCCAAGCAGGTCACAGAAGAATCTGCTGCCCAGTCCAGTCTGCCTGACTGGATCTGCTGGTAGGGAGACAGGGGCTTTGAGATGGTGAAATACTTCAGAAATGTCACTTTGTCACTATCTAAGGTCAAAATCCCCAAATCTCACATATATTTGTTTATCTCCAGAAAACTGACTGACGCTGGAGATAAACAAATAGGCAACAAACCTTTCTAGTGAACTACTTAGTTTGAGGAAGAATAAATGATAAAATACGTTAAACCATCAATGTATCCTGTATTTTTACCTGTAAACTGGTTTTATTTAATCACAAGTTAGTTAAAAAAATAAGTTTGATACTAGAGCATGTGATGAGCATGTGGAGTTCCAGGACCCCTGGAATTATTCCAAAACCAGTCTTCTTGAAAATGAAAACGGCTTAGCTTTATTTTCCCGTGTATTTAGCGCCGCTCTGCTATATTGCGCGGAGTGATCCCTCTTCTTGATCGTTAGGATCTCTGCAGTCCTCCGCTCCGCTGACACGTCTGTCGGGATTCTCTGCCTGGAAACACCGCAAACTAATCGGAACCGGCGGGCGACAGAGACCGACTGCAAGGGGTCGATTGGGTGGGATCAAATTAATTTCTGTTCCCAGAGTAGCTCCAGCTCTGTTTTCCTCTGCCTGTCAGTGGGCGGAACCTGTAAACATGTCAGGAAGAAAACGGAAGTGCAACACATGAGGAAAGCAGACCCAATAACAAACACATCAACACACCCATGAAAATCAGATTTAGTTTTAATAAGTCATGATTAACTATAAAGATGAAGGTGAATTTCATTTCATTGACCTGAGAAATGTTATATTTCAGAAAATTCAATGTAAGAATCCGGATTTGTTCTGGATGTCTGAAGGAGAAATGTTATGTTGGTTTAATGTGGCACATTTTGTTGAAAAAGCTTGACTGTTAGACAAAAACTTTGTACCCAGGATGATTTTTCCTGTTTGTATAATGGTCATCTTTCCATGGGAATGTTTTATAGTGTCTTAAAAGATGACATGCACAAGATGTGAATGACACTTAAATTAATCAATCATTAAAGAAGTTGCATGATTAATAACATAATAATTAATAACTAATAGACACGTTAAAGGTACACAGAGTTAAAACAAATGGAACATGATTTATTGTCTCACATAAATGAATGGTGCTCATATTTGGCAGGAAATTCTATTTCAGTACAACACTGGCTTGATAAGGAGCTGCTTTTACAGTTAATGGAGAATTATCTGTGTGCTGCTTTGGATTTCTGCATCCAGACAAAACAAAGCGCAAAGTCAGGAACCTGAGTTGAGGAGGTTTGTCAGGATCTTCAGCCTCCTTTAGGGCCTAAAATCTGGTCACGATCCTTAGAGACATGGTGCCGTTTATCCAAGACTACATCCATGCAGAACTGACTTCACATTTTCCATAAAGAATAAATTATTTCCAGAATTATGTGTGTTCACACAAAACCACAGAAAACACTGTGGTATAAGTGTCTGGCCAGTAGGTGGCGCTATAATGCTGCCACAGAAATACACCTTAAATAGAAGAACAAGAAGTTTGCACGTGCATTCTTGTTATGTAGATAAACATGCAAATAATATGATGGCTAGTTAAAAATAAGGCATCTGTATTGATTTGGAATTATTTAAAATGGACACATCATGCTCAGTAGCTCCTGGACCATGAACCTGCAATCCTCCATTAGAGCGGGAACTGTGCATGGTTTAGGACCATCAGCTTTAATAACCTAAAATGCATATTATAGCTTGTAATGGAGTTGGATGGATGAAAAAAACAGCTTTTACACAACAACATCTCTATGTGCTGATGTAGTGCATGCAACTTTTCTTCCTTCCCTCCGTCTTTTTTTCTTCTTCTTTTTGACAAGCATGGCAGTCTCGGTACTTGGGCCCCCAGGCCATCAGGAATGGCTCATCCTTACCGGGTCTGGGATACTTTGTGTGTCACCACAGGATAGATTGAACATTGATTGGCTGCTGAGCCACATGGGCTGGTTGCTATGTGCAGCTGAAGGACCTGCATGGTGTTTGATTAGCTTAGCTAGAAATGTAGGGATGCAAATTAGTGTGCATTATGGGGTTTTCAGAATTATTGATCATACAGAGGGCTAAATTATCGTACAAATGGAATAAATATATGTCCAACAGTGTTATCTGGCAATTGGCAGTGTTCAGACATGTAGATTAATGGAAAAGTGGGCTTATGTCATAGGCCCTGTGACATCATCTATTGTATACATGACAACCAAAACTGTGGTGTTTTCAGTTTCATTTGGTGTGCCAATTAAAAGTAAAGAGCCTTATCACACTCTCAAATTGCCAGTGTCATGTGAACAACATGTCCCAACAATACATCTCAGTGTGGACAATAGACTGTATAAAAGATGATCAGAGCCTCCCAGTAGGTTTCTGAAGAGCAAAAGTAGGCGGTTCCTACCGACACCATCTTTGCAGCTTCATGCATACCATGCTCCCAAAAAATGCTAAAATGACCAAAAAGGGGGGTGTAAGTGTATTGGTGGATGATTGACATCTATGAAACTCCAAGCTGTCCGTAGCTAAGAGCTAACTGAGCTAACTCAGCTCTAAGAGAAGCTAACCAGCTAATGGAGGTTAATGGGTTAAAGCAAAAACCCATGTCTAAAGTTATAAAAGTTTGAAAAGTTATAAAAAAATGTCACCCTCGCCCCCACAGTTGACATGAAGGTAAACTCGACCTTTTAAACCTAAAATATTTTTGTACCAAGCTGTAAAACTGGTTTATTTCTGCTGTGAAGTTGATCTTTTTAACATGGATTTGTTCTGTTTTTGAGCCCCTAGTGGATGAAGGAGGAACGGCAATTTTCAGTACTTCCGCATTGGCTTCACTTTTTTCCAACAGAGCTTGGAAAAAAGGTGTGGACATGTAAGGTATATTTCCTCTTTCTCCTAACTATCTCTCTGCTCCTTCCAATCTTTGAATCTGAACTTTTTCATTAACTTTTCTGCCAAACTTAAGCAAAACAAACCAGGAAAGAACTGTGATGGTACCAGAAGAGCGTTTCTCATGTGATGGTGCTCGGGTCTCATCATGCATTATTCCCTACATTATCTGAAGGCTGTTTTTTTTTAGCAGACAGAGGCTGTCTTCCAACAGAGACAATCATATATTAAGGGTTAGCGCTAACAGAGCGAGCTAATGCTAATGTCTGCTGTATTTTTGTGATTGTTGGAACTGTTAGTGTTTGGTTTAATCGTTCTAATGTAGTCATTTATAAATAATAAGTAAAACCTGTACCACATTTTAATCTTGTGGATTGTCAAGCTAAACAGTAAGGATGTTTGACAGAGTTTTGATGGACACCACGTGCGTGTACACAAAAGCAAATATTTTTTAAATGTAGTGATAATTAAAACTGGTTCACTTTTCATGATAGCATCCATTAAGTTATGCTTCACAGACATGATGTGGTGGAGGAAGACTAAAGCTGGTGCAGATTCACTCTCACTTGAAGGGAATCTGGCTGTAATTAACCTGCTGCTGATAGATTATTTATCTTAATTATTTCCTGTTGGATGGACTCATTTCATGTAGAAATGTTTCATTAACGATTAAGAGACAAATAGAATTAGCCGACTGCTTTATGGCGCAGTAAGAACAAGAGTAACCGACACAAAGACATGTCTTTCCAGTTATTTTCTCTGTTTGGGTTGCTGAGTCTCCTAAATCTTATAGGTCACTTTGTTGTGTATAAAATACATCCTCGTGCACACCTGGGGGGCCCTGCAGCTGCTCTCTGCATGTTGCTCACATATAGCTGTAGAGATGAAAGTCCTCGGACTATCGCAAGTCCGAACCAGCTTCTCTGGAACAGACGAGGGTAGCAGGACAGATAAGGAGACACGTGTCAAAACAACAGTGTCTGAGAGGATGGAACTATTTTTATCCTGACTTTCTGTCCCGCTGGGATCTGCTCTGCTCAAACAACCGGGTGGGATAGAGAGGCCACCGTTCTGAATTCTGATTGAGCCGCTCTGTAGTTTGTGAATGAGATGTGTGTTGTTGCTCTTGTTTGTCCCATTTACACCATAATGCTCTGAAACAGCAACAGAGGTCCAATACACGCAATATTGCGTTGGTATCTCGGGCAAAGTGGAGCAGCAGGAGAGGTAACAGGATATTTTAAGGTCCATTTATACTTGATGTCAAAGAAAGATGTGCAGACTGTCAGTTTTTTACGTCTCCTGTGTTTGTTAGTGCGTAATTTGGTTTTCAAGGGCTTAAGCTGATGTAAGCTGACATAAGGCTGGGGGATAAAGAGAAAAAATTATATAGATGAAAAAAATCTTATTGATAATTATCTAAACATTTAAAAAGATATTTAAGTGCAATTTATTTTATGTTGTTGTGTAATAAATCTTTGCATCTTTACAATTCGATTCAATTATGTTTATCTTGCCTTTGATTTGATTCAATAATACATCATGATGCACCAGTATGCTTTACTGATCACAGCAGAATATCTTCATCAATAAGTCAAATAATGATGAACTCTGTATTTGTAATTATTTTAGAAATCAATTTCAATGTCCTGATATTGACAAACATCGTAAACATGTAAAACAATCATGTTATTTTCAACTACATTATTTTATTTCATTACAGGAAAATAAAAAGCAGCTCTTTATTGGTGAGATTTTGCAACAATAAAGTGTGTTTAGTCCATTCAGAATTTCTATAGTCAGTTTAATCAAAATATGTTTTCAAGCAACTTCGGGTCACTCCAATGTGGAGGAAACCTGCACTCAACTCAGCCCAGGTTGAAAAGTACCGGTCAGTCTCACTGGTTCTGTTCATGTCAAAAGTACAAGAGTGTGCCATGTTCATTCAGGTCTCACAGTTCCTTCATGACAACAAACTGTTTGATCCATGCCAGTCTGGCTTTAGACAGGGCCACTCCACTGAAACTGCTCTCCGGTTTGTTACTGATTCCTTACGGCTAGCTAGCCAGATCCAATGGTCAATCCTCAGTACTTTTTCTGCTGGACCTTTCAGCTGGCTTTGACACCACAACATTCTCCTCTCCACACTCTGAGGTTAGCATCTCAGGATCTGTTTTCTCACAGGAAGATCCTTTAGATGTATTAGACTGTTGTTTACAGAAATTTTCAGATTAATTCAATGTGACCAGCAGACTGACCTTCTCACTTTTTCTGTGTACCGCCCCCTAATGGAAACCTCTAGTACTGAACATTTTGGTGCATCATACTTTGTTTGCAGAAAGCGCATACAAAGATGTAGGAAGGTTACTGAGGAAACTTGCATACTCTGCAAGTATATAAACTTTTTTTTATTAGGAAATTTACCATACATAAAATGCAACTAAAAGTGTTGTACATCAAAACCCAGATTTTCCTTTTCTATCATACACATATGTGCTCATGTGCATAAAACAATATCTCAGAGTGCTATCCTGACCCCCACCATTAGCATTAAAAAAAGACTAATACACTGGAGAATCGATATAAAAACTCAAATAATATAGAAATATAATACCATTAAAATATACCAAGTAAAATACACTAAAATACAATTCAAAAAGATGGAATGTTACTATGAAATACCAATATAATTTAAAATATTGTTCAAAGTCGTTCCTTATAAAGAAAGCCTTAAGGTTTCAATCAGAGATATCAGAACCCCAGCTGCCCTCTGGTCATCCAGGTCAACCTAAGAAGCCTTGGAGGTTCAAAAGCTACAAAGTAAATTTGATAAATACATAGCACACACACACAGTTAGTGCTCGCAGAGATTTTAAAAATGGTGTATTATTAGCTTTTTTTCTGGTTTTCATCATCAGACGAGAGCTGAGTTCTGTAAAAACTACAGTGCATTTGTAGTCTTTTTAGGAAGACCAGAAAGAAGAGCATTACAGTAACCGATCCTACAGGTGATCAAAGAATGAGTCATTATACCTGCATCTGCTTGAGAGAACAGTTGCACTCAGAAAACAGTATAGATGAAAGAACCCCATATTTGTTGTGTTTTAATGTGAGATACATATTTTACATTAGCGTAAAAAATGACTGAAGAGGTTCTTCACTTCTTCATCTGGGTTAAAAGAAAGTTGTTTAAGTTTTAAAACCCGTTCCTGTCAGTGTGTTTCAGGTCCAATGACTTTGTTTTCTGGTTGAGCTGAAGGGAGTTTTCTGTCGACAATGTCCTAATATCTAAAATCCAATTAAAAATGTCTATATAGTTGGGATCTCCAGGAGACATAGCCATATAAAGCTGTGCATCAGCATAAGAATGACAGTTTATGCAGTTTATGCCCCAAAACCTTAAGCTCCCTACTGTCGGGTTCTGCCTCATATAATGTAAAATGAATTTGATTTTATATTTAAAAAGAATTTGCTTCAACTTCTTTTCAGTTTTGCAGTAATAAATAAAGAAATGAGGGATGTTTCAATACCGTTCTATTATCTCTCCCTCATGTCCTCTTATTAGTATTATATTTATTATTTACTATTTATCTGCTATTTAGAAATAATCTCAGCCCATATTTCCCTGTTCCATTTTAAATATATCCTCACTGCCTCTGCTCTACTGTGGTTACATTTATCTAGCAGACGGTTCTTCTAGGATGTTATATTTAGGTCAGGAGAAAAGGTTAGAGCCATAATTAACTTATATCTGAAAATGATCAGGACTTACAGCTTTGTATTCCAGCCTGAAGCCACTGGCCACCACACATCTGCGAGGCAGTTTATCTCCTGTTATGTTACCAGTTCCCATTTCTTCCAGCATACCTCTGGCACACTGTTGCAGCCTCCATTTGTCACCGTACTGTGAATAAAATCAGTCTGAAAGAGGAGTGTGAAAATATTCAGCAGCATTTTGTTCCCGTTTGTTCCAGAGTCTGTGACGGAGACATCTCGGCAGCCGACCAGCTGGCTGCTTGTGTCTGTGTCTGTATTGGTGTAAATGAACCCAGAATGATGAAACTAACTCTGTTATCTCACTCTTTGTTTTTATACATTATAAAGAAATATTATTTACTGATTATTTTTTACAGTATTCCCCTATTTGACCTGATAACAGTAGTGTTGTCTTGTTGTTACACTATATAAATCAGACTTAGTGATACAGCAGCATGTCTGATGTCGCTTGTATATGAGTTCAGTATGTGTTCTTTATCTGTTTTGTAATGTGGTGAGGATGTTATGACATTTCATTCAGTAAATGAAAAAACCTAACACTTGGATTATCCTCTGGTGTCAGAAGCCAAAAGATCTTCTCCAGCTGATAAAAGAGATGTAGAATTATCCCGTCGTATCCTGGTGTATGTCCCATTTCACAAGTAGCTTATAGTTTCTTGTATTCAGTTTGAGACTGAAGTGGAGCCCAAACGACCCAAAATATCCAATGTAGATCAGGAAAATGTGGCATATATATTTACCGAGTTTACATGAAGCATTTTGGATCCACATAAACCAGTGCTGTCGGAAATAGTTTTGTTGCTCACCCACCCTAAACACAAGCACACACTGCAGCATACATACACACAGTGCCACATATTCATCCTGCAAATCGGCCTTTCAGCAGCCCAGGCAGCAGCCGAAGCTTGAAATCAACATCTGAACTTGAACAACTTTTCGAAACTTTGCTGACAAAATGTCAAATGTCTTTAAAATTTGTAAGGTAAAAGAAGTGGATATAATATAAGCTTTTGATTCTACCTACTCCTTTTCTTTTGCATAGGCCAATTGATTGTGTGGTTTTGTGGTACCGATTACAGTGCAAGGTTTTTATGTAACGAAATAAACATTTATTTAGTCATTCTGACATTTCTTCTCATTAGATTTTTTCCTGCATGACATTTTAGTCTGTGTTAATTGTTTCTTCATTAAATGCCTTTAAAAATCAAATTTTAATATACGTTTTATTTTATTTCAATTTTCTTGAATCTGAAAAGTATGAACAATTTCCTGACCCTTCCTTTGCAGAAGATCTGGTAGCTTAAATGTTGTTCTTCGGTTGGTGTCTTTCTTGAAAAGAAATACATAAAAAGTCTCACTCGAGGGGCCGTCATGCCGGCGGGGCCGCCAGCAAGCTTGAGACAGAAGTATGAACTCTATGTAAACGTATGTAGATCTTTTGCATAGCACAGTAATGTAAATTAGTAAATGATAAATCATTTTAAATAGGAAGCAAATGCGCAGTTGCGATAATATAGGAGGTGTGGCTTCAATAGAGGGCGTGGCCTCAATGTTGAGGTTGTGTTGCTTATGCCACTTTTTTGTCTGGCCAGGATGAGGCGATGTTGAGGCGTTTTGTTGAGGTCTGAGGATGATTGAATGTCATCACTTTAAAACAGATCAAGAACAGAACAAGTACTACAGCCTATAGGATATAATTAAAGAAATTATTTTACAAAACAGGCCCTGTGATGGACTGGCAACCTGTCCCGAGTGTTAAGAACATAGATGGATTATTAGTGAATATGAGCCAATACCTTCAGGTTTCTATGACTGAAAAGCTGAGCTTTTTCAGTTTGTCCAGATAATAACAAAACTCTCCCGATCATGTTTAATTTCCCAGCATGCATTACAGACCACCGGGAAAGCTTTCAGCGCTCGCAGCGATCGTGTTAGGCAGAGTAAGATGATCCCATCAGCAGCGTCCTCTGAACTGATTGTGTTGGGTTTGATTGGATTGCTGTCCTGGATGGAATTAGAGATGTCTGAGCTGATAAGCAGGAGAGGCTGTGAAGTCTCATCGTCTTCCATCTCTCTTCCTCTCTATCATGGTCTGTCTATCTGTCCACTTTCATTTCACCCTCCAACAAACACACTCACACACGTATATGTATGCACTTCCATCTTTTTTTCAAAGATAAGTGATTGAAGCTGAAACAGATATGCAAGAGATGAGTCAAACTCACAGTAATTCTTCTGGCTCATATCGATGTATGATGTCTTAGATTTAATTTTGGTTCACTTCCTCGACAAATTTTTTTAATGTGAACAAATGTTATCAATACAGATGTAATTTTAACAATATTAGTAATGATTTTTTGTTGTTGTTGTAATGGTTCGTTCTCACACTGTTTAACAGTTTATCGCGTCCCTACATCCCAGCATGCTGGAAAAGTTGCTACTCCAAAGTAAGAACCACAAAGAGTTTTAAGAACTTTCAGCTTCCTCCTAAAGAAGCAAAGAAAGAAAAGAAAACATATTTAAAAGTTTTACAGATAAGAAACTTTTTGAGTTACAGGTTACAGAGAGACCAGGAATCTATGCAAACAGAGATGCAGACAAACAAACAGAGATAAAAAAAAAGAGCAAAATATTACATGGTGTTAGATTTAATGGGACGTTAGCGTCCTTAGCTCCAACTTAAAAACAGTTTGTGTAGGAGTGCTTCCTGGATTCAGTACTTTCCTATTGAAGTGCTGTTTGGATCAGATGAAGAGACAAAAAAAGACAAACTACCATAAAAATCCTAATTACTTCCACCAAGGAGGTTATGCTTTTGGGGGAGTTTGTCTGTCTGTCTGTCTGTCAGCCAGGTTGACTCAAAAGGTTATGGACCGATTTTCATGAAATTTTGAAAAGGAACAGATGATTACATTTTGGAGGTGATCCGGATCATTTTCTGGATCTAGGACTGTATAGAATTCTTTAACATTGTGAGGTAGGGACATATAGTCACAATATGCCGGAGGTTTGTGCTCTCTGAGTGCTTTTCTAGTTATTTCTATGTTCATGAAGGTTCTGCAGTTGCATCCAAAGAGGAGAAAATGAGACAGTCAAACAAGTTTAACCCATAAAGACCCAACCTATGGGTGGTCTATAACCTTCTGCTTTCTGGTGTCCATTAAAGGACAGAAGACAAAAATCAGATTGGGTTCCATGTAAATTTTTACTAAAGTTTTTACCAAAAAGTGATGCAAAATGTCTGCAAAAGTAAATGTCTCATATACAGTATGTCATGAAGGGCTCTTGTGGGCTAATATGTTCAAAATTTGCATGAGAAAACCCACAAAGAAATCAGAAGATTTAGGTTGTGTTTGTATAGAAATAATAATTTGTTTAAAATATGATCAATGTTTGAGTTTTTTTCAAATGTAAAAAATGCTGTTAGATGAATTCCTACTTTATACTTAACATTTTCAGTCAAATGGCACAATTTACATGTCCTTTTGAATTTGAGCACAACTATATTGTGAGATGTATTTATATTGTATAAATCAGGCTACTGCAAGAACATGTTAAACAATAGCTCAAGTCAGGTTTATGAACATAAACTACAAATTATTTATTAAATTTTACAGCATGACAAGGGATTTGACACAGTGATTAAAAATTAGAAATCCGTCCCATTTTCCTACAAATATTTGATGTTTGCTTTTAGATGCTGCTTTATTTGTGTAGAAAGCTTCAGTGCATCAGTGCTGGTTGTTTAGTGCATTAGCTCATACTCCACACCGGGGCTCTTGGTTCTGTTTCGTCCCTTCTCTTCATAAAACCAAAGAATTGAATTATTCCTGTGCATTTTTCTTTTATTTTTAGGGGGTTGGGAAATCTTTCTTTGTGGACCTTTTGCACATTGCACTTGAGGCTTAAGCATTGATTGCAGCTCCAAAAGCACCAAACCCCTAAAGCACCTTTAACTGTGCAAAGGTGGAATTTGTTGCTTTTGAAGAAAATCAGATGACCTGGTCCAGATGTTTCCATTGGTTTTATTTGATTTATTATTATGTTTTTACAACTTTTAAAACAACTTACAACTGGATTTTATTTTTTCATAATACCTTTTGATTGTGAAGCAAATGAAAATGCATCTCAAAGCCTTTTCTGGATGGTTTTATTTGATCTGATTTATTTGATGACTTTTGAATGCAAACTAATCAATATACCTGATTGTTTTCATCCAGGTGTGAACTGTTGTGCTGAAATGGGAGGAGGGCAGAGTCATGACAAGGAGACTGAGGAGCGAGAAGAGAAAACAGAGAAGCAGCAGGAGTTGGACAAAACCGACAACTCAGCTTCTGAAGGTACACAATAAATAAATAAATAAATAAATAAAAGGGCTCATTTATTCAGATTAAATACAGTCAACTGTGTAAATGGAAAATTGAATTAGCACTTGTACAAATAAGTAAATTTAGACAAGAAAAACTACACTCCCGGCCATTTTATCGGGTCCACCTTGCTGGTAAAGAGTCAGACCCTCATAACCCTGAGAACTGCATTCATTCTTCAACAAGTGTTGGAAATTTTTCTCACACTGTGCTCATAAAGGGATGGACCTTGTCAGCAACAATAATCAGGTAGGCTGTGGTGGTTAAATCATACCATGTTGATCCTAAGGCACTCAAAGTGGGCCAAGAAAATGTGACCATTACAACACCTGCAGCCTAACAGGTTAAAACAAGGGTGGATCCATGCCTTCATGTTTCTACCAAATTCTGATGATATCTGAATGTGGAGCTGTAATGGAGCCTCATCAGACCAGGACACATCTTTCCATCTTCTATTGTCCAGTTTTAGTGAGCCTGTAAATTGTAGCTTCAGTTTCCTGTTCTTAGTGTCATGGTTTTGAATGATCGGACCCACATGCAGGGAAGCTCAACAGAGTAAAAGCAAAAGATTTATTGACAATTGT
>JBAMHX010000004.1:6465570-6484498 GCA_037177515.1 Pseudomugil tenellus | reverse complement strand
CTCTCCAGGTATCAGTCCGTTGGCTCCCTCTGGAGGAAACTGAGAAAAAACAACCCAGACAACCCAGATCCCTGACACTTAGCTGACAGGAGTGACATCCGCTGTGATCTTCTTCTGCTGTATTTGATCTCTGTGAAGCGCCCTGACATTACATTGTCATGAAATGGCACTAAACAAATAAAGCTGAATTGAATTGTAGAACATCTGCTTCAAGGTGTGTTGAAAGATGGTGTTCTGTGTCATGACCAAGATTCAAGAATCAAGAGTTTATTTGCCGTCTACACAGTTTTCCACCTATAATATGCAGTTAAATGTAGCCCCAAGTCACCCCTAGACTGTGTTCATTGTAACAATAAAGTCGTAATTGAAAAAGAAACTAAATTACACAATAAGTAACTTTTAAAAAATTAAAAAATACTCTCCCAAAAACATTCTAAAACAAAAGGTAAGAATATGTAGCAAAATAAACCAATAAGGGAATTAATACATAAATAAATGAACAAATGAATGTTTATAATGAATATATTATTGTGTCTATTCTAGGATTGGGGGCGTTGCATGATATATCCCAAGCAGTCGCTTCCGACAGCATAGGCCTTGTTTATTTATTGGACTAATGAAATCTTTTCATGATTGTCCCATTAGTGTAGATGAATACTGAAACAAATGTTAGATTAGCATGTATCTGAGTGCTGCTCATCTAGAAGGTCTGAGTAAATTTTATAAGGACTTCTATTCAAACAGGAACCTTTTATTCAGTTTGCTTCAGTTGTTTTGTTTTCTTCCACAGACATGCTAGGAGAGCTGCCCCAGTGCAGGATGGGAAACAAGAAGGTGGACAATATGTGTTTTATGATCTCATGCACCAACTGGTACTGAACTGGTCCTGGGAAACTTAAAGGGAGTGAAAACAGAGTGAGCTGTTGGGTCCGATTATACTAAAATTATACTAAACAAAATCCAAACTGTTACTCCATGAAAAGTCCAGAAACATTAGCAGTGATGCTTGTAAGGCTAAATGTTTATTGATTGAGACATAGACTGTAAATAATGGACTAGTTTGAAGGGAAACCCAGGAAACTGAGCTGCTTTGTTGTGGTGCTGAGTCTGCAGCAGCAACCAGGTGGGAGGATGTACTGTGGACGTGTCTACTAGTGCAAGGTCACACCAATGAATTGCAACAAATATCCACCTGAGAAGGGAAAAATAGATGACTGGCCTCTGAATTTTTGGAGGTAGATCTCAAAACCACAACTTTATCCTCAGAATACTGCTGCACGTCATACGTACAAGGAGATAAATATGTCGATCTGCACGAGGAACATGCTTCTTTACGCTTTTCATGAATGTGACATAAAACGTTCTGTTAGGATGTTGGAAGCCAAATAAAACATCTAGTCGACACCTGGTTTCTGATGTTCTGTTTGAATAAATTCTGAAAGAAAAGAGGAAAGGTGCATTATTTAATGCAGCTTAAACTAAATGACAGATAACTTTTTTCCACACAAAGATGGTGATGCAACCTGCTGTACTGTGGTTTGTTCTCTTTGTGAGCCAATAACACAATGAACCTACAGGGTCAGCTAAATGATTCAGGTGAAGCTTATGTATCGATGAATGGAGATTTATGAGGATTCATTTGAATTAAAACTTTAGTCAAAGCTGAGGAAATAAATGACTTTTCTGTATGTATGTAAGATGCACGTGTTTCTTGTCATGTCAAAAAAGACTATCAGCAGAAAAAGGAAGTTTTTCATGTTTTTTTTTAATGGACATTAAAGACAAATGGCCGTTTACAGATCTCTCCTGATGTATCTAAATTATATCTGTTGTGCCAGAGATGAAGTTCACATCTTGTTCTTTGAACTGATAGATGTTTAGAGCTACAGCTACCTAATGGATATGTATATTCATCCTGAAAATGGTTGTTTGATTGAAGCTTTTTTTATTTGTGCTATATAGTGTCTTCATTTATTCTTCACCAGTAACACATACTGATAGTTACACATCTTTGGAAATTTATTTTCTTTCTCTATTTAACAGGGACAGCACATATTAAGAAAAAAAGATTAAATCAGTGTAAATATACCAAAAGTTTAATCTTCACTCGTGGTCCCTGGCCAGATCTTACAAGACTACCTCGTAAAGCTCACAAATCTCACAAGTGTTGTCCTTTACTATAACTTGAGGTGCATTTGAGTAGAGATATACTAAATTCTTTATAAGTTTAACATTTTAGAGCAGAGACCCAAAAGATAGACACAGGTCTCAAAGGTTAATGTCGAAGGATTCGAAAAATATTTTCTCAATATTTCCGAGTCTTTTAAGGCAAAAATTCAGAAATATTTCCAGGAACTCACAACTGATATGATAAGTGGTTCAGAATAACTTAATAGTTGATACTAAGAGGTATTTACTTTCTTTGTAGAGGGCATGTCATTTAATCATCAATCACCACAAATCAATTATAATCACTCCAGCTCAGAAATAATTTGTGATATTAATTGCTCTAATACCCCTTTTTAATTGCTTCAGATCGTGTCTGTGTTTAATTAAATCCCGTAACACATCAGAAGAAGCTTATCACTTCATCCTGATGCTTCAGAATGTCTGTGATGAGCATCGTGTGAATACGTCTCTGAGATGCTTGTGTTTATTCTCTAGAAGAAGAAGCAGCTATTGATTATCTTGTCAAGCAAAAAAGTTCAAATATTCAATACAAGCTATTTTCATACCAATGATTCAATTTAAATGTTTAGATGAAGCCATTCACTTTTTTTATTTCAGGTTTAAATTCTGCAAATAAAAATAAATCTTTCATTTTACAGCTGCTTCATGCCTCGCTATATCGGTGACTTTTGATTGGCTAAATTTGACCATTTTCTAAACAGTGGAAGAAGAATTGCAATCAGACATGAGACACAGATGTTTATTCCAGATTGGGTCGTAATAATATATTCATGTTGTGGCTCTCCTGCCGTCACTAATTAAAAGTCAGAAGGTGTGTTCAATGAGGCTGTATATGACAGACTTCTTCCCTCTCCACCTTGGTCGAATGGTTTTGCATGCCAGCCTTTCCTTCATCCTCCACAGAAGATCTTCGGACGTCAAATCTTTTTTTGTAAAAGGATTATTTATATATTTACAATGTTGTGGTAAAATGATGCGTTCAGTTTGTACTCAGAAGTTGGATTTTTCAAGTTCCCAGTTGGAACTTCAATGTGAAAGCCCTCTGAAGATGGAAATCCCACTGGGAAAGTGGGAACAGACCCACCTATCCCGGGTTTGTTAGTATAGACACATTGACGAGTGATGTCACGATTACATGCTCTTTAATTTAGTTTCAGGTGGGCGACAGAAAGACACATCCGCCGCTGCCATCGCATATATTAATTAGAGCGTAGCGTCATCTATTTTTACAGTTTTTTTACAGTTTGTAAACAAAGATTATATGATTGACTGGTACCACCTTCGCGATCAATGAGCACTCCTGCCCCAATCATTAATTCTTACATTCCAGCCTTAAAAACTTTTTGTGTGTCGTTGTCAGCTATCACTCCTTTTGGTTCGCATGCACAACGCTGAATTGAGTTGCTCTGCACATTGTTGTGGCTTTGATAAACAGTAAACCTTCTTACTCATAAAAGTCTGGTAGACCTCCATCAAAGCTGGAAAATTAGACGATAATCAAAAAAGAGGATCTTAAACAATCCTCTCAGTCCGATTTGTAACTCCAGTGTGTTTGTTGTGGACACGCAGCAATTAGGCACACCCACAGTCAGCTCCTTTCAGCCTCATAAATGTCCGTACAGGCTTCAGATCAGTTCTCCATAAACAAACAAATGTATAAATTTTTTGTGGCTCCACACAGATTCTTCAAAGTCATCCAAAGAGTCATGCATTTACTTTGATTGTGGTCCTTTAGCAGGAACTTAAGAGGTGCGGACAGAAGAACGGAACTCTGTAGGAAGCATAGTGAGTCATTTGCACTGTAGTATAAAACTTTATGAACATGCCCACAAACGAAAAAATAGTATCCATCTAGCGATTTGTAAGCTTTCAAGGCTTCGGCTGTGAACAACCCAGGAGAGTTTATTAAGTAGTTCCAGATGTCTCCGTACTGCACAGGCTGCCACTTACACAGGTTATTGTCCCACTGCTTTTCATCAATTTCAAATGGATCAGGCAACAAACCAACACGTACATGCAACTTCTGTTTGCATCTTTCTTGATCTCTATCTGATAAATGGTCAAGATGGTTCTCTTTTGCTTTTAAACAACTTGATTTTAGCTTCTTACCAATTTCCATTGTGTAAACACTAAGGGTTGCATGATATCTTTTGCAGACGGTTAGTGCACATGACCGGGATCAACCAAATGTAAACAGCAACAATCAATGTGTCTATAGACTGTTCTCAACAAAACAAGGTTGTAAGATAATACTTACATTTAAATCTAAATGTACTTATTTAATTGTATGTAAGCTAGAGTTAAATGTAGCGCTTTGTAACTTCTGCAGAAATATTAAGTTTACAAAATGTGTGCATGTAAAAGAAAGAAAACATGCTAACATTAGGAACTGTTGCTTCACTTAACTCTGAAGCAAAACAAAGGGGATCCTGGCAGCGTCCTCGTTGGTTTTCCTATTTTGTCAATGTGAATGCTTCCAACTCAGTTATGACGTCCTTCCTAGTTCCGACTTCTGATTCAAATTGAATGCAGCATAAGTTACATTGTATTCTTTAAGTTTCACATGTTTGAACAAGAGGAGAAGTAAACAAAAAGCCATGTGCCGGGACCAACACAAGCTTTATACTCTCCCAAAACAGCTCCCCAACTCATCATAACAGTCATCTTCACTCATGCACACATTGAAATATTGCTGTCTTATTTAATGAACAGAAAATGAGCTTTGAAATCAAAATGAAATGCTTTAATTTATGACCAAATATAAACTTTAAAAGCAATAATGCACCACCAGGAACTGCATCCTCAGCCCTAATGTTATTCTTTGTCCCATCTAAAAAATCAAGCAAAACAAACATCCATCTGAAGAAAGACATAAAACCTCGAGAGTCCTAGAGAGTCTCTTTAATCTGTTAGATTTTTCCCATTAAACCAGTTTTTACCCATATTATCCATACCCATAACAAACACATTGTAAATGTAGATAAAGCAATATACAGGAACTGTGAAGGACTTCCCACAAATGACTGAATGGAAATAGCTCAGGATGTTCATGAAATTAAACATACAAATATTTTTTGCGATGTTGCGATGGAAATATTATTTCAATCTGCAAGTTATGTATATATTTATGTTTTGCTGCAGGTACAGATGAGGTCAAGCCCAGGATTCTGGAAACCTCCTCAGAACAATGTCAGATTTTTCATCACCTTCTCAACAAGAGTTCCTGTACTGTGGAAAACTTCCTGTCTTGTTCCAATACCTAAAAAAATCCAAATCATCTGAACCAAATGATTACAGACCAGTAGCCCTAACATCTTACATCTTAAGGTCTTTGAGTCTGCTTTGGCTCACCTAAATACGCAACTGAACCCCTTTCAGGTACCATTGTAGTTTGCTTATCGTAATGTTCTTGGAGTAGAAGATATTATCTTCAACCCACTTCAGACATCCCACTCTCATCTGGACCGATAAAGCAGCAATTCTTTGTTTTCTAACATGCTTTTACTACAATTAAGCTGCTCTATTAGCTGTGAGAAGCTCCATGAATTCGAAGTGGACGCTTCCACAACCACCTAGATTTATGACAAATAGACCACAGTTTGTGAGACTGAAAGGTTGTAAAGTGGTGGTCAACAACACTGGAGCACCACAAGGTATAATACTGTCCTCACCATTTCTGTTCACAATGTACACCTCACACTTCCAGTGCAGAGCTTCATTTGCAGAAATACTCTGATGACTCTGCAGTTGTGGGTGTATCAGTGATAAACAAGAAGCTGAGTACAGAATAACCTGAATAATAACTTAAAGGGCTGGAAATACATCTACAAGAAGGGACAGAGCAGACTCCACTTAAAGAAGCAGAGAGCAGTTAATGCACAAAGGTCCAACCTTGGTCCTCGAGAACTGCTTTCCTGCAGATTTGTGTTTTTTCCTGTTCTAACCCACTTGGCTAAAATGAATGGGTCATTGTGAACAGGGGGAAGAAGCTACATCGAGGACTGGAGTTTGACGTCCCTCTGCATCAAGATGTTGCATATCTTCCATAAGTCTGTTGTAGCTTTTTTACCCATCAGTTCAGTGTCCAGAGAAGAAGGCTGCACAAGCTGCTGAAGATAATGTAAAATGTTTCACATACTCTACACTAGGAAGATTACTGTCCTGCAGACTTTCTATATTCCTATTCTTCAACACACCTGACTCAAGACAGTGGTTTAACAGTAGTCTTTTAATTTGATTGAATTTGAATCAGGAGTGTTGCAGCAGGGAAACATCTAATCCCTGCAGAATAGTGAGCCTAAATGCAAAGGTTGGGGATCACTGCTCTACACAACACAGTGAAGAAATAATATTGTGTGTTAAGTCAGAAAGTCACCTTCTAGAAGAAAACTTGGATCATCAATTATCTATTCCCAAACGGGGTTGCAGGAGCCAATCCCACCTGACATAGAGTAAGAGACGGGGTACACCCTGGACAGGTTGCCAATCCATTACAGGGCAACCCACAGACAAACAACCATTCACACACATGGCTCCTATGGGCAATGTAGAGTCTCCAATCAGCATATCCCCAAGGTGCATGTCTTTGGACTGTGGGAGGAAGCCGGAAAGTACCCACGCTAACACTGGTAGAACATGCAAAGTCCATGCAGAAAGGCCATCATTCAAACCGGAGATCGAATCAGCAACTGGCTTGCTGTGAGGCTGCAGAGCTAACCACTGCACCAAGATGAAAATAAATGAAAGGATTGCTAAAATATTAAAAATACATGTTTTTTGTTTTGTCATGTTCTGTCCTGTTTATAAACTGAAAAACACAGAAACAATGAAAGTGTAAGTGTTCAATGCAAGGTTGTGTTGTCTTATTAGGAATTTTTGTTTTCTTAGCTTTTTTTTAAAAAAGCCAAATTTAAAAGCTTGATTCTGTCAAAGGCAGTGCAGCAGGGAGCTTTAGGTAACTGTGGGTGACTCAGAGGAGGTTTTTCACAGTTTGACCAAAGCAGAGCTACTGTCGTCTGATTGCAGGTGTTATTTATGTACCACAGCTGATAAATAAAGCAGGCTATAAATGTGAGTAAAGTGCAGCTGTTGCAAGACATTACCGGGGTGACTCATCAAAATCACAAAAACCTGTGAAATGCTGATACACTGACTCATCCCAAACTATTACACTGTCAGCCATGAAGTGCACAAAGTCACAAACGTGGGCAGAACTAATGATCCATTTGGTGAAATAAAGAGGCTGAATTTTGTCCACATGACCCACAAAATTTCTATGAAATTGAACTGCTGGAAGGCAACAGCATGCAGAGCCGGTCTGTCCATCTATAGTATACCTCTGGGCAGGTGGCTGAACATATTGCAGATCACCAGAAGAGGTTCATGTTCATCCCTGAAGGGGTCTTTTAGGAAAATACCACAAGGCAAATTGATGATGCACATCTGGTGGATTTATGCTGCTTATAATGTTGCAGATACTCGAAAACATGAACTTGCAGAAACCACTGTGAAAAAGAGACTTAGGGGTCAGATATATATTTTTATTACACCTTATACACTTTAAAAACAGGAGCAGGCTGATAAAAAATGGCATAAAATGTTTGAGCGAAATAAACAACATGTTAATATAACATGGACCCCCAATTTTTTTTTTTATCTTCACTATACTGCATTAAGTTGTGCTATCGATTTTCTTTCTTCTTAATTTTTCATGTATTTTTGACTTTTGTAAATGAACTGATTACGGACTGAACAGACTATGTGGGGTTGTTTTTTTTCTTTCTTTGTTGTTATTCAATCTGATGTGAAGCCTGTTTTGAGGGAAATTGGGTTTATTTTGTTTTGTTTTCTTTCTTTTTTGAGGATATACATTCATGTAGATTATTACTTGTTTCCACATGAAATTGGTGTTAGGTTTATTGTAGTTTGCTAGCAGGTTGTTTGAATGTTGTATTGCTTGTATCCTTTGTGTGGGTTATTGGTGTGCCGAGGACAAAACGGAAGCTCAGGGGACACAGAGCATTCTCCGTTGCAGCCCCCAAGCTGTGGAATGAATTGCCTGTTCACATTAGACAAAGTACTTCACTGTCCATTTTTAAATCTCGTCTTAAAACACATTTTTATTCCCTGGCTTTCGACTCCTCATGACACTCGTTTTTTTCTGTTTCAATGTACGATGGCTTTGTTTTTATTATTTTAGTGTTCTTTTTAATTTTGTTTTAAGTAATTTTTATACCATTTTTATTGATCGTGTGTTTTATTTATTGATCTTGTGTTTTATTGCGTTTTACATTGTGCTGTTTATTCTGCCTACTTGTGTACAGCACTTTGTCTCAGCTGTGGTTTATTTTTAAAGTGCTTTATAAATAAAGTTGAGTTGAGTTGGAAGGAAGGGATGACTTAAACCTATTGAAGAACGTTTTCCACTCATTAGCTTATTAGCATCTTGGGCTAGTCTATTTTGTTAGCTAGCAATCTCGCATTACCCGTTCAACTCATTCAGGTTGTAAACTTATTTAACTTATTATCTTGATTTTTGATAGCTTAATCAGCTGATTCTATGTGTTTGATATTAACTTCTTTACTGATATCCAATACACAGATTTTGTCCCACTACTAATTTCTGATACTAATATCGACCAATACCAAAATATTTTGATCCCCAAGAAACGTTCATTTCCAGTAAATAAGACCCTTTTGCAGCAAATCTGATGTCTGCAGTTTGAAATAAATCCAAAATATGTCATCAAGCCTACTTGGTTATTTGTCTCTCTGTGTCGGTTCTGCAAAAGAATGTTTCAATATTTTCTAATGGAATTTTTAAAGTAGTTGTTGTTGTTGTATTCATTACTATTTTTTCTGTATGCATATTTTTTGTGTATTAGTGCTAGAAAAAAGAATCCCACTCTTCCTGAAAACATACTAATTTTATCTGCAAATATATATGTGAACTATAGACCAGTGATCCACAGTCAGGTCTGTCATCTCCAGTCAAAAACACGTCTTAGGCAATGACGTCTTCACTTTTATTGACATTTTCTTGTTAACAGAACATGGTGTTATTGTTATATAATCAGTGTGGAACAATAAAATCAAAAGAAATGTTTTAAAAACAAAACAACCCTTTCCCCCCCCATTTCAGATGATAAAATTTAAATCATCTTTAAAATAAACCTGGAATCAGACTGTTCATTAAGTCATTAACATAAACATGCTGATCCAATCAGTCACCATAAAAATGGTTTGACAAGTGCAAAGGATGATGGTGTTCATCATAAACAAGAGAAATAAAAATATAATTTTTTAAAAAGCTTTTGCTGCTCTTATTTACACAAGCTGATAACTGGTTCCCAACTGGAAAGGACTGCACAAGAGAAACAAAATGTTAAGTCAAGGTTACATTTTTTTCATTTTGATTTTATAATCAACCCATTTAGTCAAAAAACCCCAAAATCAAACGGTATATACACAAAGACTGTCTCTTTAAGAAAACCTAACTGAAGTGAACTTCTTTTAAAGCTATTTCTGTTAAAATCTACCTGTAGAAGTAGAAGCTGTTGTCATTGTGATTTTATCTAAAGAACATTACTATATCTTCAAAAATTCTGCCCAGACTACTGCTGATATGTTTTTATTCTTCGATATTTAACTCTGAATAAGAAAAGATAACATTAGAAACTAAAGGCAACAACAGGCAAGTTAAAGGAAGACTCCGCCACGTGAAAACCACTCTCAAAGCCTACAGGGATGCTTGTTGGTGGCATTTAAGAGTTATAAGATGTGATTGGTTGTTGTGTGAATTGTTCAACATTCATTAAGGTTTTGGAAAATTCTCATGTTTTTGTTCATTCTCACTTCTATGTTTTTCAAATCAACTGAAAGAACATTAGAAATAACAGTACAAGCTTAAATGAGCATAAAGATGCAGAGAAGACATTTAAACCAAAGTAAATATCTTTGTATCTACTTAGTTCAGGGTCAGAATACATCATAAATGGCTTCTGCTGATGCTCTTATTCTCCTCCAGTATTTTTTACAACTTGAACTATATCAATATGGTAAAAACTTTATGATGCAAACTTTGCTCTAAACTTTGTTGTACATAATTGCACATTGTGTCTTTTGCACTACAATAATACTGAGATATAGTAAGAAATGGTACATACATGCAAGGTATTATTATTACTATAATTATTGTTATTTTCTATTTTTTAAATGATTTTGTGCACATTATTTTGGGTTCAGGAGTTAGAGGCAAAATTAAATAAAGCAAAAGCACAATAAATAGTGTCATCAGTTACTTTATCCAATTATTAGCTGACCAGTTAAATCAATAAGTGGATTAAAAGATTAGGGTACATCCCTTCTACAAGTTCCATCTATCCATTATCTGTACTGCTTTTTCCAATTCAGGGTAGTGGGTAGCTGTGGTGGCAAATGTTGGGCAAGAGGCAGGCTACCCCCTGGACAGGTCGTAGGTCCATCAAAAAGAAAAAGCAACCAGTCACATTTGCTCTTACGGACAATTTCAAATGACCAATTAACCTAACATGCATGTCTTTGGAAGGTGGGAGGAAGCCAGAGCACCCAAAGAGAACCTGGGCTAACACGAGGAGAACATGCAAACTCTACACAGAAAGGCCACTGTTTGAGCTGGGGTTTGAACCAGCAACCTTTTTGCTGTGAGACTGCATTGCAAACTGTGCACCCACTTTGTCAAAATTATATGAGTAAAATGATTAATGCATGGTATCATGCCTTAAATACCTTAAATTTAGTTTAAAAAAGCTGCCGTAATACCTCTGTTTACAGTTTCTGTTAGCTTAAAACATCGATGCTAATTTAGGATTGGACATTCCAACAACGCTAAACAGATTAAAACCATCTTTACCTCAGAGCTAGGTGGGCCACTGGGTCTTAAATTTACATGCAGCTTGTTTTCTGTGCAACATGAATATCTGCAGTGTGGTAACGACTTGTGGTTCTTATGGTTTCACAATACTTTGAGAATAATAATTTATAGATTTACAATTTGTTTTAGAAGCTTCTATAATTTAGTAAGATATTTTATTATCTTGCGCAGAAAAATGTGATTGCATGTGAAAGCAGTCATACATGTGCATTGACAACAAAGATATTTTATTATCTTATTAATATTATTATTTCATATATACATCATGTTAGCTCAGTGGAGCATTTTGCTCCGACAAGCTGGTAGTTTCAACTATAGATTTGTAGCCTTTATTCCTTCAAATTGAGTTTTTTTTTAATAATTTGCCCTGGGATCTATAAAACAAGGTTATCTAAAATAATACACATGTTTTTAGTGGTTGTTAACCAGTTATCTAAATGAAATGTATCACACATGCTTGATTTCTGACAAGCATTAACCTGAGTGAGAGTGATGATATCAGATGACCAAGTCTACCTTTAAAGGCAACTCACTGTTGTCCAAACTCACCAGAACATCATCAGACCTGGAATAAAATTACACTTAACTAACACTAAACTCCAGAAATAATGTTATAGTTTTTTTCTTCTTCTTTTTACAGCGTTCTTTACATTTTTCTGCCTGACACAGAGCCAACCAAATCTATTTTTCCTTTAACAAAGGGAATCTGACACTGTGGGCAAACACTATGTGGTGATAAATAAGAGAAGAAATGTGACTTTGGGAAACACAACAACATAATCATGGCAGACAAATCAAATACCAGCAGTGCACTTGAGTACAGTTAAGTGCCATTTTATACCAGGTCTGCATACATTATCCATAAGAGAGGCAGATTTTCAGAGGACCTTTTGCCCTCTGTGACAAGTACATAACCAAGCTGAATAAATAAATTCAAACTGAAGAGTTGTGGACAGACAACATCCACCACTTTAAAAAACTCATGTACATATATTTGTTTATAATGTATGTTCCATACGTAATATGAACAATGCAATTAATACAGTATGTTTTTTCCAGGTACACTTCTTTCTTTACCACAAACAGACATCTGCTGAAGTAGACAGTAAACTGCTATTCTTCTGTAAATCTCAGGAAATATATACAAACATCAGACTTTGCTCCCAGAGGGTTGAAATGGTGCAGTGGTAGTGTGTGTTAAACACTGAACACATATGAACATCGTTCAGGTATGACCTGTTTGAAAATGCATCTGACCATTTGTCACCTCGTGGGTACAGTTTACCAAAATTCTTTAAAAAAGTTTGTGGAAAGTTTGCCTCTGTACAAGCTGACCACAAGTATTTAGGAACAAAGCTAGTTCCACAGAGACCAGTCAGATGAATCAATACTGATGCTAAAATACCAAACTCCTTTGGTCAAAATTTGGTCATCATTTTGTTATGACCAGATCCTGACTCAAACATATGATAGCTACTTAAAAATATCATCTCATAAAAATGTGCAATACTTTAAAAAAGAATACAAAATAAACACAAGCACAACATAATTACGGTAAAACTCCCATTTCATTGTGGTATGGCAAATTAAGGTTAGCTGATGAGACATAGCTAAACTTAATTTACCTAATGAACCTGTTTCATATCAGTTAAAACTGAATTGTTAAACTCATTTCCATAGTTAAAATCTAAATCTTAAGAAAAACTAGCTAGAAGAACTAGCTATAATTCAGCTAAGCTAGCCCTGCAAAAAATTATATATGTTTCTTTAAAGTCACATACTTGAGTTTAAATCACATTCAGACTTTTAGTCTCATCTGATACTACAATACCATTAATATGCACATTTTTTTTAAAAAAAGAAAAAACAAAGAACTGTAAAAAACTGGAAAATGGATGCTAATCCTTATGGCTACTTTGGCTAAGGAAAAAATTTAGCTAATCCCAGTTCAAAGAATTTTAAAACACACTTGTTTGCTTTCTGTAGCAATGTGTATGAAAACGAAAAACAAAACTTTAAATCGTTAACTGTAAAACCAATTTAAAACAACAACAGCAAAGTCTCTAGCCTGGCGTAACAAATTCGTACTCAAATCAACTGGATGTTTAATGTGACACATTTAATATGTGATTAATTTTTCAACCTTAATTAAAATAAAAAACTTTATCTCAAAACTATCAAAATTTTTGTTCATTGTTTCAATAGCTTTTTCATTGTTGAACATTAATTCATGACAAATTAGTCTCAGACACGTTTGAAGACAGCCCAATTTAGTCTGATTATGTGTAGTCTAGTTATAATCCAGTTTGAATAAACCATCATGTGATCTGCATTGGTGCATTTTCATGGTCTAAGCTATAAACCAAACCAAACGAAACAAATCAAGCGGGAAAATAGGTGATGGCTTCAAAGACCCCAAAATTATGTAAAATCAGCAGTGAAAACTGCTTGGGAAGTGTTTCCCTCAGCATAAATATCAAGTGCCTCAGAGCAAGACATTTAACTCCTAAATGTAGCTGTGCAGGGTGTTTGGTGGCCTGTAACATGTAAGAGAATGAATGAGATGAATTAATCTGTCAGCACATTTGCTTCAGTGAATACAAACATTTGACTTCAGCTGCTCTGTAGGGTTTTTTCTCGGAGTGTGCTATGCCCACATGTTGCTCACTGATCATTAATCTTTATCTGATGCTTCCAGACGTACACATTTCAAGAGATAAAAGTCAACTTAAAAAGCAGCAAAAACAGTTCCTGTACTTGATTTTGGCTGAAGAGAAAGGAAAGTATATAGAACAATGAAAGAACAACAATATAATATTTGGATTGGAACATTAGGAGACATTTCATTGACAATATCTAAGAACATTTCATTGACAATATCTAAAACAAGGGAAACTGAATATCAATTATATATTTAACTTAAAAGATGAGCCTTCAATATTTTACATCAGATTCCTCATGATGCAATGATGTTTTGTGATCCAAAGGGAGGCGGTCTAGCATCAGCTTTGCAGCATAACCTTGTAACCCCTCCAAATGATAAGTGTATGAATGCAGGATCTACAAAGCTATAAGACAAAAATGTGACACCAATTTGAGGATCCATTTGGATTTACATCCTATTACCAAAAAGATGAGACCGTTTGCTGATGACTGTATTCAGATACACACAGAATTGGTTATTTCAGATCCATACAAATTACATTTTTTTAGAGTTTAAACATAAATATTTTAAAATTATTTGTCATCTCTTACATGATGGATATGTACTACACCCAAAGATAGATAATTAACAAACAAAACATTTTCAGCCATATTAGTTTGAGTGTTTGGTGCTGATGTGACATCTTCCTCACTGAACTTTTACAATCGTTCCCTTTTTTTGTACTTGCTTCAGTTTTTGGATGCAGTTGATTCAGAGTGGAATTACCTTCCTGTTTGTTTTTCTAATCCTTTCTGTTGTTCCTACCAGCAGCTCTTATTGGAGTCATGTTTTCCTTCTATTTAAGCCTTGCAAACACTTTCTTTAATGCAGATCAATTTGCATATTTACACTTATGCAGATATTTGTTTTGGAAATGCAAATTACAAACAGAATTCCTATTTTTCTCCCTCTTAATTGAGATTCCATATTTTTCTTCCTTGATTTCCCATAATTAGAAATTAGCTTTAATAACAGTGATTAAAGTATTTCCTGAGGCTTATTTATCTGTTTTTCTATCCCAGTTGAATTGGAATTCTTCTCCTCTCATATATAAACTCCACTGTATCTGAAATATATGCCGGGGTTTTTCCCAACAGAGCACTTCATTCTTAGACTGCAGGTTTATTTGTGGTTTAATGGTCCCATATTTTGCTATATTGCATTCCACAACATACGTTGCACCTTTATGATAATATGCATTTTACAGCATGCACCGTGGTATAGTTCTGCCATGCCACCCATTTCTTGATGTGAGGTCTCTATCCGGATCTGGGAACGGTTTACTATGGCTTACTCCTAGCTCCTCTTGCTCATCCGCCATGCCAGCACTAAGCAGCCAGAGAGTCTTTCTGTTGTCTGTGTGCAGGGGGTGTGTCTGTTGACGAGAGCGCAGCACCAGCCACATGAACACTTCCTGAGGGTGATGGTGCGCTAAAGTTTTCAGGTAGGGGAGTGGGGAGTCTCCATAGTGCCCCGTCGGAGCAGTGGATACAGCCATTTGCTCTGCTTAAGCTGCACGCTTCCTTTTAAAGTGATAAAACTACAAAAACTGAATTGATGAAAAATAAAACTACTTCTAGGATCTAAGCTACAACTTCATAAAAGTGCATTTAGCATAATATGGGACCTTTAAGCGGAAAATTGTAGGCAGAACTTACCCCCTCCTTCTGAAACCATGCTCCGAGTTTGGCTTCAGGAAGCAGACACATTTTCTAACTTTAAGATCAGGCTTCAAACTGTCCTTTTTAAAAAATGTTATAGTTAAGCCAGACTTGAGGACCTCTGTCAATCTCTTAACTTCTGCTGCTTTAGGGGGAGATCCTAGAGTGCGCCGGGCTCCTCTTTGATCTTTTTTTCCCCTCTTGATGTATGGAAATATGACACTGTTGTCAATTTGTGTTTCCCTATTTCTCAGTAGGTATTAAGCTAAGAGAGATTATGCTTGTTGAGCCCTCTTTCCTGTCCTTTCCACCCCAACCAGTTCAGAAAGATGGATGTGCTTCCTTATTCTAATACTGTTTCCTTTCAGTTAGAAAGCAGCTTTTTCCTCTCCACTGTGCAGGACAGAAAGGAGGATGGAAGTATGCCTGTAAAGGTTCTTTGAGATGACTTGGACAAGATTTGGTGCAATACAATTAAAACTGATTTGGACTGTTATTTGTTTTGTTTTTTCTACTAAGTAAAGCACCAGCAATTCAGCTGTTTTTTCCAGTGTTATTTAGCTCAAAAACCTACTCCTGGACATGCACATTGAATAAAAATATCTCAGAAATGTATGTTCCTTCTATTGCAGCTACTTTTAGGAGTCTGTATCTCCATTGTATTTGTCCACTGTAATAAAATCAATCCTCACAAATGTTCACAATAATTTTGATTATGTAAGGCTAATTTTTTTAAAAACTGATTGCAATTTTTCAGATTTAAAAATGTCACGTTGGGTCCCAACATTTCATCTAAAGAAAACCAGTAAAAAATAATATTGAAACAATGGTTGCAGCTATGTGGCTTTGTGGAAAACAGCTTTTCAGTTTTAATTGCTTTAAATTTGAACCAAACTGAGAAAATACTGAGAAGTATGTTCAGTTTCAGTGTCTCCACAGTGTTTCCACAAATCTGCCAGCAAACTGATGCTGTGCACTGAATTCATGCCTCAAAAGGTGAAAGCAGCTGAATGTCTGTGTTTATTGTACATCTTCTAAGAACAAAAATGCACTTTCCCCCCCCGAGTAAAAACACTGCTGCAGGACATTGAGCGCCATTGATTTTGTGCTGAATGCTGTATGTGCTGAACTGCTCTCGACAGCAGCAAGTAATTGCAAGGATATGCAGTGAGAACACATTCAATTACTGCAGGACAGAGAGCTCGCTGAAAAAGGTACAGAGCTGACGTAATGAGAACAAGAAGTTGGAATGAGAAATGTGTGGAGAGGGGAAAGGATGCTGTATTCACTTTTCAGAGTGTGGAGGTTTAAGAGTAAGTGGCTTGCTAAGTTTATAAAAGGATTGCATTAAAGACAAATGGGATGTGGGTTAAATATACATAAAAATCTATATACAATTATTTATAATCTCATAAAGCTATATTTTATTTCCAATAAATAAACAATATATCTGATGTTGAAGCGGAGAAATTTTATCATTTCATAAAAAATTAGGTCATTATGAATTTGATGGTAGCAACATATCTGTGAAAAGTATTTCCATGGTGATGCTTATCACTGAGTAGCATTAAAGTTTGTTTTACACATCTGTCTATAATATCTTGGAAATGAGAAGACCAGTTCCTGAGTTTTAGGAGGGAATGTTGTCCCATTCTGGTCTGCAGGTTTATGCTCCTCAACAGTCCTGGATCTTCTTTAAAGGGCTTTTGGTTTTATGAAGCTCTGACATTGAGATGACATTAATTTAGTTTGAATGATAATCATTTTTTCATCTTCATCTTATATATTTTTTTCTATTTCAACTGTTTAAACTATTCAGTTTTTTTGTGTTATAAAATTCTCTGGGTTTCTGTTATGAATTTCATAAAGTGCTATATAAAATGGATGTGTGAAATACATGAAATATAAATTTGTGTTTTCTAAATTCGTGAAAAAACGTGCCCACAAATGCTCCAAAACACAAATCTAATTTTATGTACTTGGCTAGCCAGTATGTGGAATATGGACAGACCTAGGCTTAAGGTAGTGGAGGGTTTGAGAGTTTCGTAGGTAACCTCTGTAACCATTGTTTTAAGGGGTTTATCATTAATCATTTTCGCTGTTTACTTGGCAATATGAGCAATGTTTATAGACAAATTACTTTCTGTATTTGTAATAACAATTAACTTTAAAAAGTTAACATATTTTATAATCTTCAAACTCTGTTAGCCAAATTTAATTTTTGACTTAAAAAATGGTGAAAGCAGTATATTTTAGGGTTTCCAGAGACCTAAATTTCAGTGTATTTCATACACTGTTTCTAGTGATGGTTTACAGTTTTGGTATAAGCAAATGTATTGACTGGCCACCCTACACTATCTCGTTGAACAATGAAACTTGTTGTTCACCAATCCAGCCAGATATGATGACAGGTTTTCAGGTTGGATAGCTTTCAGTCAAATTTAAATTATAATGATGCATGCTTCCTTTTTTTGTATGATGTTACAGCTTCAGCTTTGTGGTAATCTAGGAGGTGATGCAGAAAAATGACCAAATATGGCTTTCAGCGTCATTAGCACAAAGAGAAATATAACTCAGCATGGGTCTCAAGTCAAACATACAGAGAGATTTGGCAATTTTGAAAGACAGTCTACAACTTACAAGCTATGTGATGAAAACACAAATTAATTCCACAATGCAAGTTTGTTAAACAAGTTCTGGACACAGATGGACGAAGCCAGACAGACGTAAAGGTCAGTGGAGAGTGAGAGCAGCACAGATGGAGTCAGCTGGAGGTCAAGGAGGGAAATGGTTGGATAGACAAAGGAGCTGAGAGACCAGATGGACAGAGAGAATTACAGAAAGCCAGAAAAGAACAGACAGCAGGATAAAATTCAGTGATGTGGAGAACAAGTGGCCCTTATAAGAGCTCTGCGAACTGAAGTACTTCATTAAGTTCAGGGGATGTCGCCTTGACAAGCCTGGCATACTAATACAGACTCTGCACCTTCACCATGTTATCATATCTGTTTCCTTACTTTCTCTTTTCTCCTGTAGGTATTCATAAAAACGTCTCCATCCAAGTTTTATGTCAAATACAAATGTGTTTAAATATTTTCCAGTGAATCTGTGAGGGATTCACTGTGAATCACCACCTCCGTCATACCTTTAGGGAACCAATATGAGCAGTTCTTAAGTCAGAATCAGACACCAAACAGATACATATTGATCCTTGTTTAGAAAGAAATTGTTGGTAATGTTTTTAAGCAAAAATGTGCACTTTTTCAAATTGTTCTGCAAGTCCAAATATCCACAGTAGCAATTCGTTATACAACATGGGAATACAAAGTAAAGCAAGAAATGTACCTCTTAGTAGAAGAAGCCATGCCAAATAAACACAAATGCAATTCCATCCATCCATCCATCCATCCATCCATCCATCCATCCATCCATCCATCCATCCATCCATCCATCCATCCATCC
>JBAMHX010000004.1:6417529-6437186 GCA_037177515.1 Pseudomugil tenellus | reverse complement strand
TGTGACCATGTGACCGAAGTCTTTAAATAAAGCTCCCCTATCTGACGGGGGCAGAATAGCTCCAGACATCTGTGGGTCCAAAGATCTTTGGGGAACATTCTCCCTGGGTTATTACCTCGTACCATGTCTGTATGTCTTAATGTTTTGTACCTTCATGTGTCAATGTAAATTGTATGTTCAACTTCTGTTATCTTAATTATTAAATTTATATTCTTCTCAACCAGTGTCCTCGTCCTTGACAGGAAAAACGGTCTCCTACACACTGTTTAACAGGTATTAGTTGTCTCCCTGCTTCAACACACTTGATCCAACAGCTTCTTGCCAACTTCTGCCCAATGACCCATAACTTCGTCAATTTTGGAGAAGGGAAAGATTTAAAACCTCCTGGCAGGAGAAAAAGAGTTTCACATCCCGGACTTGGATGTTTTAATATTTATTAAGTTACTTTACCACAAGACACAAGAGCTGGACTGAAAATCAGTGGCAACTGGGGAATCTGGAGTTTATCACTTATCACAACATGTAATCCTGCTGATTCTCTTCAAAAGAACCTGAAGCTTCTCCCATGTTGTCTAATAATGAAACCTTGTGAGAAAAACTAGGTAGTCATCTTGTGTTTTCCTACATGTACTTTCTTTGCGGCTAAAGAAAAGGAGTTTTGATTTAAATGTTTTGAAAGCCTGTCCTTCACCAACTGTGCCCACTGTGGTGCATAAAGCTGCCTCATCTTGTCAGTCACAGCGTTTGACAGCTATAAATTCAGACAGATACACATAGACGCAGAGATTCAGATGCTTTCTGGTATAAATCCATCAGAGCTCAGACAGACAGGTGTGGACAGGTGAGCTGACACTAAGGAGAAAGATGCACACTGACATGGAGTCATGTTGGTGAACGGAGAGTTGAATGAATCTCTGACCTTTTGTAACATTCGGTTTAAAGATCAGATACATCTGAATAGATTTTTTACACCTTTCTTTCTTTGGATCTCAAAGTCAAACTTGGTCTCTTTCAGTTTGATTCAGTAAAATTACTTTATTCAATAAAAAAGTAATTTTTAAAAAAAATTTGGTAAAAAAGATCAACTGTCTATTTGCAATTTAATCTACTTGTCGTGTAAGAGGTGGTATCAAGGGGGTCAAAACGGCCTACAAGAGGAAGGTTGAGAACAACTTTGAGAACAAAATTGACAAACCACTAAACAGGTGACCCGTAGGAATAATGTCTCACTGATGAAATCAACCATTTCTCTTATAAGTTTGAGTCAAACAAACCCTAAGCAGCCACACCATTACCTCCATTACTACCAACACACTGTCCATACAGGGGTGTGATTATCATTCCCACAGCCACACTACTGGAGGCGGTAACTTTAAGCACCAACATATTCAACAATAGTTTATTATTTTTTCTTTTTGTTATTTAAATGATTTCAACTTAGTTGAATTGTTTTAGTTTCTTTTTGTTGGCACACACAATTGTCAAACGCACAGGACGAACAGAACTGTTGCACAAAGCATCAGCGGCTGTTTGCCACCCACTCTGGATTCCCAGCAGCTTACCTGCAGGACAAAACAAATTTCAGATGACGCCATCACAGCCCTCCATTCTGTGCTGAGTCACCTGAAGCATCGAGAGCTACATGAGGCTGCTTCCTTCTGGATTTCAGTTCAGTCTTTTACCACATAATCCCTGAGACTGTGGCGTAGAAATTACTGCATCTGGGTCTCTTCTCCCCCCACTTGCCTGTAGATTCAGGACTTTTTAACTAACTGCCCAAAATGAGTCGATCTTGGCCCCCACCGCTCTTCCACCATCACACCTTTCCCCACAAGATTGTGTTCCCTCCTCTTTACTCTTTACACATATGACTGCACTGAAACTGATCTCTCAGATACTATTGTAAAGTTTGTGAATGACACCACCATGGTCATACACATCTCAGGGAGGAATGAGCTTGACTACAGAAATAAGGTCAAGTGCTAGGGAGGTGTTCAGTAAACAATCTTACAATGAACACTACTGAACAAAATACACATTAAAAAACTCAAAATCCCATTAAGTATGGCTTTAACGTGCAATAAGCCCATCCTCTGTGCAATAACTGTTTAGTTTGCATTCTGCTCATCTGCCCTTGTTTACTGTTTATATTCCCCTCTATTGCACTCTTTACACGGTATTTTGTAGTATATTTTAATGCAGTTATCTTTGCCATATTATGTATTTATCATATATATTTTTACTAAACTATTTTCTACTTAAAATTGTAAATATTTTAAAAAGGGAACAAATCAAGGAGCAGGCGGTCTATTGTTGCTTTATTCAGCCATTTGTTTTATTGCACGCTTAATCCAATTCAGGGTCGTTGAGTTTCCTTTCTTTCTTATTTGAGTTGCTGCCATTAGATTGGTTAAATAACAAGTAGTTGAACAGATATTAAGTGCCTTGCAAGTTTATTTATCATTAATGTGGAATATTTAGTTATGGTAATGTTTTAGTGTCATTATTGCGTCAGATCTCCAGGTATGACACAAAATGTTCACATTTGGGGATATGACTATGTGCAAAAAGATTTGTAGTATATACAAGATGCCTCACAAAAATTTAGGATCTTGTATTGAGTAGGACAGTAGGACTAGTTTTGATCAACCGAATTAGCAAATCTCTACCAATACAGCAATATAAAATAGCTAAAACCTACATGATTACTAAAAAGGGGGAAAAAAACTTAAAATGGGTTTAGCAGAGAATGAAATAGTTACACAACACCAACTTTTTAATTAGTCACTACAAATCATTGGTGTTTTTACTTTTACACCCATGTAAAGTGCATTTACCCAATCCAAAACATACTTTACAATCTGCTAAAATCTGAGTTGTGTTTGTGTGTGTGTGTGTGTACATCAATATCAGAAATCTAGCCCAGGAGGGTATGTGTGTTGTTGATCTTATTGCTTAGTTGCGTGATTATATAAGGTCCATTTCATCTCTTTATTGTTGGCTCATCTCTTCTGTTGCCACTGAATTAATTTTGACCCACTTTTTTTGCCAAACTAAACCAAAACTCACTATGAAAACAGTCAGTGGCCGGCACAAATAACAGGATGAAGCTCCCATCCCAACATCCTATCTGGCTTGATGTATCTTCAGATCTCCACATGTGTTCCTCTGAAATCAGGTTGCTGTTTTAATTATTTGAACTCAAATAGCATAAAATCACCATTAACTAAATAAAAAAAAAATCCCCTAAATTTGATTGTGGTCTAAGAATGAAGCCAAAGCAATGAAGAAGCTAGCCTAATTAGATCTTAGTTGCACTTTTGTTACTTTTTCTTAAACTCTGACTTAATTCACAGCTGCATTAATTGTGTCACATAACAAAGTAAACTCCTAAGATATTTGAGAAACACATTCATCTTTCAAGCTGAAGAAACTGGTAAAAGAGGTTCATATAACTTTTAGCTAGCTCAACAGTCACCTGCAGATTATTCAAGTTAATACATTATGGAAAACATTATGTGGCATTTTTCTTGCAGCATGTGCAGTGTGTCTAACCTGACTTCCCTCAGTATGACAGTATAAATTGTATGAGGCAAAATGTGCAGATTTACTGTCATTACACATCATCTAAATGTAAACGCCTACTGTGTGTGTTCCATCACAGCTGCATTAGTGTGTCGCTAACTGTACTGGAAGCATATGGCTGATGTTAATGATCATATACTGGTAGTGCCATATGCCACTGGCCTGCACACAGTTTCACGAGAGTGCTGGATTTACCAGCAGGGAGACATGTCCTTGTAAAGGTTTTAATGCCATTGTTACTTTCTGTTACTTGCTTAGACTGCCATGTGCAGACTTTCAGTTTCACACATTTATTCTGTTTCTTATTTATGTATTACCCAGAAACAAATATATTCAGCAAATTATGAGAAATGCGTCAATATGAGTATAATTACAGTATGAAGCAGGAGATTTTGTCAGTGTAAGGAGTCTAGAAGCCTAAATTTGGTCTGAGAAGCATTATGCTTTAACACAGTCTTAACCTTGTTACACAAGCTTTCTTTAATTTTCCAAAGTAGTCTTTAGGAATCGCTCTGCAAACTTTTAAAAGGGACGAGCAATCTGTCCAGGTTGTATCCTGCCTCTCACCTAGTGGTGGCTCGCCTTTGCAACCCAGCAATGGAATAAGAGAAAATGGAAAATGGATGGACAGATGAATGGACTTATTAAAAGACGCTCCAAAGTTCTTACTTAAATGTTTCTGACTTTTTTCCTGTTCTTTTTCCAAATGATCTCCCACTACTTCAATAATATTGTGGTTTAAACTCTTAGCGTGAATATAAATTAAATTTAATGGGATTTAAGATGTTGCAAAATGCAAATCAGAAATATTGGGATTAATTTACATTTTAGAATGGATGTGATCCAGGTTTCAAAATTGCAGCATGCACAGTTTTACAAATCCACAAAATTCAGAAATATTCTGTGTTCTGTCTTGTGCAACAATAGAGTTCTCTTTTTTAGAGTTTCTATTTTAAGTCCAAATGTGAATACCAAATTACAACATTGAAGATTTTTCCGTCTTTACTTCCCTGAAAGAGAGAGAAAAACAAAGTCTGGATTTCTGCCTGATTTCTGGTAGGTGACATATTGTCCAATATATGTTCTCTGCTGGTTGGAAAGCGTGCACATGGATGCATATCCATATGTCTGTGTGGCATCAGAAGTGAAAATTTTTGCTAAACTCTAATACAGAAATAATTTAAAATGAAATTAGGTGTTACAGTTTAAATATAATAAATCAGACTTTTTTTTTTTTTTTTTACTAAATACAAGTATAATACTGTTCTAGAACAGTGTTTTTCAAACAGGGGATTAGGAGATTCATGGGGGTTGTGAGATCATTTTAGGGGGCAACTGGATGATTGAAAAAACGACATAAAACACTTTACCTTCCTTATTTATGATGAATCTGACCGTTTCCAGCTGTATGTTCATAGGATTGTTGCAAGATGATTTGATATATCACATTATTAATCACTCATTCCTTGGTTAAGAACAGCTACTTGACTGCCAGCTCTCCATCTAGATAATTTCTAATGAGGTTTTGGCCAACAGTAGATGGACGAACTGAAGGTCCAGATGCATCTCTCAGGTTCTGTATCAGGTTTTTCTTCTTAAGTTATAAGGACATGCTGCACATCATAGTGAGATATGCCAAGCTTTTAGCTAACAGTTATTTGGGATTCACCTTGTTGCTGCAAAAATCCTATTTTCGGTTTGTCAAATTATGATTTTGTTGCCGTTTTTCAGAGTAGAACCTAAAGGAGCCTTTTTCTGCATGAATGACACATAAGCCAGAGTTAAGTAGCATAATAAACAAACATAAAAAAACACATTCTTCTGAAATTGCTCAGGTACAAGGACAAGACTGAGTGAAAAAGCAGCCAAGGGAAAAGTTTGAAACACCTTCAGAAATTCTAGAGAACTTTTTCTTGAGCTTTAAGAGACAAAATCTGAGTGCTTGGACTCAATTTATAAATAAATGATCCTTGGATCAGCACTTCTGCACACAACTGTGATTACAGCTGCCTCTTAAATCTCAGAGCTGCATTTGGATGAGACAGACTAGTTTTAGTAAGCAGATTTTCACGATATCAACACATTCCAAGAAGTAGTTAAATCTTGCATCCTGCCTCCTTATCGTCCAATTAACCTTTATCTAAATATCCCAGAATCGCTGTATTTTTTATAGCAACCCAAGGCTGTGTGACTCATCGTCTGTAGGAGGTAACACCCAGCAATTATAAATGGAGAAGCATTTGGCTCAACAAGCTAAAGCTGAAACTGGAGTCCCCCCCCCCCCCTTCATACCCATGCACCAGGTTCATTGCTACTCACCTTGAAGACAAACATCTCCCGTCTGAAGAAGGCCACAGTGTTGAAGTTGCCGTCACAGATGTTGGGTTTTCCGTTCCCAGGCAGCGCAGGGCGGTCACCAGGTGGACGTGGTGGACGGGCATGCCGGTCATGTTTCCGCTCTGAGGTGGAGTGTGTCCGTCGGGAAGGTAATGTGGGTAACGGCCGGGTGGGTTCCAGCATGGCCGTGGGAATGCCTGGAGTAAGAAAAAAGACAACTATCAATAATTATTTCACTGCAGCTTTTCACCAATGAAGACTTGTTGCACAGCATAAGTAACAGGATCCTGAACTTCTCCTGAACATAAGACCTTCTGAGACTGAGTCTGTTGTCTTGCAGTGGTGGGATCAGGGGGACACAGTTGATTTGTTAGCCCTTTAGCATAATTTGTACCACACCACAGCAGTGAAACTGACATCATTAGTCTTTAATTCATGTAAACAAATAGCAGCTAAAGCTGTTTTGACTTTATTAGCTCTCAGTACTGCCTTTGATAAAGTTTCCCATAACATCTTATTAAAGACTTTCTTTACGATTGAGTGGAAATCTCCAGTCTGGTGTTGAATGCTACCTGACGGACAGAACTGCTTAATGTCAGTAACTTACTATACACCTACAAGAACAAAGATGACGTGCAGTTTCCCAAGGCTCTATATTAGGTTCCTTATTGTTAAAAATCTACATGACTCCACTGGCTTGGATTATATAAACAAACTAAATATCTGATCATAATTATGCTGATGACAAGTGGCTCTATATTACTGCTGGACCAGAGGGAGGCAGTAATATAGAGCTGGCCCCATACAAAGCTTTAGTTTATACCTAGTTACTTTGTGTCAAATCCATACTTACAAATCTGAAATGTTTGCTTTTAAATGTAAATCAGCAGTATTAAAGATGGCAAATCAAACTGGAAATCTTGGTGTCAATCTTTACCCACAATAAAGAAGCAGCCAATGTCACTTTCAGTCCAATTGTCTGTGAAATGAAATTCTTTGAAGGTGTGTGATGAAATTGGTGATATTTCCAGATTAAGGAGCAACGGAGCAGCAAGTCAAATGGGTTGAACCCTAAGGAGTTGAAATAACAGGCTCGGTTCTCCACACAGAACACTGAAGAGCAGTGGAAAACACTGTTGACTCCATGCTTGTGGTCTGTATTTTCATTCTATGCTGATTCAAAATGTCAGCTGCGTATCATGACCTTTATGTTGTGGATGAGTTTTTGTTCTGCGGAAGATAACCTTCCAGCTTTGCTGATTAAAGTGAACCAGAGCGAGGAGGAAGAAAAGTCCATTGAAAAATGCTGCAGGTTCTAGACATGAGGCTTATCAGGCTTTTTATGGAATATGATGGATGATGTGGATGGAAAAAATCCTCAATGACACGTTATTTCTGATCCAAGAGACAGCTTTTGTTTCTTCTTTCTGCCTCCTCTTTGTGTCTTAGCATCACAGACATTACAGAACATTACAATGGCGGCTTGTCAAGAACTACGTCTTCTGCTGACAGGCATCAATGTGCCTCGTGCACTTCAAAAAGATAGATGACAGAAATGTGAAGCATCTTCTCATCTCCTATAAAAGGCACAGAGTTTATCTGGTGTAAATGAGAATAAAAAGCACACACTGTGTTCCTAATTGTTCTTTTCTGGGCAGAAGCTGCTCTGCTCTGCGTGATGTTTATCAGCTTTCCATCACCCACACAGCACTCTGCTTCTGGACACTGAGCATTCTTCATAATTCAGAGTCTCGCTGAGCTTGAGGATTAATAATTCATATTCACCATGTGCTGTTTTTGCTTTTGCAAGTTTTTGCTTTTAGTGAAGTCTCATGTTGAGATGGTTCCATTACACACCAAACAGTCCAAAAATTGTTTAGTTATTTTATTCTTATGGGGGTTATATTATAAGCCTTTGGGTTCAGAAAAACAGTCAAAGGGATGGAAGCAGGCACATGTAGGAAAAGAGGATTTATTAAAGCAAAGAACATGGAGCATTGCATAAGCAGTTTAACTAAAAAGGTGGCAAAACAAGTGTGATGGACTGGTAACCTTTCCAGGGTGTACCCTGCAAATAACTGAGATAGACTTCAGCTTCTTCACAACCTTGAAATGGTCCCAACAGTATAAAACAAGAATAAAAGAATAAAAATAACAAGACAAAATTAGAAAGGACAAGAAACCAAAAAAGACTTATAAAAAACACAAGGGAAAACCAGGACAGGGAAAGCAAGCAATGAGAATGAGTATCAACAGAAACCATGAGGTTTATAATAAGAAGAGTGAATTATTAACAGTGTGATCATCAGTAAAAAGAAACTAAGAGAAAATAAGACACAAGTAGAAATTCTCTATTAAACATATCAGGAAAGGAGACAAAAATCCAATCACTGCAGAAAATAAAGCAACAATAACTACAAACCCAAACCATTGACTGTGAATATGTTACTATTGTATTTATCAGCACATGTTTGTTAAGTAAATAATGACTGTTAAATGCAATTTTTTTTAACTAATATGATGTTTTATTGGGCCTCATTTAAAAACCTGGTAAAAACCTGTTGATTTGTTTTATTATATTTTGATATAAATCAGAAGTGCTCACCGTAGATTTTCTGTATACCCTGCAAGTCGTCCAGAGGCAGCTTAAAGTTGTGTGTGTCCATGTACTGGTAGAAAGGAGCCATAATGGCACTCGGATCATTTGAGTGCTCCAAACCCAAAGCGTGACCCAATTCATGTACCGCCACTAGAAACAAGTCGTTTCCTGCTGGGAGAAACACAGAAAAATTATTGAAAAGGAAACAGGAGTACACAGGGGGAATAAACAGCATGCCTTTCAACCTGAATGTCAGTTTTTTTAAAAGACAATCCCCAAAATGAAGTGATAAAACACAAAAACAAGAGCGTCTTGTGCCCCCGGCAGACCTTCACTGCTACATCTTGATCATCTAAAGCAGATAACTGAAAAATCTCTGCCATGTTTGAAATGGAGCAAAACCTCCCCAGTGAGAAAACAATGAAAAGACGACTAGCAGAGTGAGAATAAGTTGGTCTGTGATGCTGTCAAGTCCTCATCAGTGTTGCACAAATGTCACATCAAAAGAAGAATTTGCAGTGAGAGGAAGCGACTGTCAGTATTTAAAGCTCCACTATTTAAACTCCACTTCTTCAAACGCTGCTGCTTGATGGGGATTACTCAAGAGTACAGCAAACAGTTGAGCATCACATTCAGTGAAACACACAAGTTCACGCTCATGCAAACTGAGACTTTAAATTTATAATCCGTGAATACATAATGAGCTGCTGCTCCACGACTTTAAAATGTACCTAAATTTGTTGAATTTGGGGGCGAAAACTATCTGAGTGAAGACTCTCTGTAAGTAATGTGAAGTCTGAATGTTTCTCAAAGCATTTCATGTGTAGAAATCTTCTAGCTAGTCTTTGGCAACAGCTAGCTGGGAACCACTGCTGCATGTAATACAGAGCACAAAAACAATAAATCTTTAAATCAACCATCCATTCCTGCCAGTTATGTAAGGTTAGGGGCAGTAGCATTCCCTCTTTGTGGCTACTTCCTCCAGTGGGACGTGTCCAGAACACCTCATCAGAAATTATCAGAAAACATCCTAAACACCTTATCTCTCGCCTCTTGATGCACAGTAGCAACACCTCAACTTAGACTCTCCTAGATGTCCGAGTTTCTCCCCACATCTTTAAGGGAGATCCAAGGCACCCTAGAAATGAAACACATTTAAGCTGTTTGGATCCATGATCTTGTTCCTTTGGTCAGCATATAAAGAATGTGACCATGAGGTCATGGTAGTGTAACTGAGGGCTTTACCTTTCCATTCAGCTTCTTCCTTACCACAACAAACCAACAAAGAGTCTGTATCCCTGCTGACTGATTCATCTGGCAATCACCTTTCACCAAGTATGAACAAGATTTCAAGATACTCCTTGACTTGGGGCAGGGTCTATATCCTGAACTTCAAGAAGACACTGCAACATTTTCCAGCTGAGGATCATGGGCTAAGATTCAGAGATGCCGAGCCTCATCATCTTATGCTCTGTATACAAGTGAAGATAGCACCGTGATAAAGTCTCAAAACCAAACAAGGCTTATGCCGTCGGAAGCGTCGGCTAGGGGTATATCGCTAAACGCCCACAATCCTTTAATTCCCCAATCATGTTCAGTCACAAAGATCCATCTGGTGTTGAAACTTTGAAACAACTCGCCCATGACCTTTTATATGCACTTGATTTGAGGTCAATGAGAGAAATAGTTCCAGAGATAAGCCAAATATCAGATCATAAATCAGAAAAAGTGCCACCTGGTGGGGGAAACCATAAATCTGATAATTGTGAAATTCAATACAGATCGTCCTCTTGGGTACCTAAACAGGTATACCAAGTATCAAATTCCAATTGTGAAAACTTCGAGTTATCGCACTAACATTAAGGATATCTGCAAAGACCCAATCCAGTCCAACAAATTAGGCCCCATGCAGGTAAATTTTCAGACAAAGTCAGCACCACAAACTATTTTCCTGAAAAAAAAATCCAGTGACTATGTTTTTCTCTTCTGTGGAAACTGGGAATAAGGTTTTAGAACACAGAATGTGGTGGTCAACCAGCTCGCTAAGCTCACTGTAGATCAGAGTGTTTGTGGTAAATATGTTCTATATTGTTGACAAATTCCTAATTTTGTGCTTTTGCTTTTTTCAGTAGTTCAAATTATGAAACTAAAGAAGGTTACTTCACAAATTTCAATGGGGTGTGCACGGAAATTTTTGACATTACAAAGACACCATAGGTCATAAAAAAAATCATAAAAAAGGATTTGTCATGAACTTCTTAATCCGAACTGCTTTCATTCACTCAATTCTACACTTCCAAGATTTCCATGTTTTCATCTGCTTGGTCATTTAAAATTTGGTCCAAAGCAGTAGGCAGTTTGAGATATCAGGAACTCAACTAAACTACTGGATATTTCTCTAATATTTTAAAGCTTAAATCTTTCCCGCATACAGTATAAGGATTTATAACACCAAAAGGCCCAACTTTTTAAAAACAATGTATCATGTGCTGAACTCACATGTACACTTTGGGAATCTTTTATGTTCCAGCAAGACATTAGCTATTTTACTTTGTTGGACGACCACTTTAGATACTTGAAGTACATGGGCCTGTTAATATTTCACAAATTGGACACAATAAATGTTTCAGTTAGAGACTTGCAGAATTTTCCAGATCTTTCCTTACGGTACTTTCACCACAAGTAGATTAAATTAAGTACAAGCATCCAGGAGATGTAGCTTAAAAAACAATGAGATTCATGTGAATAGATTAAGCTGATGTAGGAGAGTTTTGCTCAGGCAAACACCAAAGATGTCAGTCATCTATAAGGAGGATAATCACTTGCCAGATTTGACTAAATCATGCAAACAGCACTACTTCCACTGCTACTTGTACTTTAACTAATCAAAGTAGAAGGAAGAAAGAAAATGGGAGGGTCATGTTTTCCCGAACGTCTTGTATTCGTATGGGATTAGTTAAACCGACTCTGAGCTGCCATCAGATGCTTAATGGCTTCTTACAGTCTGAACGCAGAGCTCAAATTAATACATTTCATGGACTCTGTAATTGGGTTGACTCTGCCTGAACCTAATTACAGAACATAATTATCTTTTCTTCTTTACCCCGGCCGCTGTATTTGAAGATTACAGTCTGAGTGGCCGGCAGCTGACTTACACACTAATGCAACTGTACAGATTGAAAACAGCAGAAGCTGCTGACTTCTCGCTTTAGCTCTTTCATTAGTTTCCACATTCCTCTCTGAGGTTAATAGATCTGCAATTTCTTTTACCTTTCTTGTTCTATTCAGGAAAATTCATTTAGATAAGTGTCTGAGCTGTTTCAGACCTTTGAACTCAGCATAGGGACATCTTCCAAAGGCTGCATTCAGAGAAGCAATTTCTACTGTAAACATTCTGTGCAAAAAATGTCCTTTTCACTTTATCTCTACAAATAGTCATACATGTTGACAAAGCAACATCTGAGTACAAAAGGAAGAAAAGATTGCTGTGCTAAACTCTAATTTTAACCAAAGCCAGATTCATGAACACGATTGAATTTTTCTGAAACCTTAATTTATAGGAGGCTTCATTTAAAATGAAGATGGAGAATTCAGAGGCTTTTATTTACAGATAAATCTTTCTCACTGTGGTGTACTTATAAATTTTCATGGTCAAATGATATTTTTCAGGTTCTTATATTTATTTTGAGAATTTCTATATTGATTTTGTAGTTTGTTTTCCTGTCCGCATCGCTTTTGTGAGTGTTTTGAACCTGTGTTGTTGTTAAATAGGTCTTATTTAACTGAAAAACATTACGTGCATGTCATATTTAAAATAGTTTTCTAATATTTGATAAAAAATACTTCCATTTGTAGTCTGCTATTATCTTTTTGCCAAAGTGTGTAGCTAGCAGTAAGGGTATGCCTAAAGGGCTCAAAAATACACATAAGGTGTCTGTTCTCTGCATTCATTATGTGCATATTTCATTCTGTTGTTTGAGAGCTTTGGATGCATCTCTAGATGTAAGAAACAGAGCAATGTCATCAGAAAACAGGGATGCGAAGGCTAGGTGTATATTCCCGAATGCCCCCGTCCTCCTATTCCCCAATCCTCGAAAAGACACAATACAACAATATAAAGACACATGTTCAGTCTCAAAGCTCCATCTGGTGTGGAAACTTTGAACCAGCCCGTTATGACATCAGGACAGGATGCATCCTGAGGTCCTGACATTTTATTTGCACTTGATTTGAGATCAATGAGAGAAATAGTTCCAAAGATATAGCCAAAAATCGGACTTTTCATGAATGAAGCTCCACCTGGTGGGGAAACCATAATTCAATGCAGATCGTTCCCCTGGGGACCTACAGAAGTTCCTTAAGTATGAAATTAATTACATCACCAGCACTCTGCGTTCGGGGATATAAATATGCAGAAATATATTTAAATTGATTTAATTAAGTAACAGGTTACTAATCCCTTTTTTCGAGTAACCACCCAATTTTGAGTAACCACCCCACTGCATATGACTATGTAAGACATAAGATGTCTATTAGGTGCATTTCCATTACCGTTTTTTGCCAAATAAAATAAATATTTGAAAAGTTTAGAAAAACAATTTTGATTTGCAGTTGTTTCCTTTGAACAGTGTTTAACACATAAGCTGCAGGTCAAGTAAAATAACTGTCAACTAGATGCAATTTTATGAGAGCTGTGGTGCATGCAATGTTACTACAAATCATTATTTTGGGATTTTCTACTTGTTACTGAAAATTTGCTACAGCTTATTCAAGCACCCCCCCCCCCCATTTCCCTTTGTAATTCACTGTAAAACTCTGCATTTACACTCTGCATACTCCATACTGTGCCATCGTAATCGGTAACGTGACCTACCTACGCCATGTCTGGTAACATGATCAGGTTTTGAAAAAAAAACAGTTTAAAAATAAAAGAGTAAAATGAACATTGGACAAGTTGCCAAAACAATAGTAATGATATCATTCCTATGCATTCATAATGTGTGGCAACGTAGGAAACAATATATTCCTCCGATGTTGATCTTTGATGCCTTCCTAGTTTTCTAGTGAAATATGTTACGTCTTGTTATGACACTCTGGACATGTTGCCAGTCCATCACAGAGGTGTAGAGGAATTTCATGTATTTACTTAATTACCTTGCTCTTAATTAATGTCTACCTGAAAGGTCTGACCATAACGCTTCTAAACTGATGTCATTCTGACCTTTAGTAAACCATCTGCTAAGACCTTGGTTGTTGTAGCCGAAGCAAGGCCGGCGTCCTTCCATCAGGGAAATGTTTAGAATCAGATTGACGCACGTGACCAGAGTCTTTAAACAAAGCTCCCCTATCTGACTAGGGCAGAATAATTCCAGACTTCTGTGGGACCACAGGTCTTTGGAGACATTCTCCCCGGGTTATGACTTTGTACTATGTCTCTATGTCTTAATGCTTTGTCCCTTCATGTTTTAATGTTTAATTTATGTTCAACTTCTTTTATCTTCATTATGAAATTTACATTCTTCTCAATCTAAAGAAACCAGTGTCCTCGTCCTTGACAGGAATAACGGTCTCCTACAGGGCAACACAGACAGAAACAAGCACACAAACAACCAGGCCACAGGGCTAACCACCGTGCAACCTAGGATCCCTTCCATCACTAGGAATAAATAAACGCATGATGTGCATTTTGATCTACTGGAGAATAACTGAAAGATTAGTATATAAAATATTCTAACAGGTGAAAGGTAATGATTGATTCTGTAAAAAAGTCAGAACGGCATTAAGATTCATGTTGTTTTGCAGTAAATGTTCTGATTTCCTTTCTTGCACCATCACACAGACTCAAACTCTCCTGTCCTTGTATGCTGATGTTTCTTTTATCCTTCTCCTGTGTCTCCCTTTATCTCCATCCTCTGACACAACCTTCATCCCCCTCCTTCTCCTCCGTCCTTACACCAGCCTTTATCTCTCGTCTGTCTCTTCCTCCTTACAGGAAAGATAAAGTTGATTTCAGAGCCTAAGATGACACTTCGTGTACAATGGCCTGAGGAAATTCCCAGTGGGTTCTCTCCATGTCTGTCCCTTCACGCCTGCTCGGCTGCCCCACGGTGACGATAAGGCCTTTTCTATCATGTTCTCCCCTGCAGTTGTCCACCCTCTTGTGATAAAGATGATGTTTGATATCTCTGTGATGAAACCTGTCTTTCAAGAAGTCCCAGTCTGATGAGTCCGCCGAGTCTGCTTTGTTGGACTCAGCTCTCTGAAATGTTCAGATGAGTCTGCATTGTGAGAGCAAGAGAAATATTTCAGCTACCTGCTGACGAATAAAGTGACCTGCCAACCATGTTATTTTTCTCTCCAGCTAAAATCATTAATATGTGGTACATTTCTTCACGTCAGCCTTTCTCACTCCTGTCTGGATTTAATGTTCTGTGTGAGATATACCCGCAATTAGGAGACAAGAGCAGATTTATTTTACACTCGCTCCTTCGCTTGCATAATGACTCGTGTCAGTAAATCTTAGAGATGGGAGGAGGAAGGTATCTGGGCAGACGCCAGAGAAACATGATGAAAGAGGTGGAGACTCATGCTTGCTGAGAATATTACCAGTTCATCCAAAGCAACATTTTTATGGACTGAGGTTCGTTCAGCTGTGCCCTGAGTTGTGCCCTCCAGGTTTCAGCAGGTTAATAACAGACCTTCCCTCTGCTGAATTGAAAACACAAAATTTAAGCTGGAGCATAAATGTAGCTACTTGTCCTTGGAGTGTCCTTCTAAAGCTGATATCATGAATTACTTTTACCATCTGAAAATTTCTAATCTTACTATCTTTTCTCTAATCTTTCATGTTTGTTTCCGTGTGAGTTTGTGTGAATTATTACTCTCATATTTGGTTGGAATTTTCATGATAAATGGCAGCAATAAACATTTTACAAGTTATTTTTAACCTCTTCAGATGAATGCATGTAAAGCGCTAGTAGGGGACAGCGCTTTCTTGGCAGACCCCTCATTCCCATAATCCATTGAATAAAAAAATGCAGAAGTCATAATCTCAAAGATGGATACATGGGCCACATTATTGATCAAAAGAAGACAGAACAGAGAGAGTGTCCCATCCGTCTACTCTAACAGAATGGCGAGATGACAGAGTTCAGTGCACCAGTAGTTTAGCTCCATTCACTGCAATCAGATTTCAGAAACTTGGGTTTCTTTTGGGTCTATCCTTGCTGCTGTATCCCAGCTTCCTTTTCTGGTCCCTGAAATCTTTTAAAACTTAATTTAATTTTTTATTTACCTTGTCGATGTGACAGCTAACTCCTGCCATCTCTGCTGGTGCCTCCAGCTGCTCGATTTGCCGTTTTATTTACTTTGGCTCGCTGCCAAGAGGTCCATGCTTCCTGGCAGAAATCCAAAATAAATAGCAGACTCTTTCTGCAGCTTTTTAAAGTTAATTTGTTACTTTTCATTAAGCTGTTGGTCTGTGTACTGTGGTTTTTTAACAGCGGCCATACTTCTCTCTATACGGTTCTCATGCTGTCCTCATCTACAGCTGCTTTCCCAAAGTCACACAACAACGATGACAACACATTAGACTTTTAAGTGAACCCTATGGTCGTGAAAATTCAGTAGGAAATAAAAGATACCTCATGAACTAAACGGAACTAATAATCAGAGTACTTACGAGGCTCTTCCTGTTGCACATCCGTAGTGCAGGTGGAAGCAGGTGTCTAATGGTAGTTATCCTTCACCTTTAATCTACTGTTGATTGTTTGTAGCCCAGATATAATTGTGGATCTGGATGCAGCTCTGTAGGTTTATGATCAACTTCAGCACTGGAAGCCATTGTTGTGAAATCGCCTAATCTCTCGGCATCATCTTCGAGTGAATTTATGGTCGTAAGATGCTCCATTCATAAAATCTGTAAGGTTCCACGAGTTTTGTATGTATCCAACAACGGCACATGTCATCCCAGAAGACATTTCCGTTAATATATCGAATCAAATTGCCCTTCTAAAATATGTTGTTATAAATGCATTGGAAATGCCAACATTGGAAAAATGTGCAATCCCATGATGATAACACATTTCCAGTATGGTGATATCATAATAGCACCAGAACTCAAAGGGGGAAAAGCAAAGCACTGATAGTATTTTGATTTTGGCTCCTAGTCAATACAAAACATAGATATTGGCAAAAAATAATTCCCATGATAATAGTTTGCCATAATATTCTCTATTTTGTGACCTGTTTCTACTTTAAAAAAAGCAAATCCAGGTTAACCCTACAAAGCTAAATGTATCATATTTGATACACACATTAATACTTGGATCACTTAATAGTAGAAACTTTATTCAAAACCCTGTTGTTCACCAGATTATATTCGTCTCCTGCACCCTGGTGGATACCGGAAAGCAGAACACCACACTACAAAAAAAAACAAAACAAAACAAAAATAACTGGCTTATCACATGTTAATAAATGGTAAAAAAAAAGATAAATAAATACTCAAAAGGACTAAATAAAGATGTAAATAAAAATGGGACCTTGGACCCTGTTGTTTATAGGTTGGGCTGGCAAAGGTTGATACTGGAAATGCACTGCTGTCATTACTGCTCAATGTCATCAACTATACTCACTTTATTTAGTGGGTTACAAATCCTCTAGTTACTCAAATCAATTCAATTCAACTTTATATGTATATAGCCATTTCACGACCATGTCATCTCAAGGTGCTTCACAGAAATCGGCCAATTAAAAAAAATAGCCTTATACAGGGAACAAGCAAGATTGCATCAAATCTTGACTTTGATCAAGATTTGATGCAATCTCCCATCCTGAGCAAGCATAGGGCGACAGTGGGAAGGAAAACTCCCTTGTAACTGGGAGGCAAAACCTCTGGCAGAACCCGGCTCAGGTAAGGCAGTCATCTGCCTCGACTCGCTGGGGTTACAAGAACAGGAAAGACAGATAAATATACACTGCAGCTTCTATCCAGGAAGAACTGCAGATAAAGGAAAATAAAAGGTAAGACCTGCAATAAAAAAGTAAGAAACGAGAAATAAAACCTGCAAAAAAGGAGAAATAAGAAATAAGATCTGCAGAAAAAAGAGAAATATGTTAATGATGACAGTAATGTCCAATACATAGGAGATAAGCAGGAAGTCCTCAGTGCATCATGGGATGTCCGGCTAGACTATCCCTAAATGTATAATTTATTGAAAAGGAAGGTTTTAAGTTTGTTTTTAAAGGCAGAAAGGGTTTCCACCTCTCGTACCCACAGGGGGAGCTGGTTCCATAAGAAGCACATTGTTTTCTTATAGACTCTGGGAACCACAAGAACCTGCAGTCTGAGAGAGAAGTGCTCTGTTTGGAATATATAGAACTGTGAGATCTCTGATATACAATGGAGCTCCTCATCCAGCAGTAGTCCTGCCGTGAACCCCTCCTTAATCTAGAAGCACTTACAGGAGGCCTGGTGTAGTGCTGAAATAAGTACTCTTGCAGTGAAACACACCTTTCTGCAGGATTTCTTATGTCAACACAAGAGCCATCACAGAGCAGTCCCTCAACAGTTATGTTTTTTTTTTCTTCTTTTCAAAAAACTTTATTAATCAACGGGTATCCCGAGAAATGGCATGGACAACAAGCAATAAACAAACCAAACTAGAAGAGCATGGAGTTGCACTACAGAAAAACTAAATTAAATTTAAAACTATAACAAAACAGTTTCCTGAGATGTTTGCTAGCAGAAACATCTTAACACTGACACAAACTTAGAACTTATCTGTCAGAATTAATTGTCTTTTGTGCTAATCTATCGAAACAGACCCCTTTCCCAGTGTCTCTCTGATTCAACATGTTATTCAAGCAGACACAATCTGACACAAGCCATTTGTCAAACTGAGATATAAGAAAAACATCAAAGTGCTGTGAGCTTTCCCTCAATTTTTCATCCAATGACTAAAGAGAGTCATTCCTCAGATATGGAGTGATGACTGAGGACATCTTCACAGTGGAAGAATTTATTTACACAAGCTCAACCATAAAAAGATAACCCAAAACATTAACTACTGTTTAAGAACTTAATAGAAACTCTGTCTCTCTAAGTCTGAAAGTTACAGAGATTGTTGAACCCCGATGACAGTTGGTCTCACCTTCATGGTTGGCGCTGCCGAGTGTCCAGGGCTCATCCAAGTCAAAATGAGTGTCTCCTCCAATGCCAGTGCCGGGGAAGTATGCATGTGCCAAGAAACCCCCCTCGCCATCAAATGGGGAACTGTCACCATGGAAACCAGATGCAAAGAAGATCATAATGTCGGCCTCTTTACCATCATTCTTGATCTCCGAGGATGAAACCTCCTGAAGTGGATTAGAAGGGGGGGTGGGGGGGGTGGGGGGGTGGTTAAACTCAGAGTCAGAATAAAAATAATAATTATTACACTTAAAATATACATGTTTTCTTAATTTATGCACACAAGAACAGAAAGGCAGAAAGTTAAGCAGATGAGTTAAAAAGTGTTTAACTTTATTAAGGAAAATAGAGCATTTCTAGAGACTTATGAAACTGCCTAGTTGAGAAGGCACACAAAGGGAATACGTTTTACAAGTTGAATGTGAAGAAACACCAGTAAACAGCCTGGAATTGTGTGATTGCCTAGGATAATCGGAAAGCTGTGCCCTGGCATCAAGTTTACAGTGCCCGCCTCCTCTCCATTCGTCGTTCTGATAAAGTTAAGTGTTGCACTTCTGTGGACATAAAGTCAGTATGGCTCATTTAGGGAGAAGGTAACTGTGATAGTTGCTGTTGTCAAACAATCAAGCTAATGTACAACTGCAGCCACTTTTTTTTCTTTTTGTCATAAACAATGCTGTTTCGTGCTACATTTGCATAATGCATTAGGGGGTGACCCTTGATGTGAAAAGTGCATGATGACCAGTTGATCATGAGCTGGTTGTTGGTGAGTGCCATTGCCAGTGAACAAACTGCATAGTGCATAGTGATGCTACTGCGAGTAGGAGAAACCACAAGTCCATTGTGAAATTGTCCAGGTGTGTCCATACTAGGGCTGCCACAATTAGTCGACTAGTCACGATTATGTCGACTATTTTAATAGTCGACAACTAATTTAATAGTCG
>JBAMHX010000004.1:6392507-6407504 GCA_037177515.1 Pseudomugil tenellus | reverse complement strand
CTAAAAGCAGGTCAGATAAATAAGAAGGCCCAAAACCATTAATACACTTATAAACCACTAAGAGAATCTTAAAATCATTAAAAATTACACTTACACAATAAATAAAAATCACTATGTCTACAAAACATAGCCCTGATGTACATTGAGAAACCACTTGGCTTCCAGTAATGCTGCAATCATCAACTACTTTAATTAATTATTTGATTCATATATAAATATTTGAATTTGTAAGGGCTGTTTGACAAGCGAAACAGCCAATCACGCTGCACACTAAAAAGAACGACATATTTAACAAAGTCTTTTCTACAAAGAAGGCTGGGAGTAAGTTCATAGTGCATACACCACAGTATCTAAATATACTACTGCCCCTCAATATTGGAAAAATTAATCTGTGTTTATAAATGTAAAGTAGTAAAAGTCTGCTCTGTCATTCCAGAGACATAATTAAGGACATGGAAGGCTTGGTGTCAGTAAAGCAAATTGTGCACATGCAGTAAATATTGTGTTACTATATTTATTGTAAGAAATACAGACAAATTGCATTGTGTAAATTATATTTTCTCAAATCGAAAGCAATTTAAACACGTGTAAAAACTTAAATGTAATTGTAATTCAGTAACTGTTGTGGCAGCTCAGGGCATCATGGATGAGGAAGCAGATTTTGTGGAGAAAGGCATGAAGGTGGAGGAATATTATTAAAATGTCCTTCTGGCAGACCTGCAGCAGCCTGTGTAAAACAGTGGAAACTAAATGGAAAAATCAACGTCAAAACACCGTCATTAATATGTTTAAAAAAATGAAATTAAAATCCTGTACTCTTCTCTACTTGTACTGGCAGAAAAACATGAAGCAATACAGAAAATCTGTAACAACTTATCACATTTGTTTTGAGATCTTTAATGAATTAATTGTCTGTGTCCCCAAGTGTAATGCAACTAGTTAATAAAGCATTGTTTTGACATGGTTAGAATTCAATGAACATGTAAGTCTCAAGAATAGAAAAATATGCCGTTTTTTTTTTTTTTTTTTTGTAATGTATCATCTACCAAAAATGTACATCATGATATCTTCATGTCATTGGGCCTTGACCAAGACATTTACATTTATGTTGTAAGTCTGTACCTGTAAGTACTATGTTCTGTAACTACCATGTTCTCAAATAAAGTATTGGAAAAAAAATAAAAAGTGTAAAACGTTGATGCCGCTACTGTCAAATCTTTTGGACCATGGTAACGGTGATTTCTGTTTTGGCTGGGGCGAGGGGAGCATGTCCGAATGTGGAGGTTGCAGATTTATACCCTACTCCACAATTAGGGAACCTCTTTCAGCTGCGAGGGCGCCTTCACGGAGGGTGTAGGGGAAGTGCGTAGGGGTAGGGCGGAGGATTTGTTTGGGAAAAGGCCATAGGCTGTGACTCAATTCAGGGTCTGCATGCTTCGAAGTGCGTAAGCGTCATAGTGGCGCATCAAGTGCTGTCCCAATAAGAAGGGTGATTGGGATCCAAACTTGTACTTGGTTTGGGGTTTGCTTTAGCTTAAAATGAAGTGTTCATGCTATGTATCTCCAATAAGAATTCATTGTGTACCAGATAGAAAAGAATTAGCAGCAGTCAAGTGGTGTAGAGGATGTTCTTTTATGCATATATACACAAATATTTGTGCCAGCAGACAAGCTTGGATGATAGCAGCACTGTGTACGATGACCACAAATGAATTTTATTACATGCTTCTGACCAGGATTATTTTTCACTGACGTTTTAATTTAGACAAAAAATAAATACAACTCAAAATACCGAGGCAATTTTCTGTATTTTTTTCAAAAATATCTTTGCTTTTTTGTGAAATGTTGGGATCATTAATTGGATATGAAGTTGCTCGACAATGGAGGTCTGAACCACATCTGAGATGCTCTTACACTGGCTGCCTCATCTCAAACGGCAGGTGCACTTTGGACTGCGCAGACTAGAACACTTCGTAGCCTACGTAGTCTGAGTGCTTTGAAGTATGCATACCCTGAATTGAGACACAGTCATTGTGTTTCTGGGGCATGTTTTAGTAAGTCTCCATATTAACTCCTAAACACTTCCAATCCGTTGGCAGCTTTTGGTTGTTTATCACTTTGCAATGGGGGGGGGGGGGGATGGAATCCAAAATAGAAAGAGATCAGTGTTACCAGTTTGCCATTTGCATGTAGCAGTACTATAAAAAAATTGAGTTGACCAGAATTTTTGATAAATACATATTTCTTCATTTCTTTATGTTTGGACTTCTCCCTCTGTGGGTTCTACATATTACTTTTGTACTGCTTACTCTCCCCTTTCCTCTTTTTTTTTCTACGTTTATTTCTTTCTACGTCCCTTTTCAGTATGAATAATAAGCAAATAATTAACAAAAATTTAAGAATCAAAAGGGGAGCCTCATATCTAAATCTATCTAAATGTGTTAAACGCAACACAGCAACCAGACCATCCTTCTGCTCTCATGATGCTGGACAGTACAGGATAAATAGATAATACAAAAGGTACCTGCAGTCCTCAATAGCCGAACTTTATAATTAAAGCATTATTAGTTATAGGCGATGTCACCCAGCCTCACTTTTAAGCTCCGTAAAATTTAGTTTATGCTTGAATTTTGTACATTTGTCATAAAATCCTCAGATATTCGGGATGACAGAAAACTTTGCAGATAATGTTATCACAGCTGTGCAGCAATATCCAACTCCACTTGTCATTCTAATTACATGGTCTGAATCTGTGCTTGCCTCGCTGACATACTATCGCAGATGCAGGAATGTCACCTTCTATTACATCTTTCAAAGATTAAGCTACTGCTCATCAAGCAATAAGTCCATCCATCATGCTTGTAATATAAATATAGCAACTTTTACCATGTCAAGCAGAAATGTTGCCAGAGTGTGTCTGATTACTAGTCTTACCTCTCTGACTTTCACTCTTCAACTCATTAACTTCCCCTGCCTCCCATTGCTTCCTGAATCAAATACAAACTCTTGTAGCTCATGCAGTGCTTTTCAGGGTTCCTGTCATTTATTTCAATTATTGGTGAACAAAATACCAGATGCATCCTTTTTTCACTTTCAATAGTCTCACAAGACTCAGTCATAGCCTTGTGCCATGAAATGCCAAGTGTATATTGTTTTTTGTCTGTTCTACATGTAGTCTCTGCTGGATGCATTTAGGTCTGAAATAGCAAACATCCTGAATATTCTGGTTTTTAAAATATTTTAGAAAACCCTCTGAGGATTGTAAATACATTAAAAACTGCCCAGGAATCCATCAATCTCTTATTAGTATGTTGTTTTTTTTAGAAAACACCAACGTAAAACCTCAGGTAAAAATTAAAAATGCTTCGTTCATCTCTGCTTCTCTCAGTCTTGCTGCTTAATTCTGATCAGATGTGCTTTGTTGGTGGGAAAGTTGATAACGATGCTGCAGTAGCATCCAGAGCAAAGTTAAGCATCATTCTTTTGATTTCTCTTTCAGCTTTCTATCTTTTCCCTCTCCCATGTGTTTTATTCTTTCTCCACTTTTTTCTTTTCTTGACTGCTTTTGTGTAAATTCAATTCCTGTCCCGAGGCATCAGAATTTAAAACGAGAAGCAAAGTTGCATAATCCTGTAGCTGCAGCATCAATCAGCAGGTAAAGCCTAGAAACTCCACTGAAGGACTGAATGCCAAATCATCCATACTCAACTCATCATTATCGCTTTTCAGTCCAATACCTGCACATGGAAGGCAAGCATACCGATAAGCCAACTCCATTAACTTTGTTTTGTGTGTAGTAAGAGAGGCTGAATGTGGAATGCAAATAAAAACACTCAGAAGAGTAAATACTTATTCTGTCTGTAATGAGTTTGTGGCTTGTTTTTACAACCGCAACAACTCCCAAAAAGTTGGAATGTTGTGCAAAATGTTAATTAAAAACTGAACACAGTGGCTTTGTAATCTCATAATATCATCTTTTTTAATAAAACATAAATAACACATCACATCCTGAAACAGACATTTTACTATGTCATCAAAATACTAGCTCAATTTTAATTTGTTGACAGAAACTGTAAAATGTAGACCCGGGGGGAGCAACTAGTTGTTTTGTTCACTAAGCACAATTCAAGTAGAGATTCTACGCAAAGTTTTAGAAATGAGACCCTTGAACTTCAACATTTAACGTACTAACTGGGGCCTGGAGGTGTAACTCTTGAATTTAAAAAAACAAAAAAATTCTGCAGCTTCTCTGATGATTATGTGGTCTGACCTTTGGATAAACTTTGTTGGATGTCCACTCTTGGGAAAATTGGCAGCTGTCTTGAATGCTTTTGATTTGTGAATAATCTTTCTCTCTTGAGAACCATAAAACCATAAAAAGTCTGGAAAGAACCTTATTATCCATTTCAGATTAATGAGCAGTCAGATTTGCATATCTAAAATATTTGCTTATATCTTTTTACTATTTTTTATGTTAATAAAATGTGTTTAATTGATACAAAGTTGCTTCAACAGAGATGGTGGTGAGTTCTCTGGACCATAATGTCTGAACAATTATATCAACTAATGAATGGGCTGCAGATAAAAGTATTAACCATATTTCCACTTTCAATTAGTGCAGCATCAAATGTTCAGATGCAACTCTGCAGTCATAAAACTCGAAGCCACCTCCAGAATTTACACGGGGAGGTCACAGATCAAAGAATGAGATACGCTGGAACCAAACACAGCAGGTGAACATAGATGCTGCACGCACTGCAAAACAATGTAATCCTAGAAGTCTTCTCCAAAACATTAGCGAATGCAAATTAGCCACATAAAATGTGGTGGCCATGGGAGATGAGGTGGGCTCTGGAGGGGGTCAGAGCCTCAGAAGTAGAAAAACAATCAGGTTTACAACGATTGCAGTTAGCAGGGGTGAACGGAGCTGAAGACAAGACGGCAGGAATGCAATGGCTGATCGCATGTGAAACATGAGGAGGACAAGGAGGGCTGGGGAGACTCTCATACGGTTGGAGTAACCAGATAGGGCTGGGATCTCACACTGTGGGCTTTATGTAATGTTGTAGAGTGGGAAGCTGTAATAGAGGAAAGCTGGGATGCCTTCAGTGTCTCATGGGAAGACTGTAATTTACATTAGCCCAATAAAGCTTTGTGTAGGATGGTGTAGAGAGGAAAGTGAGAGAGAAAGGAGGGAAAGAAAGCTAGCTGAGACATTTATTCAAACAGATTAATAAAAAAGAGAACAACTGAAATTGATAAAGGTTTAAAGAGCAAAATAACCAGAAATTTAAAGTTCTTGTTTGTTTCATGCTTCTTTTGTTTCTTTATGTAGAGACTGATCACACATGTCAAATATTCACTCTGCCTGGCAGTCCTGATTGATACATGCACTCAGCTGCATGTGCAGTATGTACGGAAGATAATGCAGGCAAGAGTAACATTTGGAGCTGGGATGTGTTCACTGTCCCATGGGACGTCTCTAATCTGCATTAGACCCATATTACATGCCTGAGCTGCTGGGTGGAAGGTTTTACTGTATGAGCACAGAAGAAAACAACAGGAGAGACTGGAAAAGGGATAAAGACGAGTGGGCGGACGTAATGTATGAATTCAAGAAGCATCCAAGGCAACAAATTTACATTAGGTCAAGTTCAGACAGAAGGAGAGGAGGAGGAGGAGGAAGATGGAGAAAGGCCCATGTTTCATTCAGACAGATGTTTGTACCTGTAGGAGATCTTTTTATCTTTCCATTTTTGTCCCGTCAGGGCGTAACGTTTATTCCTTTGACGACGGCTGGTGTGAGGATGATCTGGCACACCGCAGCGGGGTTTCCTCATCCACCTGGACACAACACATTTAATTACTGAGCATATTTCCACTTTGGTGAACTCTGGGGGAAAGAGACGCTTCAAAACACTTTCAGTCAGCAAAAGAAAAAAGTGAAACAGTAACTATAACAAAAAATGTCAAATCAGCAGATTTCTTTCTGTCAGCATCTGATATTTGTGGAGAAAATATGATTTCTGAAAGTAATCTTCACTGACATAAAAATACATGGCTTATTTTGATTAGTTCTGAACTGAAATATATTGTGATTAAGTTTACAGTCTATTTTTGGACTCATGACATTTATGTGTGAATTAAAATAGCACAATTAGCATTTTAAGGCTGTGAAGAACAGGAGCAAAACACCAGCAGACACAAACCTAAATTTAAACTTAACAGGGAACAAAATAAGGTGAAACTGGAAAAAAATAAAATAATAATAAATAAATAAAATTTGCAAGCAGTATAAAAAATATATAGATAAATAAAATAAAATAAAATAAAAAATCTAGTATAAAACCATGTAAGTACTCTACATTTGCAGAATATATTGGAACACAGTGTATTTTGTTACACAACATATTAAAAAGCGAAAAATAATCAACCAAACTAAAATGTACTTGTTTATTTGTGTATTGTTTTTATGTCTTTAGCAGTAATGAATGGAGACAACATGAGCATCATTTTGCCCTGCAGAGATTCTACTGTGGGGACGGTTCTGGTTCAGGCTCCACAGTCAGACCGCTTCCACCATGGGACCGGAAGAAACAAACTTAACAGCACCCACCCCTCTCTCATCCAACGCCACCTCGGAGGCATTTAGATGAATTAGGTTTACCAGCCCTCATAAATCACAAGCAGTAGAGGGGAAAGTCAAAGATAAGGATCTGATATTGTCTAGATGTGAAGCACTTCACCCAAAATAAAACGAGAAAAGGAAAGGAGTTTATGTTAAATCATTCGGGTTTATTGTAAAATCATTAAAGATGTCACATCATAACATATTAAGTTTCAAGTATCACAGTGTGAGAGAATGAAATGCCATTCTTCTTTAATTTAGGTGACTCCTTGAATACAATATAAACTAAACTTTAATAAGCAGAGGATCACCGTGGCAACTGAAACCAAAGAAAATCACAGAACCAGAAAAAAAAGAGAAAAACTATAACTATGTTGTCTTGTCGTATTGTCCTTAATATGAAACATAATGTGAAAACAACATTCAGCTAAAGATCTTAAGTTTTATAGTTCATCTATATACACAGAGGACACATCAATTATCAATAGTTTTCTTAATAAATTTATGAGACTTAGCAAAAGCATTCAGATGGGTATTATTAATTGAAAAGTAGTATGTTTAATGTTATTTATGGCACTATCCAGAGAGTGACACAGCGGTTTTAACACACTGTCTGCTGCTTTGTTGGTTCATTATTTTTAAAAAAAATAATTCTATGTTTTTAAAGTTATTTAAAACATTATCCAGACAACAACATGGAAGTTATGAGACAACATCAGTTGATTTTGTCAGTGCATTTTATTTAAAAATCTTTTATACAGTTCTGCTATGCAACTTATTTAAAAAGCCTTTATTTCTTCTGTCTCCACAGTGGAGTCTGCAGCCAGACCCTCTTTACTTAAAGCAATTCTTACTACGCATGAGATAAAATAAAGTCAGGTCAAGGAATGTATTCATATGATTTTCTGGAGTCAGGGGTAGCTAGATGCTATGCTGTGCTATTTAGCTTTCAGTTTTTTTATTATTTATCTGGCAATGTCAATTTAAATTTTGCTCTCAGTAAATGCATCTATTGCACTAGATGTGAGAAGAAAAGAAAAAACTGACATGTTGGAGTTAATATTTCTTTAATAAAGCACGAAAAATGTCTGAGTTTGCAACGACTCACAATTAAACACAAAATATCTGACCGTCCAATGAATTATACCTATCAATTTTGGTGCAGATATCTTGTTTTATCCACAACTTTCCGGGCAAAACAGTAGACATCGCCATGACACCTGCTTGGCTCTACATTACTAATCTTAGCTAAATACCATACAAAACAGTCTATTTTAGAAGTGTGATTTGATTCGATATATTCAAACAAATTCCTTCAGGGACAACATTCTGTTGTTGGATACATACACAACATATTTTATGAATGGAGCATGTTACGACCATAAAGTCACTCGCAAGATGATGCAAAAAGATGAGGTGTTTTCACAATAATGGCTCGCAGCGCTGAAGTTAAAACACCCTCCCAAGAGGGTTCTTCGTCTGCTCTTATTATTTCCTTGTTAATAAACCAACAGAGCTGCATCCAGATCCAGAATTATATCTGGGCTACGAACAATCACCAGCAAATCAGAGCGAAGGCTAACTAGATACCACGATGCAACTGATGAGACACCTGGGGTGAGGTATCTTTTATTTTGTACCATATTTTCACGACCGTAGGGCAGCTGTAGGAGAGGACAGCATGAGAACCGTATAGAGATAAGTGATTGCTGCTGTGAAAAAACAAGTGAAGTAAATTAACACGGACCAACAGCTTAATAAAAAGGAATAAATTGACTATAAAAATCTGCAGAAATCTTCTGTGAGCAGGCTCCATGTTTACTTTGGTTCCCTGCCAGGAAGCATGGACTTCTTGGCAGTGAGCCAAAGTAAATAAAACAGCAAACCAGCAGTGAGAGAGGCAGGAGCTAGCTGTTGCTTTGACAAGCAAATCAACAATTAAATGAAGTTTTACAAGATTCCAGCGACTACAAAAGGAAGCTGGGATGCAGCAGCACCGATCGACTCAAAAGAAACCCATATTTTTCAAATCCTGCATTCTGATCGCGGTGAAAGGAGCTACACAACCAGAATCCTGAACTCATTCTGTAGCCGGATGGGACACTCTCTCTTTTCTGTTTTGTTCTGTCTTCTTTTAATAAATAATGCAACCCATGCATCCATCTTTGAGATTTGTCCATTGTTTGAGTAATGGAAATGTTATTGTTAAGATTTTTCTGAAGTAGTATTACGTATTAAAACTGTAGTAGTTAATAATTATTGCTAACATAGACAGAAGGGGGAAACTGACTTCTGCATAATTTTACACGATGAAATTTTTATCCAAGAAAGTGGTGGATATGGGAGTTATATCAATTTTGTTTTCCGTGGCAAGACATCAAACTTTGAGGCCCCACACCTCCTACATGCCAAGTAGTGGGAAAAAGCTTTGAAAAACTTTTAATCAAACATGCCTCCTGAGCGTTCTGAGCAATTTTGGTGGGCACTTGGATTAAAGCCCTAGGGCGAGTTCATTCAAATATGACGTGGGAAAACGCCAAAATGACGACTTTGACCCTAAATGGCTGACTTCCTGTTTCTTTTTGGCCAACGCTCCAAGAGGATTGCTTGTTTGCTTGAGCATGTACAACATGCATATAAATTTTCATGAAGATTGATGACATGTAGTGTCGGGGCATTGAAAATAAGTGGCGCTCTTGTTCCGTTTTGACTGAATTGTCCCGAGCACACCAGAATACGTAAATTTTCTCATTCCAAAGGGGGTTACGTACAATTTTGTGAGTTTTTGAGCACCTACAGGCTCCAAAAATGCAATTCATTTTATGTAAGTAAAATGAAAGAAATGATGAAAGAAAACGGAAAGCGGTAGAATAATAAACATTTTCATTTCAATAGGCCTTCACGCCACCTTTGCTCGGTCCTAATAATTGATTACACTTTGTAAGTATTTTAAATTGCATACTAACCAAATAGACCAATAGAACCAATAGAAAAACAAGTAGAAGTTTTAATTTGCAGAAGATGCAGTAACTTTGACTTTGCTATAAAGAACTAAATTGGTTCGTATTCAGAAAAGACTATCAAAAAAACAGTACAAAATACAAGTATTCTACCAAGCAATTAAGTAAAAATGATTGAACATTGACACCAACATATCATCAACATAAAAACAAACACCAGAAGTTTTTTTAAATATAGAAAATATGTGTTATTAATATGTGTTACCAGGAAGATTTGCTTTCTTTTCCACAGGTTACAAATGAGGTATTTCTATTTGATTTCCATTTCATTTAATAATGTGGTTTTCTAGAAACAACATTTTTGTGGCAAGGACTCTTTTTTCATGTTAAATTTCAAGACTTAAGGTAAATTGATATGTAAATAATTTACATATATTTTATGTTTACGAGAAGTTTACAATTTTATTGTATTTGAGTCATCATCAACGTGCGTTATAGTTGCATTAGACATCAGTGCTTCATTGATTAATTCAATTAAATTAAGATTAATTTATTTAAGCTATTCATGAAAACCAGCTATTTATACCACAAGAACATTTTCTGTTAATTGCATTTTAACTGTTCTGCAGAAACAAAGATAGTGACTCACTCTATTGTGGTCTCATCCAGGATTCCTGTCACTGGGATGCCATAGAAGCGCTGCATGGCTGCCACAGCAGACTGCATGTCCTTCTCCTGTCGAAGGTCTGACGTTCGGATGTCATGAGGAAGCAAGTAGCCATAGTTTTTCAACCATGTCTGCAAACAAGCAGATAAGAAAAAGAACAGAGAAAGATTGGTTATATGTGCAGATTACATAATTTCCTTGAAGGTATAAACCTGCAGATTTTCAACTGTTTTCCTTAAACTTTTACTAAAATTTGATTTAGGGTTTGTAAAAAACAGAAACTTAGAAAGCAAGTTTCATCCCTCTGATAAGTAACCCAGATGCCTGCAGTGTTCCCAACATGTGACACATTGCAGTGAGAGTCTAAAATATAGATGCGTCCTTAACCATCTGATTTACTTTTAATACTGCAAAGCATTCTGCTGCTGCTAAGGATGCCAGATTTATTCCCAAAGTAGAGGAAAAAAAACTATAGATGCCAGACTGTCTGAGGAGGCTGAAACATCTGATCAGGTTACTGAGTGACTAATCTGAAGTTGGGGATGTTGTGATCCAAGCAGTCTGAATGAAATCACAACAGATCAAAGTGAGTTGAAATGACATGAGAAGTCCGTGACAAAGGCTACTGTGAACTTTAACAAACAAAGCATTTTATCTAACGTTAGTAGTGACACGTAATTGCTATTTAGTTACTGCTGAGTAACTTCTATTTTGATTCAATTGAACTACTTGGTGGTATAATATTAAAAGAACATTTTTTTCTTAAGTAAAAATACATTTAAACTAAGTGCTAGCTGCAAAGCAGGAGAGCAAAATTGCTAAAGTTAAGAAGAAGTAACTTTGAGAGAAGTAAAGTTGAACTCATCCAATAAAACATCACCTTCTACAAACTGAAATTTGAATTAGGATTGTCCAAAAAGTATTTCAGTTGATGATTTTTTTTCTCTGAGTTGTGTCCTCGGTTGTAGCAGCAGCTTCTTGGTCAGCGCGCAAAAAGAAAATTAACCAGCAGATTTACATCCTTTGTTTTCATCCCAGTGCAGAGAGTGAATACGTTGGACAAACATCACAGTCGACACTGCTGCAAAAACGTTTCCAAATGGTTCTGACTGTCCTGGGGTTTGCATATAAAGGAAAGTTTAGTCCTTATGCTGTATTTACAACGTGTCTGCTATGACCAGGATGATGAGAGAACAGGTGAGGTGCTACCTTAGAATTTCTATAGAAAGGGTTACTGGCTTGGACTTTAGATGCAACAGTTCCGATCTGGATGAAGGTCCCACGTAAAGATGAGAACATCAATTTCCTACACCAGAGTGTGATTGTTTGTTGTCCCAGTGTTTTGTTCATTCAGGTCTTTTTACTCTTTTCAGAGGTTTCAAAGTAGATATCTCTTCAGAACCAGTAAAATTTGTTGTCTCCTTTATTGTCCATGTAATAAACAAATGTACATCCTGATATGTCTTTCATAGTTTTATGGTCTCTTTCCGTTTAAACGAAATGTAATAAATAAAATTGCCTATATACGTAGACCGGTCTAATTTACATTTTTTTAACTGCTTCATCCAATTCAGGGTTGCTGATAGCTGAAACTTATCCCAGCAGTCATTGGGCGAGAGGTAGGGTGCTTGTCGTCAGTCCATCACAGAGCAACACAGAGAGACAAACAAGTAAACACAGTCACACCTAAGGACCATTTAGAATGACCAAATACGATAACATCCCCAACATCCCCAACAGTTGGGGAGTCTAAATGGCAGCGAAATCCATGGTTACATCATTCTTTATAAAAGGTGAAAACCCCCAACCTCAACCACACTGAGAACCGGTAAAAAAAATGCTAACGACGGAGATCTATGGAGGTGTGTGTGTGTTCTAATATATTTGCTGAATATTTTGGAACACAATGTTTTTCATTACACAACATATTAAAAAGCGAAAAAATAATCAACCAAACTAAAATGTACTTGTTTATTTGTGTATTGTTTTTATATCTTTAGCAGTAATGAATGGAGACAACATGAGCACCATTTAGCCCTGCAGAGATGCTGACAGCTGCAGCTGCATTCAAATCAGGGGATCTATGGGGTTGCAATTCAGTCAAATGCACGTCTACATTTTTTCCAGGGCATTTGAGGAAAGCTCCAATGTTCCTCTTTAATAATGCCAATAAAAGAACTCAAAGCACCTGTACATCAGTTTTACCTACACAAACCACTAACACGTATTTGTACACATGCTTTGTTTTCCCCTGAAATCATGGCAGCTGTAATTCAATAGAAGGTGAGCAAACTTGAGCAAGATGCAGGTGGGAATAAAAAGTGAGATGACAAAATGCCAGGATTGAAATAAAGACTCAGAGAAAAACAAAGCCACTGAAGTATTATTGTGTGGTGGAAGAAAGACATCAGAGTTGGGAGAACGTGTACTTTTTACTTGTCAGACTTCGTTATCTACGTAGCATTCTTACACAGGCAGTGGTTAGTCTATATGAATATCACTCCATGTAACGCACTTTTCATTCACTCTAAGGATATTACAACAGCCACCAGGAGCTTTCTCGTAAATGTCAAAAGGAACTGAGAGCCTTTTCTCCTGAATCATGGAAAATCTGATTCACATTGATCCGAAGAAATCAATTCTAAATCCACAAACTTCACAGATGATTCGTATTATGTTGTAGTTTTCCACTTTGCAGCCGCCTGTCTCTTTAAAGTGACATGACACAATCTCACAACACTTCAGAGACTGGATGAAAGAGAGGGGAGGAAAGAAAGAATGAAAAGGACAGAAAAATTAAAAGAAACAGTGTTGAAAAAGAGCATCAGAGTTAAGAGGAAGAAGGGTTGGGAGAGGAGAGGCGACTGAGGGGGAAGCTGAGCTCTTCTCTACAGCAAGTCATTAATTATTCAGAGTGTGGCAGCCTCTCCCAGCCAGTCCATCCCCAGAAATCAGCTCAACATTTGCTTCATACTGCCACAACACAGGCAGCTTTCCAAATCCCGGGGGTTCTTCCTCACATTAAAAATCTGACTGTTGAAATATGGAGTATAACTCTTGAGATAAAACTCACTTATTTACTTACTGTCTAAAAAAGAGGATGTGGAAATGATGGAGAAAAAAATTTAAATATTGACAACTTTAGTGAAAAATAAAAAATAATTATCAGAACTAAAAGAGGGATGAGTTCATATGATCAAATATTCATTTAAATCGATGAAACAATTACTCAATGCAAATATATAGTGATGTACTGTGTACATAAAGAATCTCTGTGTTAAGAAGTAACAGTCTGAGTTGATTTTTCTGAATTTATCTAAACTTCGTTAGAAAAATATTTATAAGACAAATTTATGTGGTAAGCAAATGAATCAGGAGATCATTAAGACTCAATTCTGAAACCTGTAAGGTCAAACTGATGACAGATTTAACAGCAAATAATTCTTCTATAAAAAGAAAAAAGTTGTAAAAACTTAAAAAGAGTATCAGGAAACAACAGTCTTTACAAGAAGTATTTTCAGAGTTAAAAACATTTTCTATCAAATATGACAAGCAGCTCATAGTTGGGCTTCGGTCACAGATGCTCGCTTCAAACTTTCCTTTATATAAATCCTACAGTTCGGTCTGGTTTGTTGAGCTTTATCCATTCCCTCAGTTCTGCTGCTGCATTTAAAGGCTACTGGCGACATCCCATGATGCACTGGGCTCCCCTCTGCTCTTTTTACTCTCCATGTAGAAATATCTGACATTATAAATAATTTGCATTTCTCTTTTTTCTCAGTAGGAATCACTGGTTTAGAATCACTGGGCCTGCTGACTCTTTCCTGTCCTCTCCTCCTCCAACCAGTAATGATAGATGCTCGTCCTTCCTGGTACTGATGGAGGTTTTCCTTCCTGTTAAAAAGGGAGTTTTACTGCTCCACTGTCTCCTCATGCAGTTCAGAATGGAGGATTGAAACAAAGAGAAGACTTAATGTAATCTGTTGGTTTCCTGAGCTATGTAATTATTTTTTATGAACTGGTTTAGATAAACACACATATTACAAACTGGACTAATGTGGATGATATGGATGCGCTTTCGCTTTCTGGGATGCAGAGATTGAAGTGGCTGTCTGTAAATATGACACTATTCAGTAACAGTTACACCAAAGTTCTGAGATAAATGGTGAAAAACCAGTACTTGCTGGTCTAAGAGCAGAAAAAAACCAAGTTGCAGTAAGATAATAACCAACACACATGCTTCAGGTCTCCCACTGGTATCTGACTTTCCATGATACCATCTATCTGGAAATATCTACAACCTGGTTCCATTATGCGAAAACAACAAACTTTTGTATTTTATCATATGGGAGCAGATCAAGTTAAAGCCAGACTTAAAAGATTAATTTGAACCAGTAGAGTTTAGAGTGACATATATAATACATAAAGGGCCGAATTTACTAACTAGTACATTTTGTGTGTACTAATCAGTGTGTGGCATCTAGAATTTAGCGTGTGAGGCGGGGCCGTGATGAATACGTGATCTACTAAGATTGCTCAAGCAAATGGCAGCGGGTGCAAAGTGTTGGAGACACGCCTATTTAAATGAGGATTTAGCGTGTGTCATGGTTTTCATGATGACAATTTTCAAAACCGCAAGTGAAAATATAAGTTTGATCCAATGGTATTAGAAGTGTTGGTGGAAGAAGCCAATAAAATGTCCAAAGAGCTACAGCAAATAAATCTGACAGCAGCTCAAAGGA
>JBAMHX010000004.1:6373206-6392036 GCA_037177515.1 Pseudomugil tenellus | reverse complement strand
GGAAGACGCAAACCCTTTTACTCACTGTTAGTAGATCAGTTTGTACTTTTTTTTAGCGTGTGCAATGTGTTTGCACACGTTTTAGTACACGCAAACCTTTAGTAAATCTGGCCCAAAGTTTCTCAGACGTTTTGCATCACTTTATGATGTAAAACCAGACTCAGTTCTAATTTTGTACCATAAACATGTAAATGTGAGCTCATTTAATAAACAAAATTCTTTGAATCCTCGATTAAAAACTTTGCTAAAAGTCCAGTTAAATACAATCTGACACGTGTCTTGAGATGTAGGTAGACTTTTGACATGTCATCAGCCCATTACAAGGCAAACTAAATCTTTATTTCACTTCAAACACAAATGTACATGTTTCAGCTGTAATATTAGGTTTTTGTGCATTATAGTCAATGCTGGTCTGTAACCAGTGTTGTTTTTGTAGCTTATATGAACCTTTTTTCTTGGGTTTTGACTACAAGCATACATGTAGACAATGTTACAACATGTTTGCTGAGGCCGGAGGAAGCTGACAATCCGGTAAAAAGCTCCACTGCAATAAATCTGCAGTAATGACAACTCCCCTCTAACAAAACAGCTAAATCTAATTTATTTTATCCTGTTCCTTCAGAAATGGTCATTAAAAAGAAAACCAACAACATTGGCACTCCAGGCCACAAACAACTTCCCTGCATCTGTCAGGTTACAAGACGGCAAGTAAATTTGAATGTGGCTCATGAAGCAAGGCAACTAAGTGGCAGTTTTACTATGAATAATTTGTGTCAATTGTTTCAAATAGAAATGAAAAATCAGCTTACAAAATCTACACATCGGTTCCTCTTTACAAATATGAATAAAGCAAAATCCTCACCGTTACAGCTCTGAAGTTCAACACATTTGTGAAAAAAAACAGAAAACTCTCATTTGGTCTCTAATAATTCAATCTTACTGTTTCCAAAGAAATAAATGGGCCAGTAGCAGCTAGGTAAAGCTAAATAATGCAACATTTAATTTAATCATTGTGAGCTCCTGTAAGAAAATGTTTTTTTCAGTTTAACGAGGAGGAAAGACATTAGCAGTGATATCAGAGAAGCAACTTTTGCTCATCAATAAGCAAAGGGTTATAAGGTCATTTCCCGACTATCTGAAGCACATCACCCTGAGAGAAAGATTATACACAGTGGAAAACACTGAAAACATCTGCCAATCTTCCCAGGAGTTGACATCCCAGCAAGTTCAGGTCAAGGTCAGAACATGCAGTGCTTGGAGAAACTGCAAAACAACCCACGGGGTACAATTTTCAGTTTTGAGCTACAAGCTGGGACGTTGTGTAAGAGGAAAAAAAAGAGAGTACAATCATTTCCTAATAATTTTAAATCAATATTTAATGGAATACACCACATTAAATGTTCCAATGATAAATACTCAATGTATTTGATGTCTGCAACATATTCCAGACATGCTGGGATAGGGGCAACAAAACACGTGGAACATTTAGGAATGCACAGAAACACCTGTCTGGAACACTCCACAGGTAAAGAGGTTCATTGGAAACAGCTAATTGTCATAATTGGGTATAAAAGGAGCATCCATAAGAGGCTCCTTTGTTCACAAACAAGAAGGAGGTGATGTTCACCCCTTTGTTAACTGGTCGAGAAAATAGTCTAAGGGTTTCAGATTTTATGCCATTAAACAATTGCAGGAATTTGGGGGTTTTATCATTTAAATAACAAGAATAAGAGAATCTGTAGAAATATATGCAAAGAAGCAATAAGGCCAAACACAAACATGGAAAAAAAAAACCTCATTGTTGTGTAAAGATTGTTGCTGTAATGAAGGACACCAAGACTTGAAGGAATAGTTAACAGATTCTTTAAGAATAATAAAGCTGCAGAGATCGATGTCCTTTAAGCCAAGGGTGGGTCAAAACCAGACAAAGCGGAATCCAGGAGACGGGCATGAGTCGGGACCGAAGAATCAAACAAATGGAAGTTCCAAGGAGAGGCATAGGTCAAAGCAGAGGAGACAAGCCGAGGGAAATCCAGGAACAGACGTGGGTCAAAACCAAGGAGTCAAACAGAGGGCAATCCAGAGACAAGTCCAGGTCCAAACAAGAGAGTAATCCAAATATGTTTCCACAAGGCAGGCCGGTGAGTTGGTACCAAGTGGTGAACCGAGGAATATATAGTGGGATGTTGAGAAACAGGTGTAAAGGTGGCAGGTGGCTGCGTGTAAACCTGATTGCTGATTGTGGGTCTGTGGTAGAGCCTGGTGCGTCGTAACAATTGCCACACTTCAGGAATCCATTGTTAGTTAACAGTTTGTTGCTACATCTACAAGAGTAACCCTACCATGTAAAGCCAAAGCCATATATCAACAACACCAGAAATGCTGCCAGCATCTCCAGGCTCAAGCTTATGGTGAGAAAATCGACTTAGCATCATTGTGTGTGTTTGTGTGTGTGCGTGTGTGTGTGTGTGTGCATGTGAATGTAATGCAGGATTTGCAGTGTAAACTGATTTGTGTGTAACTTTAAGTACTTGTATGTGTAAGACAGGGGTGTCCAAAGTCGCTCCTCGAGGGCCGCTGTCCTGCAGGTTTTCAATGTATTCCTGTTTCAATGCACATGCCTTGGATTCAGCAGCCAATTAAGTTCTGCACGATGACTGGCTGATTTGACTCAGGTGTGTAGGGATACAGGGAAAACCTGTGGGACAGCGGCCCTTGAGGATCAACTTTGGACACCCCTGGTGTAAGACATGGACCCTCCCATTAAAGAAAACTTATAAAATTATATGACTAACATGAGTCTGAGACTTTTTTTTGTTGGTGACCTTGCTCAGAAAAAGAAGAAACTGGATTTAATCACAAATCAACTCAGAATGAGAGTTTATTATTTTAAATGTTCTGATACTATTAGTTTCAAACAGCAGCTATTCTGCTAAACAACAGCTGGAAATCTAAAGCAACTTGCATGGTTTTTCTCCACTAAGTTTGAAAAAAAAATGTGCATAAACATTTTTACGATTTAGTTTCCAGAAGGAAGCTTCCTAAGTCAGGTAGGGGTCCTGTAGCCCTCTCCATTAGCTTTCTCTGAGCCAAACTGGTCAGGATGTAGTATTTTGTGGTATGTCTATTGTATTCAGACCAGTTTTAGTTAAGTCCTGTTATGTTGGCATCAAAATATATAAATATATAACATTTTTAAGGAGTTTTAATGTTTTTTCCACATATTCATGGTATTGTATAATCAGTTCAAGCTAAATTATCATAATAATCATGATTTTGAAATGATTTCTCTGATAATAAACATGCCAACAATATCTGTAGTCATCATGACATCCCTAGACAGTTATAAACTCTGTCCACACACATACACACACACGCAAATGCAGCTTCCATCAGCATCTTTGGGTGTATATGTGTGTTTGGACCTCCAGCTGCTACCAGCTCAAAGGAAGCAGTGTGCGCTAAATAATTCACCAGCTGCTATTTTACAATTATTACCAAAGCCCGATCAAAGCGTGCACATATACGTGCACACATACACACTTCTATTACTTTAGACATACTTAAGACATTACATGAACTTGCATTAACGTCTTTGACTCCTCACCAACTCAAACCCAGAACCTTGTAGCTTTATAATATAATTAATGATTCATGACATGAACACCTGTTTTTTTTGTTTTTTTTTTATCTCAACAGGAAGTCAAGCTATCACAAATAAACTGATCTATGTCCTCTCACCAGACACACACACACATACTGGATGCCACCCATTGGACTCACAGCTGTCAATTAACAGCCACATGGTGAGCATCAAAGTCTCCTATAAGCCTTCAGATCTCATTAAGGGAGCAATTTTTAGAATGACCACCAGCATATATCGAAGACCTGAATTTAATGACTGACAACAAAACGAGTCGTTAAAAGAAGTGACAGATTTATATTTGTGGAAAGATCATGCTGCATTTTAACACTGCCAGGGGTTTATGGTGGGTTTTTTTTAGACCCATCCAGGCAGCTGAAGTCCTGAGCTGAGTCATTGTTGAGCAGAGAGAAAATATCCCTTCCATAGAGTGCATACAGATTTATGCTCAAGATCCACTTAATCACATCCCCTTGTTCAGTTGGTCATTAACAGTAATATCTAATTATCCAATCAAATAACAGTAACTCAGTACGTTTAGTTATGTAGACATGGTCGAGATGACTCACAGAGGTTCAAACCATCAGAATGAGGAAGAAAAGGTATTTAAGTGACTTTAGACATGTTGTTGGTCTAAGTCTTTCAATAACTGCTGATCTACTGGAATTTTCACACACAACCCTCTCCAGACTCTTCTGAAGAAGAGAAAAAAAATCCAATGAGCAGCAGTTGTCTGGACCAAAATGTCTTGTTGATGCAAGAGGAGAATGGACAGATTGGGAGGAGATGATAAAATGAAAAACAGAACTCAAATAACCAACGGTTCCAACCAAGGTATGCAGAATACTATCTCTGAACTTACAACACCTGCTTATTACCACATCAGGTGACACTCCTGCCAGTTAAGAACAGGAAGCTGAGCTTACATCGAAACTGGACAGCTAAAGAAGGAAACATGTTACATGGTCTGATGGGTCTCCATTTCAGCTCCACATTCAGATTGAAGGATCAGAAATGGGAGGAAACATGACAACATGGATCCATGATGGATCCATCCTGACTTGTGTAAACGCTTCAGTCTGCTGGTGGTGTAATGGTGAGAGGAATATTTTGAAACAATGGCTTGGTTCCATAAACCCTGATATGTGATGGGTTTCTACATCCAACCATAACCTTACCCAGCAAGCAACATTTAAGCGTAATATTGATAGATGCATCAGCTCTGTAATAGTGTGATGCCATACTGACACCTACCTTTCATTACAACATAGACGAATAAGTAGAATGGCAAAGACTTTCTTTTTATTTCTTCTTGGCACGTGGCATAAAACAACAAACAAATCAAGTGTATTTAAACATAGTACTGTCCCCACTTTGTTGTTATTAGAAAAACCAGAATAAGTGATAGTTCTTCCAGCCAATTAATAGATTAAAGATGTCGGGCTAGATCAGGTTCAGGTTAGATCAGTAAGAGTGGGACCCAAACAAATAGGGTCACTAGGACAAATTGGATCAGATAGTCTGCTACTCCACCCAATGTTTGCCTGTGGAAAGGAAAAAAGATGTGTATTTACCCTGAGTGTTTGGTGGTAATGGGGCTTTAGTACCAACATGGCATGGTTTAAACAGTGCAGCCACCCTGAGAATTGTTTCTGATCACGTCCATTCCTTCATGGTTACAGTGTAGCACTGATGGAAACCTCCATTAGGAAGATGTACCATTTTACAAAGTTCAAATGATCTCCAACTGGTTTCCCCGAACATAACGATGAGTTTTCTGTACTCAAATGGCCTCCACAGTCACCAGGTGGACTTCAGAAGTTTGTACACACCTCACTCCCTGTTATCTCTGTGAACACACAAGTCCACCCTGTATTACTTAAAGTTTTAACTAAGCTATAATTTAGCATGTTGCTACCATTTCAGCAAACTTGATCAATGCTCAGAATGTCAGAAACAGCACGTTTCAGCCATGGGTCAGTCTATTCATACGAATGTTTAATGCTTTAAGAAAAAACTAAAAGGTAAAGAAGCTTCTACTCCACAAGATGATATGCCCATAAATATCAGAGCAAATAAAAAAACCAGACAGGTCTAACATCCTAACAGTAAAAGTGCTTTAATTTAAATATTTTAATGGTGCTTTAAAGCTTTAAATCACATTTAACTTGCATGAAGGCAGTGAGCCTGATGATTCAGGCTTCACTGCTTGTGGGAGGCGGCGACTCTGAACCTGAGCTTCAGAAACCCCCACAGGGTTCCCACCGTGACAGAGGACTAAATATGAATCAAAACAAAAGATAGCATGAATCTAAATTCCTGTAGCTTGAAGGGTAAGGGGGAGGGGGCATCAGTGATTCTTCAGGGGTCAACGGTCACTTTGAGCTGACGTACCTTGTTCTCTGTACAATGATACGATGAAACAGTCCAAGCGCAGCCTGATTTGTTCTGTTTATATGAGATGACTCACCTTGAGATCAGTTAGGAATAAAAGGTGAGGATGACAAAAGACTGCAGGAGGGACTGCTGCAGTGAAATTTTCAATTTAAAAGTAACAAGCACTTCATCAGGGAAGGAATATGGTTTCGGTCAGAATGGACATTTCTAATTAACTGTGGAGGACAGTCATCATTAGTTGTGTTCGCAAATGGTCTAAAAACTGTAGTTCAGGCATTTATGTTCATAATATTCATGCTATAACATGATCATGGTGCTGTTAACCTACAGGATGCTGAGGGCAATTGTGGGTTGATGAAGGAGAGGAAGGCAAAGAAAGAACAAAAGGAAAGCTAAGGGTCCAGGATTGAGAGTAGCGACAGGAAAAACCTAGAAAGTTAGGTAACACAATGCAGGGGGGTAAAGTGGATATTTTGTGTGTCCAGTAGGCCAGGTGGAAAAGTAGCAAGGCTACAAGGAGCCAGATGTAAGCTGGTCCGCCGTGGTGTTGATTGGAAGAGCAACAGAAATTCGTCAAGAACGTTTTGGAGGTAAAACGGCTAGAATGATTATTCTGAAACAAGAAATACTTAATGATAATTTAATGATAATACTGCTAATGATAAGTCCAGAATGGTTAATGGTGCAGACTTCAACTGACATGTTGGTGATGGATAACCTTGAAAAGTGGTGATAGGAACACACAAGTGGTGCATGCCTGGTGTAGATGTTGTAATCTGAAGGAGATCAGTGACAAAGCAGTGAAGAAGATGAAGAAAAAGGTTGAGCAGAGCATGAAGTGGTGGAAACTGCTATGAGGGTTCCCCAGATGATGGTACTATTACAGCTGATGTGATTGGGGAGGCACATAAGACAATACCAGAGGCCTGTACTACGAAGCGTGATTAACCCAGCCCGCACTTATCTCTGGATTGACTCAGCCAAACATTGAGGTACTGGGATAAGATGTACTATGAAGCTGGCTATCAACTTGCTTACTCCATCCAGACCTTTCCACTGAAGATAAATTCGTGTGCACATAAAAGAGGTGGTGCTTGGAGGTTCTGACCAATTACAAACATGGACAAACCTCAGTAATGCAGTGCCCACTGTCTGCAGGACAGGAAATGCCTGACTATGTTGGGTAAAGTTTGCTACAAACGCTCTAACAGCTGACTTAAGTATATCATCCCATCTGATGTAAATCTGGACCTTTGGTACTGCATGTCATCTATAAAGTCTAACTGGTTGGATCTGTAGCGGAAGACTCTCCTAAGCGCTAATCTCACTACCCGTGCTGCAACGTCATCAGGATCCCCTTAAAAATGGGCAGAACATTTATTTTACGAGATCTGATTGGTCAGGAGGTGGTGCTTTTATACTCACTGATCTCTTATCCCGGAACATAACCTGCTCCGGAGCAGGTTAGCCGTTCAGCATGTGCGATACAGCTGGATCTGAAGTAAACCAGCTTTGATATACAAAAATACCAAAGTAATTCCTGAAGTTATTCGGATAAGTGAAAATACACATTTGTAGTACAGGCCTCTGCTGTTTCATCAGAAAGGTAAGTAAATAAGGAGACTTGGCAATGAAATGAAAAAGAAAAGGAGAGTATACAGAAAAAGAGCTTGGCTAGGGGATTGTAAGCAGGAACGCAGGGAGATGCAGCAAAATGGGAAGCTGGGGGTAGCATGGACCAAACATGACATGCTAGGCAGCACAGAAAGGAGGAGGGGACTGGTTTATACATGATGGTGAGGCAGAGCGATGAAGATGAACTTTGAAGAGTATATGTATGAGGTAGATGAGAGGATTAAGAGTTAATAAGGTAACTGTTGTGAGAAGATGATGAAAAATGGAAAGATCTCTGATGATATACCTGTGTTGGTATAGAAGTACCTTGTGACCCTTTTCTACTAGTGCATACTTGCATTGTCTCTTCTCGACTCCACCAGCTTTGTGTGGTTTTCCATAAGAGATATTCTGGGCCAAATAGATCCGTATTTATTTAGCACCTATGTGGTTCGGGTTTTGAGCAAACTGAGTTGAGCTGAAAATCTGATAATGACTTTAGATCCCTAACATTTCTAAAAACCCGACATCAGCAGCGCTGTGATGACGCCCTTTTCCACTAAACATCTGGAGAAGCAGAAGAAAATTGAATTTCACTATTTTCGTAGTTGTTGACGATGGATAGAATATCTGCATGAAACCAGAACCACGGTCCAACAAAGAGAGGTAGGCAGCTACTCTGCTTGATGGCTAACACTCGAATCCAGAAGGAGCTAGATGGAGAGACACGAAAATGAAAAGGCCCACAAAGAGGAATCTGGGCTGATAGCTGGACTTCTGCTCTGTCAAATCTTTGGACCAAATCCTCCTGAATTGTAATTCTGTATTTGTCTGTTTTGTTTTTATGTTTGTCATATTCTTCTGATTGTTTTACTTATTGATAATAAACTTTGTTAATCATTTTTTCACTCAGAACCAGACTCCTCATCTTTCGTAATCTAAAATTTCTGTTACATTCCAAATGAAGGTTTACATGGAAACACTTTTTTTTTGTGTCAGGAATCTCTTCTTGGGCCTGGGTTTTTCCTTTTCTGTAACCCTTTACCTCTGGATATTTACTTCTTGTCTAATTCTCCTGTGCTTTTTCCAGGTGCTTCGTCTGCCCCTCCCTCCTACCAGCCTCCTGATTACCTTCAGGTGTTCCACCTGTGTCTCTCCTTGCCACTGTGTATTTAAGGTAGCTGTTTTCCTTCCCTCCTTGCCAGAACGTTTTGTCATTCCTATATTACGCTTCAGCCTCTCTTTGCTTTCTTGGATTAAAAGTTATTTTTTCAGCTTGAATCATCCAGTTTGTGTGTCGACCTCCTTCCCAGACCTGAAAATTTGTCTTCTCCTAATTTCGACGTGCCACACTCATTTTTACTGAAAATAAACAAACTGCTTCCTGTTCCTAGGCTTAGCAGCTAGGTGGAAAACAATCTAATAAAAACCATTTTTGGCTCAAATTTGATTACATTTTTGTCGTACTAGTTCATCATGAGTATACTACCTCACTCTTTTTGTAGAAGGAGAAGTAAAACAGAGTACCAAAGACGAGGGGCAGAAGACTGCACATGTACGCAGGTAAGCATGCGCAGAACGACAGGAATTAACTCAGAGCGGAATTAAGGTTCACATGAGAGAGGAATTATTTAATTAGACTTTAAAATGAGAATAAAGCAGCCACTTTATTCGGAATTTAAGTTTAATTCCGAATTATCCATTCCAATTAGGTGTTTACATGGTTACTTTTCATCTGTTTAAAGCAGAATTAACTTTTATTGGGAATTAAGGAGGAATTAAAACTCATGTAAACGTGCTCAATATGAGCAAAGAGATATGAGAGAGTGAGAGGGTGTCTGAGAAGTGTGCTGGTGCCAATTTGCAAGAACAAGGGAGATTTTTAGAGCTGTGGAAACTCCCGAGGAATGGAAGTGATTATCCATGCAGTGAAGTTATGGAAGAGAGAAGTAAACAGAAGAAAACATCTGTGAGCAACAGTTTGGTTTCCTGCCAAGTAAAAGTGCTACAGATGAACTGATTACTTTGAGGACGCTAATGGAGAAGTCCAGAGAAGGTCAGCTGTATTTCTACCTTGTTGAGCAAGAAAAAGTGTATGACAGGGTGGTGAGCGAGCAAGAGGAACTGCGGAGTGACAGAGGAGTAAGTCAGAGAGGTTCAGGACATGGATGAGTTCTTGTTCACTGTGCTGACAAACAGGCTGACAGAGGAGGTGAACAGAGATGAGAGAAATCCACCAGTGATCAGATTTTTGGTTTACATGAAAACAAGCTTGACAAGGAAAACAGGATCGGCAATAAGTACATCAGAGATGCAGAGTATGTTAGAAATCTTGGAGACAAAGTCAGAGAGGTCAGGCTAAAGTTGTTTCGGTATTTACAGAAGAGGGATGGGGAATCTATTAGAACAATGCTAAGGTTGGAATGACCTGCAGGAAGAGCAAAAAGGAGACGAAGGAATGTAGTGAAAGAGGACATGAGGTTCCAGTACGATTAAGTTAGATGGAGGCAGGTGATTTGCTCTGCTGACCCCTGAAGGGAACAGGTGAAAAAGGAATGCAACATGGTGAGGTAGGAAACTGCTTGAGGGAGGACATTTTCACTCCTGTATAAGTAAACTAAGATGCAGTTTAATGGAGATGCTGAGGGGTGACAGTTGACAGAGAAAGTTCACAATGGGAATGAAATTAGGCTGAGAAAAACTGAAGCTGTGTCCTGGTTTTAAAAAGTTGGATGTGGACTAAATAGGTAGTTATCTGCTCCACCAGCTTAGCTGCTATGATTTGCATTACAAAGGATGTCTGAAACTACAGTAAGACCTTGCAGTCCGCCATCTTCAGGTAAACTGAAAAAAATGCAGGAAACTAGATTCAGATGTTATTTGTTGACATGCTAGCTGGAGGTACTGACTATGCTAATGTTGATGGAGAAAACCAACACCATCACAATTCATACAGCCTAACAGCTGGTTCTGATAAGCTCTGTGGGGAAAGATGGATTAATATTTTTCTAATAGTGGTTGTTTTTTAAACAATTTACTGTTATTATTCTGACAATAATGACTATTCTCCCTAATTCTCTCTGCTAGTACAATAAGTGGGACCATCAAAGTGAATAAAAACTAGGACAAACCCAGCCCAGAAGAGCCATTATTTCTCTTCATGACCTAACTGAAAAAACAAAGAGTGCAAACGCGTACTTTACTCAGAGATTTAAAGATGAAGATATAATTTAAAATGGCATTTGGTCTTCTATAGGTCTTAAAATGTTGCAAACACAACTTCAAATCAAAACAAAACATATACTGTGATTTATTAATGAACAAAAACAAAGTGAAAATGCATTCAGGTGTGTGTTCATACGGTGCAATGAGAAAGACATCAGCAATGATTGTAGAGAAGTAACCGTTGTCCTTCAATCTGAGAAGGGTCCTAAGGTCATTTCCAAACTATTTAGACTATAATGTCGCAGAGAGAAAAATTATTCACACGCAGGAAACCTTCAAGACAGGTGTCAATCATCCCAGGATGTGACATCCCTGCAAGTGCAGCCCAAGGTCAGACCATGCAGTACTCAGAGATTCTGTAAAAACAGAGACTCAAGGCCACAGTTAGCATGTTAACTGTTCAAGTTGATGACATTTAGTTAATGTATTGATGTATTGATGATGTTAATACACTGAAGTAAGAAAGTCATAACTTTATAATAGTATGTTTGGCTAAAAACCTGCTTTTAGAGTAGAAGGCAGAGTTGCCATTGATCACCTTCACCTCGTGTTCTGAGACGCTTGCCACAGAAATGTTTGCTCCGCACTGTCTCTTTGCATATCTGTCCACCTGCTCATCTGTCCACCTGATTGGTTACAGCTCCATCTGTCTCTGAGCCTGATTGGCTATCCCTCCCAAAGCCTCAACCTGTGCATCAGCCTGCCAGTGTGTCTCTTCCGTCTGTCTGCTGTGATTAAAAATAGACCTCATCTCACGCTGTTAAACTATTTACCGTCTCAACCCAAATGCAGTGGATGCAAACTGCCGACTACTTTCCCGTTCAAATACAGTCTTCATCAGGATAAGTGGGTTGTTTGGCTTTCTGAAGACTTCTAAAAATAGCCTCTGAAAGCACCTCCATGTGTTTAAATATGGATGATACTGATGCAAAAGTAGGAAAAAGCCCCAGTAGATTCACATATGTAGGAAGTCAAAGCATCTTATTACAAAAAGAAAAGATTCATGATCAATAAAAAATAAACAAATGTTTCATGAACATTTATATCTATAAAAATAGTCTTTAACTATCTCTTTTTTTTTACACTACACTTTCAGGAAAACAAGGAAAGGTGCAACAACGTAATTAAACATGATCAAACATCCACAGAAATATGGTTTATGGGGGCATAAACAGCTGGTCCAGTTTTAAGGGTCTTCAATCAGCTTCATTTTTAAAACACATGGCTCAACTCTCTTTTATAAATTGACTTATCAAACAAAATTAGTTCTTTAAAAACTTACCAGGTAGAAGGATTGGACGAAAAATCTGGGTGAAGCAGAAAAATCTAGCCCCAAAAAAGCTGCTGAACTCTTGGTGAAGAACACTTTAAAAGTTTACAACAAGAAAATTAGAACTGGACCAACATTTCAGTTCGGGATTGAAAATTGGAACCAGAATTAGTTTCTTATTGTTTCTCTTACTTTCCATACATCCATTATCCCTACTGCTTTTTCCAATGAAGTGTCATGTAGCTGAAGCCTATCCCAGTCAGTCCGATCCCCAGAAGCAGGGTAGATCCTGAAAAGGTTGTTCTCTTATAATAATATTTCTAAATCATCCAAAAAGTAACACAACAAGCTGTGGTTCTTGTAAGGAACCATATCTGACCAAACACTGAACCAGATTTTTACACCCAAGGTACAATGCTTATTTGAAAGAATCAGAAAAAAGAAGCTGTAAAAAACCAGCTTGTTTATACGAGCTGCTGTTGTGTTAAGTGATGCTTCATCCAGATCAGAACTTGGTGGAACTAATTCTCCAGTTGGAGCCATTAAGCCATTTCAGAATAATTAAGATTAAAGTAACACTATGCTTACAGACCCCAAACTCCGTAGTTCTTACTTCTTTGATGCTGCGCTGACATTCATTACATACATCCTGGAAGCTGCTGCTATACCCTCAACCGTAATGCTGAAAAACCACATTTTATAACTTTCTTTTACATCCCACAACGTCTCATCACAGCTGTGGAAAGAAAGGCAAAGTAAATGAATAGAGCACGACATAAGACTTGCGTTAATAGACTATTGCAGGCAAGAGAGAGCTCAGAGAAGAGACAGGACGCAAAATGGACTATTTCTGAATTTTCATTAGGAGACACCAAAGTTCAGTAATACCAGTTTAAAGTTGTATTTCTTCAGACAAAACAAGTTTGTACCTGGATACAAGACATCAGACATCTGAAAGTAATGAAAATAAGAAATTCGTTAATTCTTTTAAACGATAAAATAGTGGTTTTCAATCAGATTTTTGCTGGAATAGAAAGCCCACAGATTCACAATAAACAACTTTTCACTATAACCCAAGTTTACTGCAGAAGTCAAACATCAACCGAGAGCAAACTGTGAATGACGAGTAAATGATGATGAAGATCTGCGCCAGCTGCAGATCCTTGAAAGTTCTGGTCTGTCTGTGCTTATTTGTTAGAAATGAAAAGGAGTCGGTATGATTTTGTTGAATATTCCGTCATTAAATGAGGCAGAGGAATAAAGAGCCAGATTCTATAATGTCTCTGAGGACATTTATTCTCAAGGTTTCTGCACTTTGTTTAATTAACCTTTTTATCTGAGCGAGATAGAGCAGGACAGCACAACCAGGGTCAGATCTGAGTCAACAGCCAGGCAGGATAAATTCTCAGGAGCTTCTTTACAAGAGGCTCTCACTCCTATGCATGTCACATTCAAGTATAGCAGGTCTCTGATCACCAGACTGATAACTCTGAGCTCTGTAACTTTCACAGCCAAAAGATGTAGCAGATATTTTAACGGCACAGAGATAAAAGAGACAAACATGATAACACCTGAGACTCTAAGCCAGTACAAGGAGCAAGAAGGACAAAAGGTTCCAAAGTGCAGCAAACAAACAAAAACTGGAACAAATCGCTTTTCTTTTTTACTCCAGCTGAAAACAAGATAGTTCGGGAAGCTCACACATCTCCTCTTCCTCCATGTGCAATGCAGCAACAGCTTCCCGCCATCAGGGATGAATCTGTCGTGAACAGTGAAAGCTTGTTTTCACACACTCACATACACTACCTGCTGCTATTGTTCCTGAATGTCTGTCTAAGGAGCCTGCAGTTGCCTGAATGGGGGCTTTATTTTAGGCTTCCTGGCATCTCGCTCGCTAGGAGCAGCAGGAAGTAAAAAGCTTGTCTCACCAAATCTGTGGAGCTCACCAAAGAGCTGCAACATGAGGAAACCAAAAATCTACTCATGTTTGAGTGTTTTTAGGACTAAAAACCCAACATGGCTCCATTTTAAAAGTGACTTTAGGAACAACTTTTCTCTTTTCTTTTACGTAACACTATTTGATCTGATTACTTGTATTACTTATATAAACCTGCAGCTTCATTTTCAAGCTGGAAATATTCAACACTGACAGTGTTAACACTTTTTATATGAATAAATTCAGAAATGATTTTCTAGATTTCTTTTAGATAATTTAGAGATATGCAGCAGTGTCCCATAAGGTTTTATGTGTCACTGCGATCATACATGTGATTTTCAGACCAGAACGTTATGAATGACCTAAATACAGCTTTTTAACTTTTTTCCATATTAATAATTAATATTATTTTAACTCCTAATATATCAAAGAGAGATGCAATTCTACAGTTCACTCCTATAGAAATGAGCAACAATTATGAAAATGCATCATTATTGGTTTTTTGTAGCTGTAGAACATCAATATATCCACTATGTGGCAGAATATGTTTCTCATATTATGCCAAGCAGGTTTATAAAACACATTGTCATCATTTTGGTCTCATAAATTCTTGTAAAACAGGCTGCACGGTGGCACGGTGGTTAGCACAGCAGCCTCACAGTAAGAAGGTTGCTTGGAAAGTGGCCTTTCTGTGTAGAGTTTGAATGTTCTCCCCGTGTTAGTGCGGGTTCTCTCCGGGTATTCCAGTTTCCTCCCACCGTCCAAAAACATGCATGTAAGGGTGATTGGTGGTTCTAAATTCTCCTTAGGAATAAATGTGTGTGTGTTTGCTTGTTTGTCTCTCTGTGATGGTACACCCTGGACAGGGTCTCCCGCCCGATGATTACTGGGATAGGCTCCAGCTACCTGTGACCCTGAACTGGATGATATTATTGCTTAAACTAAAAAAGGAAGTGACAGAAATGTTTTATCTAAGTCGTGTATTACAGATTGAATGTCACCCTGAGGTGAGGAAACGGATGTCATGTGTTGATCTTGCTAGTTAAAAAAAAGGCATGTGACACGCCAACCTCCTTAAAGAGTCCACTGACTGATGATTCTTCAGATGTGAACCAAAGGCAGGCTGGTTAAAAGGATGTGTCAATGAGCTGAACTTAAGGATGTCATTGGTGGATTTGTTGACAGCAGTTTAAATAACTTTTGGTGATTCACAATATTACATCAATTTCTGTTTGTGTTTCACTATGAATCAAAGTTTTACATTTCATTCTATCGGAATCAGTCTTTAAAAAGCTCGACAGGTCTGCTTCAGTATTTTTAGACCACAGGTAAAACTCCACCTGTAGTTCTGAGAGAACATCTAACATCGGCAGCTGAGTTATTTCAATTTACGCTTCGCATCGACAACCACACTCAGGTTTATGTAAAACGATCCCCTCTGAAGAATGCCCAGGTGGGACTGATGGGTTCGCAGCGATGACCTCATGTCTGTGGTGTCGTATAACGCTCATACATCATCCACACACACGCTCGAGGACAGACGATCGATGTCTGCCAGGATATAGACCATTGCTTTTGTAAGGAGCTGAGGAGGGAGTAGAATAATGGAAAAAAACATGATGAAAAGATGACAAAGAATAGTTTCCTTTGTAAAAACCTTCCATGGACAAATAAACAAGCAGAACCAGTTAAATAACTGGTTTATTGTAGAAACGCCAAAAGAAAACAACAGAATACATCAAGAACATGTGGACTAAACGCTGGAGACGTCCACACAGTCATCATTTAGATGATGACTGTGAAGTTGGATCGTCTTACGCAGCCGACATGACTGTAAAGTGTCACTCAACTGTAAATCAAAGTGGGGGAAACGGAGAAGACACTCCGGGTCAACAAAAGGAGCGCTTCAACACAAATACATGCTGAATAATTCAGAGGCCCCTCAGGTTAGCATCAGAGTGTGATGCGCTCATAACTGCTGTCAGGTCATTTGATCCAGATCAGCATCCAGTGTTGAAGTCCGGACCGGACTGACAGGGAATGAGGATCCACGGTGGCAGTGTTCCAGCATCTTCTCCCGCTTGGTTTTTATTTTTCACCGGATGAAGAAACACTGAATAAAAATCCAGAAAAGAAAAGGTTCCAGCATGTTTTTGAGTGGCTTGGGATTTAATTAAACCATTTAAACATCAAAGAAATGTTGGGGTTTTTTGTAGTGTTAATTTAAAATCTACCAGTTTGTATCATTAGAAACTAAAAAGTTATTTTCCAAAAACTGCTATAAATACATTATTAATACTTTTTCCCACCTTGTTTTGCTTGAATCTTTCTGTCAACATTGGTATTAACGTTGTTTGAGTTGGTATCAATATTTGGTATCAATAATACCAAATAATTGTAACTACTTTAACTCTTTGAATGATCTAAAATGAGTTTATTTTCAATTAAATAAGGAATGCAGTGCTGGAGATTTATTTTAAATAGATGAAAAAAAGATAAGGGCTGCACGGTGGCGAGGTGGTTAGCACTGTAGCCTCACAGCAAGCAGGTTGCCGGTTTGATCCCCGGGTCGGACGGTGGCTTATCTGTGTGGAGTTTGCATGTTCTCCCCGTGTTAGCGTGTGTTCTCTCCGGGTTCTCCGGCTTCCTCCCACAGTCCAAAGACATGCACCTTGGGGATAGGCTGATTGGACACTCTAAATTGCCCTTAGGTGTGAGTGTGAGCATGTGTAGTTTTTTTGTCCCTGTATGTTGGCCCTGTGATGGACTGGCGACCTGTCCAGGGTGTACCCCGCCTCTCGCCCTGTGTAGCTGGGATTGGCTTGAGCCCCCCCCCCCCCGGTAGAAAATGGATGGATGGATGGAAAAATAGATAAAAAATTAGGCTTTATGGATTTTGATGAGTTGTTATTTCTGTCAGATTTCACTTTAAGATTTATAAGCTGCTGGAAAAATTTTTTAGTAATTTTTGTAACTCTTTCTTGTCCTGAATGGTCTGAAAAAGACACAAACATCCAGTAGGTAGTAGTTGTCTGGACCAAAATGTCAGAGGTCAGAGGAGAATAGACTGACTGGTTGGAGATGATACAAAGACAACAGGAAGTCAAATGAGCGCTCTGTCCTGAACAGAATGCAGAATACCTTGAACAACCCTGAATACATAAAAAGTCCAAACATGAAGAAGATGTGCTACAGCAGCAGAAAACCACATGGGATGTCACTCCTGTCGGCTAAAAACAATAAACTGAGGCTACAATTCACACAGACTCTCCAAAACTCTCTGTACTCAGACTCTCCATTTCAGATTCATCTGGAAGGGTCACAATTTGGTGGAAACAGCATGAAAGCATGGATCCATCTGGAACATCAGCTCATGCTGCTGGTGGGGTAAAGGTGTGGAGGACATTTTCTTAGCACACTTTGGACCCCTTAGTACCAACATGGCATTATTTAACCACCACAGCCTACCTGAGTATTCACCCTGATCATTTCCATCCCTGTATGAGCACAGTGTGACATCTTCTAATGGATACTTCCAGCAGGATGGTGCATCACGTCACAAAGCTCACATCATCTCCAGCTGTTTTCATCAGCATGACAATGAGTTCACTGCTCTCCAATGGCCTCTACATTCACCAGATCTCAGTCCAACAGATCGGCTTCAGGATGTGGTGGAACACGAGGTTCTCATCATGGCCGATAAATCTGCAGCATCTGTGTGATGCTTCATGTCAATATGAAGAAAACCTCTGAGGAATGTTTCCAACACCTTGTTGAATCCATGACATCAAGAATGAAGGCATGTCTAAAAGAAAAAGGGGGTCCAACCTGGTATTTGCCAGGTGGAGCTGATAAGTGACCAGTGAGTGGATCTGTTGTTACAGCCTTCTTGACTGATCTGGACTTGTGTAGGACTTGGACTCTATTAAACTTGGAACTTTAAGCAGATAAATTTGCAATCTGTGCAGTGATGACATAATAATGCCCAACTTCTAGTAGTAACATGTTAAGATCCTGGAGAGTAGAAAAAAATCTATCAACTCCTGACAAACCATTCAATTAGTGTCTGATCAGCGATGAGCGGTACGGTGCTCCAGCAGGATGATCTGTACTGGCTGCAGGCACACAGCATAATTAAATTTACATCTCGGTGTGAAATGGTTTCCTCTTCCTGTGCTGCCACTCTGATCAAACGTAATCCTTCTGCGCTGCGCTTGGGGAGATTACGCACACTCTTCCTCACAGCTCAAACAGCCCTGCTTGGTGCTCATTTATAATTAGAACTGCCTCACGTTTCCATCCTGGTCCCATCTCCATGACGCTGCAGGACAAGCACCTTAAAGCTGCAACTAAACTGCCAGAAAAACACAACATTGTGATGCTGAAGTCATCTGCCCGCACAGCGGCTCTCTGTGACACTCTGTGCCGTTTGTGTTGTTGATTAGATCACAACAGGAGCTTTTACGCTACATTACACACTGAGACGATTAGTAGATAGACCGAAGAATCAAATGATAGGAATTAATTTCAAATATCTGGGTAATCAAATAATTGTAAAATTGTTTTTAAGGTAAAGAGGACATAAAAGGTCCAACAATAAATGTCAATGACTCATTTTTATAGGAATATATTAGCAACATGTAAACATCAAGGCAGCGTGGTGAATGGATTCAGTTGAAAAGAACAAAAAAGATGCTATAATTCACAAACACACACACACACACACACACACACACACACACACA
>JBAMHX010000004.1:6349882-6367689 GCA_037177515.1 Pseudomugil tenellus | reverse complement strand
ATATATATATATATATATATATATATATATATAAATAATCTTGGTATAAATAATCTTGGTAAAAATCCTGATTGCAATATTGATCAAATCATACAAAACAGTTGGTAAAAATCTCATATCTCCAAAATATAACTTTAGAAACTATGGCCATTATAACTCCAAAGTATGGACCAAACTATCCTCCAAAACACCACAGCTGGCTTCACCGAGTTGGGTTTAGAGGAGATCTCCAGAATGTGGAAATGGAGAGAACGAAATGTCTGTGTGTCCACATGCAACTAACAGACTTTAAAAGTACCAGACAGGTGTGTCATCATCTCACAGCAGTGTTGTGAACTATTAGCTTTTGTTTAATAAAAACTTTAATGAAGCTGTCGCTCCTGATCCTGTATGTCCATTCTCACTGAAACCCAGGACAGTTACTGTTTTTAAAATACAAAAACAGTAACTAAATAGAAGATATTTGCATATTTCTCAGTACTAACTAAATATTTGACTAAATATACTCTGCAAAATGTGGACCAAACCAAAGTGAACCAAAATTGTTCATATCACAGTTTTCAGTAAAAAGAAATTGAGTGGGTGTTTTTGGAGTCTGTTCTTTTTGAAAACGATGATTTCTGAACTTTAGCACTGAAGCCCTTCCTCACACCATCCTCATCAGTCCTTCACAACAGCTTCACAAAGTGGCAAAAGGCTCTTTTTTTTGTTTGGACTTCAGCTAAAAGAACATCATGTTCCCGGACACGCATCAACAAACTTGATATATTTTAAATTGTTTGTACTTTCGGAGGATCAGCACATAAATGTATCACGTCTGCAACAGTTTGGGACATTTCTTAGCAGACCAGATGTTAAATGACCTCACACTTGTTATATCTTTTGTATCTTTCCTTTGGAATCAATCCAGTATGGCAGAAAAACTAGGTTTAAAGAAAAAAATTTAGTTATTTCCTTTTTTAAAAAATAAGACACATCTGCAGACTGGAGTGTCTCAAAAGAAGCTGTGCGCTGCTTATCCTTCACAAATGTTGCTGCAAACTGGATATTTGTGAGATCGTTAGATTGCTTATTTAAAAAATACCAGAACCTTATAAAATATTTGGAACAATTTGACATTTTATTGACCAAATAACGAGACTTTAAGCAGGGAAAATCTTCTCTGCGATCCTCCAGTGAAACCATAAATTGTTGCAGACTGTACACCAGCATGTCGTGTAGCAACGGGGGTGCAGAAAGATTGTGATTTGACAGCAGGCAGAAAACATCTCATCCTTTGTGAGGCAGCGTGACACGTCGGCTGTTTGCAGCTCGCTCGGCAACGCCACGGGCACTTCCTTTGTCTGAACCAAAGTGTCACCAGCAACACAAACATCACTAAACATGAATACCACTGATCATGTCTCCAAGAACTGAAAAGAAAAAAATATTCAGCATGACCCAAATTCACAAGAAGGTATCGTGCACATTCAGCAAACAACACAAACACCTGCTCCCGCCTGCTGAGGCTGGAAAAACAGCACAGCGAGCATCAGGACATGAAACCTTCATCCTTCACATCTCACCAGCCAACAAATGAGTTCCTCTGTGTGGCTTCTTTAACATTTAGGCTGAATTCATCTTTTTTTCTTTCCCCTGGCTTCTTCTCCCTCCAACTCTGCCATTTCCATAAATTATGGAAGGGGGAGGCTATATTTGGAGTCAGAAGCGGGAGATGGGGGAGCAGAGAATGGAGATGCTTTGTTCAGCAGCACATGAAAGCAGAGGTTCACTTTAAAGCTGCCTGAATGCTGATGGATGTTTATTGACATCTTCCTCCATCCTGATGCACCATCATGTGCACGTGAACATTCTCCTTGTTTCTAAACGCGCACCAGGAGAAGCAACGTTTCCTGGACACTTTCTCTCTCTCCTGAACCAGCGGGCAACAATTCAGCCTGATGAGCAAATGAAGCACCTTTGTGTGAAAGCAAAAGACACGCGCGCGGGCTCGCAACCCAGCTGATAGCCGCGCGCGTGTCTTGTTGATCTGCTTTGATTCACTCAGTTCAGTGACTCGTGAATCTTTCATTTGCTGCTCTCACAGAGGATGCATATCACTTTCGTGGCAGGTTGAAGGCCGGAGGGGAAGAAAAGAAGGAGAGAGAGAGAGAGAGAGAGAGAGAGAGAGAGAGAGAGAGAGAGAGAGAGAGAGAGAGAGAGCATCCAGAGGAGCGCGCGACTCCTCGGCTCCATGTTCGGGACTCTCACCTCCACTATAAACGTCTTCTCCTCCCCGCACACCGAAACGACCCAGAACAAAATGGGAAAGTAGCAGGTTTTCCAGCAGAATCCGGGGAGCCCCGCTTTCCTCCTCCGCCTCACTCCTCCTCCTCCTCCTCCTCCCGTCGCCATGGCCGTGTCCCCGAAATCTCCCTCTCCTTCTCCTCCTCCGCCGCTTTCCGCCGGTGCTTTCCAGGCTCCTGCCCCGCTCCTTACCGGAGGAGACGGTCCGTATGGCCGGGCTTCATCCCCGCTGCTCAGCCCGTCTCTCCTCTTCCTCTACGTGGTCTCGGTTCGGTTCGTTCCGTCGCGTGAGGATCGCGCAGCTCGCGGAGGTTCAGCACAGCTGGAGGAGTCAGACTACAATAACGCACGGATGCAGGTTGGGCGCTCCGGGTACCAGAGAGGAGGAGAAGGGGGCGGGACGGAGAGATGTGATGGATGTTGTTGCACATGTGTTTTGTTACCGCAAGGGGCGCTGCGGGGGCAGCATACCCTGCGTGTGCGCGTGTGGAGGCTTTGGTTTAAGAATGTGAAGACATAAAACACACACCTCTATTGCAGAAATCTCCTAAACATTCAAACTGAAAATGAGGCTCATCTATCTTTAATAAAAAGAAATACAATTACATGATGTTATTTGAGAACCAACGTGATTATTTAAGGAGGTAAATGTAATTAATTGAAAATAAAGGTAACAGGATTCTCCCACTAAGGTGTTTACATTTACTGGGGCCACTTTGCTACTAATATTGAACTTTTTCCTTCAGAACTTCTTTGATTCTCGATGTCATAAATTCAACAAAGTTTTGGAGACATTCATCAGAGATTATATGATGCAACAAACAGTACCTGCAGATACATCAGGTGTGCGACATTGATGAGAATCTCTGTTGGACTGAGATCTGGTGACTGTGGAGGCCGCTGAAGCCTGCAGTGAGCTCATTGTCATGTTGGAGAAAGCAGTTGGAGATGATGTGAGCTTTGTGACATGGTGCATCATCCTGCTGGAAGTATCCAGAAGATGCTACATGGTGGCCAAGAAGGGATAAACATGGCCAAAAGCAATACTATATACAATAATATTGGGGATATGGATCCACAATGGTCCAGTTTCCCTCTACTGGACTCTCGGCAAGCATGCTGTTGATACAAGCAGAGTGGCTCCATGTTTTCACACTGTTTCCACTAAATTCTGATCTTACAATATGAGTTTGAAGTTGAAATGGAGACTCATCAGACCAGACAACAGTTTTCAATCTTCTATTGTCCATTTTTGGTGACTGTGTGTGAATTACAGCCTTAGTTTTCTGTTCTTATCTTACAGGAGTGGAACCTGGTGTGGTAGAACATCTTCTTCAAGGTTGGGTGCATTGTGTGTTCAAAGAGGCTGTTCTGCAATCTGTTCATTCAGAACATTATCTGCAAACTCTACAGATGGTTTTGTGTTAAGATCTTAGATCAACAGTTTCTGTGACACTCAGACCAAAAACCATGTTTAAAGTCACTACATGACATAACTACATAAATAAATGCATTGAGTTGCTGGCATGTGATTGGCTGATTATATTTGTGTTAACAAGTAAATGAACAAGAAGATATGAGCAAGTGATAGTCTTTTTCCAAACTTTCTGGTAACATAAGTGAAGCTTTAAGGGCAGTTTGAACCAAAACCAGGTCCAAATAAGGCAGAGTGTTATTTATGAAGTGCAAAGTTGTTAAAAATGTCCTCCCATAGTTTTTTATCAATCACTTTCCTCTTCCACAGTTCCACAAGATTATGGGTTAAGGAAAGGATGGAAGAGAAAGTTTTTAGCTCTGAATCTAGAAAATGTTTTTGAAGCTCATGAGTACTTTACCTGAAACATAATTACCATGTTGTTTCAGAATTACGTTGTTAGGTTGTTAAACCATTATTTTCATTATAAAAGTTTCCAATAGAAACATATTCACTTTATGCAGTTCAATTCAGTTCAACACTTTATTAATCCCGAAGGCTAATTTGAAAGTCAAGGAGCATTGTTATCGAAAGGACAAACAGAACATCAGACAGCAACATACACAATGCTAAACACACACAAAAAGTGCTAAAAAAAAAAAGAATCAAACCTTCCCAGCAGCTGCCCACCTAAACTTCAACAAACTGCCCATAATTATGTTGTTACTTACAAGGATCCCATTTATGGTTAAAATAACTGAGCATCACTTTGAATGCCGCTTTTTAAAAATTTAGCCCAAAGTGGCTCATTATAAGCGGACCTGGCAACACTAGACTCCAGTGGACTAAAGCAGGAATTGAGTGGAGTGACTGCGAGGACAGCCAATCATTAAAGGAATAGCAAAACCTACGAAGGAGCTTGCAGTCGAGCTAAACTCAGTGAAAAAGGTTTCAGCTTGTACAGCTGTTTTCCACTTACAGTTTTCTGTATTATTTGAATGAATATTATGAATATTATTTTTTGGACACTGAGAAATGGTCTTTTGAGTTAGTTGGGGGTACATGTCCTCTGTGTTCCCCCTTAATCTACATCCATGGTTATGAACCACACATAAAACATCTTCTTTGATGTCTTTTTTCCTGTTTATTTCAGCATCTGGCAATTTTGTAATTAAAGAAAAAAGCCCAGTTTCATATCACAGCTCTTAGAGCAAGAAAGCTCCAAAGAGTAGAACCAAGTGGTAAATTAGCTTAATAAGCTACACTTAACTTTGCAAATCGGTGGGTTTCATTAATACTATGTTTTTATAAACATCATCACTGCACAATTAATCTGTTTAACCTTTCAATATGTGAAAAAAATAACAGAGGCTTTGATTTTATTTAGCCTTTATGCTAGCTTCTTGGTAGAGTTTATGGCAGCCACACTAAAAGCTGTCCCCATGGAAACCCACACTAAACTGCGACCATTAACATACTCACTGAACAAAACAGTGCACAAATCCACATAAAATAAAAATGGAATCACCATCTTTGCCTCGACAGCCTATTATTTTTTAGGAATTGGGATTGTTGTGCACCTTCACATTGTGCAGTTGCACAAAAACAGGAGCTGAAGTTCTTACATAACAAAATATACAAAGTCACTGAAACTGCCTCCAATTAGGAGATAACCAACCTTGTCCTGGTGTTACTAGAAACAATCTAATAAAATCACAGATATGGAAACTCATTCACTGCCATCCATCATTTCAGTTTTAATAAACTGATCCCAGTCAGCATTTTTAGCAGTTTTTTCTGTTAAGGTTAAACTTGCACCATACTGAATGAATTTTAGTTTAGTATTTTTTCCTATAAAATTACAAACAAAACAACAACAGCTAAAACAATAGATCACAATGTAAAGTCGGCTTTGATCCTGGTATTTCTTCAGTTTTAGAGATTTTTCCTGCAGTTCTTCTACTTATAATTTTCATGTGTTGGTTTGCAGAGTTTTTATTTTCACTAAATCTAAATTCATCCTTAACTATTTCTGATAGGCCTATTCAAACTGGATAATCAACCCAATGGGATTTGTGAGCATGCTAATCAAGAAAATCAAAATCAGATTTAGAATTCCTTTATCAAGTCTTTCGTTTCTGTGTGTGTGTGTACAAATATAATATATTTATTATTTACTGCCATAATTTTGGTTTGTATTTTATTTTATTAAGTATATTTTTGTGTGCACTTAAGACATTTTATATGAAAATTCCAGGTAGGAACCTAGTTTTAATTATGTGGTTCCACCATGCGCTTATTAGAGATGCACACCCAGTTGGCTAGAAAAGGAGCATGGCTAATTGTGACCAAGGACACATAAGTTTAAAGGTGTTTAAAGTTATAATTTCTACCTCCAAGTATGGGTCAGCCAGCGAGGTATGTTTTATGTTCGATTCAAGTCGATTTTTACATCGTTACTATATGTTTATTACTACCGCTTTGTATTTTATGTGATCTATTTTAGTTCGAAGATGGTTGTGGTGGACTCAAAGTGGTTCTGTAATCCACCAAAGCGTAAAACCCACATTAAAATCACCTTAATCCATCAGTAAAAGAACACTTTATTAAACCAAGGCAAGGTAGAAGTGATTTATATGAGTCAAATCTTAGAGTTGTGTCTAAGAAACATGTACAACTGTTTTAACCACATGGTAAAATACATGATGTGGTACATATGAACATCGTACAATTTTATTGTGGCTGCTAAGATTTGGAGTTCAATTATTTTAGAGCAGGGATGTCCAAAGTCTGCCGTCAGGGACCCCTGTCCTACAGGTTTTCAATGTATCCCTGCTCCAACACACCTGGCTGGCATATAATGGTCCAACAACCATTGAAGTTCTGCACAGCAACTGATTGATCTGAGTCAGGTGTGTTGGACGATACATGGAAAACTTGATAAAACATGGAAAACCGTCTTTCCACACGGACCTAGTCCACCCAGCTTCAGAGCGTTTCTATTACAATTTTTTGGAACATACTGGTACACTTTTTGGACCTACTTCGTAGTCAGGCCAGGCCGGTGAGGGTAGTGTGAGGTCTGCAGGCTGATTGGCTTGCAGCAAATGATGTCACCACACAGCGATGTACACAGTAATGATAATTACTGTCTCTCCAGGTCGTCTTGTCTTGCCCGATGAGACGTCTCCTGATTTGTGTTGTTGAGTTTATTACTCATTATAAACCATAACCCGAGCAGCAGGTAAAAGGCTGCTTCACCTCCTTCCATATTGTCTCTGTCTTCTTCTGTTGTATCTTGACAAACGTTATTTGTTTATTATACAAATTAAACAATACATTAAATCTCGGAGGCCGTGTTCTTTCGTTGCATGGTGTCGCTATCAGATGACATCTGTAACTTTCTAGAAAAAATGCGCCTAGGGAGCCTTAACCCTAACCCCACTCAACTGTCCCTGACCCTAACCCCAGTCAACTGTCCCTAGGGTCCCTAACCCTAACCCCTCCCACAATTCAGCGTCTGAACTTAGACTGGATTTGCAATGGAAAAGCATTCCAGCAGAATAGAGCTCTACCTGGCCGGTGGAGTACGGCGGACTAAATGATAATGGAAAAACCCCTTAAAGGACAGTTGACTTCCAGGAGTGGAACTGGACACCCAAGTCAAGATTTACAGCGTGGGAGCAGGATTCTGTTGCTGAATGAGCTCCTGTAGCTGACCAGTATGGAGTAGTTGAGAAGGGAAAGTCAAGTATAGTCCTTATTTTAGTCAACACCCTCCTCTCAGACAGAGGTGTCAGAGAGTCCAGCTACTCTCACACAACATGATTGGTCTTCTTGATGATCCTATTGAGTCCATAAATGTCCCTCATCCTCATATTGCTGCCCCTGCAGACAACAGCATGCATGATGGCACTGGCCAACACAGACTCCCAGAACATCTTCAACATTTTCCTGCAGATGTCAAAGGGTCTCTTCTGCCTCAGAAAGTAGAGACGACATTGGACCTTTCTGTGGATAGCATCCCAGAGGAGAAGCTGGTTATTGTAGACAGAAGTATTTCCTCCAGCAAAGGTATTTATATGTGTTTTAATGCAAAATATGCTTTCATTAGGATTAACAAGTAGTTTTGTTGCCTGAAGCTAACCAAACAGCACACAACACAATGAAATATATGTAAATAAAACCTCTTCATAGGGTGATTCCAACCTTCCTTACTCAACTAATTTCCAGCAACTCCTAAATGTGAGCTTTAATGTTTTTATCCTCCCACTCATTGACAGATGGTGTGAACTGTCACATTATGTCTCTTCACAAAATGTCAGTGAGTGATGACAAACATGTTGCAGTGACATTTATGGTAAATTTACGTCTCTGGAGCAACTCAGTCCACTTGCTATATTAACTACACAACCAAAGGTCCATCCATCCACAGCTTATTCCAATGGAGGGAGGGTTGGGAGCAGCTGGAGCTGGAGGTAAGAGGGGTACACCCTGGATACGTCGACAGTCAGTTGCAGATCATTTCTCTAAATCTGAATATGCTGCTACACGTGGCATCATTTAACCCCTAACCCGCCCCAAGTTTTACATCTGGTTGCTTCATTTCACCCTGAACCAACTTTCCATTTGCTGCATGTGTGTGTTGCTGTGCAGACACATATGACTTGACAGCACGTGTGCTAGACTCAGAATAAGGAGGAAATACTCAACAATAAAGTACGTCACAGCTCACCACGTGTACCTTAACGGGCTTTTACTTAAAATGCAGCATAGGCGCCAAAGCAGGAAATGAATCTAATGACAGCACTGTTGACTGGAACTCTGCCTGTCTGAACCGTATAATCAAATCTGTGAGTTTCAGATGTGTCTAATGGAGGCTGCCACTGCTCACGTCACTGCAGGCCATTTCTTTCCACCTGCCTCCACATGGGCCTCAATTATGAATGAGTTAGTATTGATTCATAATGCATTTGTCCTTAGGTGTCCGCAGACGGTTGTGTTATATTTATTCGGAAAAGAAGGCTGCAAGCCTGCGTTGAAGTTCTGTATTTTGCTAACATTAATGTTTATTCATGTTCATTTTTGTTTCATTAACTCGTGATTTTTATTTTTTTCTTACATCTAAGACACTGAAACTACCACAAAGGCAACAGAACTACATCAACAACAGGGTGATACAACAAAACATATGGGTACTAGTAAGTAAAAGTCAACCAGAACAGATAGCAAGGCAAAGTGGCTTTAAAGAAACACAAAACAACTAACAGACAATAAAATGACCAAAACATAATTTCTGCCCCTTCTGTTATAGTTTGATCATGGACCACAACAAAGAAAAGTGGAATGTTGGGCGATATTACAAATTAATATCCATCCATTATCTACCGCTTACTCCGTGAACAGGGTCGCGGGGGGCTGGAGCCAATTCCATCTGACATCAGGCGAGAAGCAGGGCACACCCTGGACAGGTTGCCAGTTCATCACAGGACCACAAATTAAAATATTTATTCCAATTAAAAGAACTAAACCAGAAAGAACCAAAGCTAAATGCTGATAGCCACAGGGGAAATGATGGACCTGAGGGGTCCACTCCAAGACATGAATCTTTTATGTGTGGTTGGAGATCCTGGTCAATTGTCCCAATTACCCATCATCATTATCATCAACACCTGGCCTGAGAGGAAAGAAAGAAAATAAAAGCAATTAACAAGTAGACCTGGGGCCGTCACGCATCTCACAACATGATAATATATTAAATTCACCTTCAGGTTTATTCAGTCGACTTGTTTTGAAAATCTAACTCACTAAATTTAGTCGTGGACTTGGTCAAAATGACTTGATAAGAGTTTGGAATGACTGGTCTGAACATTTCAGAAACTGCTGATCTACTGGGATTCTAACACACAACCATCTCTAGGGTTTATGTTCTGCTAAAAGAGAAAATATCCAGGAAGCAGCAGTTGTCTGGACCAAAATGTCTTGCTTGATGTCAGAGTTCAGAAGGTAATGGTTGGAGATGGCAGATAGTTCAGGGTGCTTGCAGTTGCTAGTGCAATTATCGGGTAGCCTCTTTTCCACCACCAGACTGCTTTTTTTCACCCGGCATTCTAAAAATTCTCCACATTTCCACCAAAATTACACTGTTAACGCAGTTTCACTCATCACCCAAACTTACCTTGTAAAAATAAAACATGAGAAAGGGATAAAACTTTTCAAAATTCAAAATTCTTCAGATGTGTGTTGAAGAACCCAGTAAATCACTGTAACATACCTGCAGTGTTCCAGTCTTCATAATACTGTATGTTTAGGCCAGTGGAGAGGTGCTAACTTTGCTAACTTAACTGTGTGCGTTTATTATTATATCCCAAAATAGAATGTCGGGGATTTTATGGTTTCGCCCCAACCGCCACTGCAGATCCTTCGTTTTAATGTGTTAACTTGAATAATATTCAATGAAGAGTTTTCATGTTTTGGATATGCATATATATCATAAAGTGGAAGAAATTATTTGATTTTGAGCTATTTATCATTTTCAGGTTGGCCACTAGGGGGCATTCACACCTGACAACTGTTTTGGCTATTTTACTGAAACTATTCATCCCACTGACCTCAAATCTAGTGGAAATGAAAGGTCGTGACCTGAAGATGTGTCACATAATGGCGTTATACCAAAATGTTTATATTTTTGTATATCTATTTGAAGATTGGGGCTGTTCGGGGATATAACCCTAGCCGTTACCTCCGATAGAGTAGTTTTGGCAACTGAAACGACAGTATCTGGAGAAAAAAATGGCAGGACTTAATGTGGGACACACTGAAACAAATTCAGGGAATGTAAAAGAAACTGAAACTGAAAGTAGTTTAAATGTCCACAACAACCAAAGTGAGTCCTACCGTCATACCAACACGTAGTATCAACCAGATTAGATTATGTTTTCTGACCACTATGCAGATTAACAGGAATTATTCTGCCATGATGAATAAAATCCATCTCTGGTGAGCTGCTGCACAAAACAACAATCTAATCATTCCTCTGCTGTTACACCTTTGCATGCTTGTGTCCAGCATCCTGTCATCTCATGGTGCATCCCTGTGTGTTACTGTGGTCTTTACCCACACTCCTCTGCTCACTGGCAGATAGTGTGTGAATAAACACCATCTGACTGCTGAGATCAGAACAACATTGATTTTTCAACTATAAATCCACTTCTTCATCCCTTTCCTCCTTTTATTCACATCTCTGTCAGCTCCAGAATTTAGCGGGCCTCCCGATACCTCCTTTACATCTCTCCTCCTCCACTGTCAGCTTTCCTGATTTAGACCTCTGTTTAACCTCCTCCTCTGACACTTTTCTCCATTTTTTCCTCCTTTCTCATGCTCACCCTCCTCCTCACTCATTTTTTCTATTCAACCATTTCACACCTCCCTCTGCCTTCTGTTCAGCTATAACAGCTTTTAATTTCTGGGTTATGACCCACTTTTCAAGCAGCTGACATGTTCTATTCTGCTGTGTAACACCGAGAGACATTCAACAAAAAAACGCTGCATGTAACAAAACTGGTGGGTATCCAGTGAACGTACATCATGTTCCAGGTATTATCCAGCTGACCTTTTAGAAGTTAATACAAAAAAGTTCACATTCACACCATTTAAATTCCACATAATTAAATGACAAATCAAATACTGAAAGAAATACATAGCTTTTTTTCTCTGTAATCATTTCAACTTCGACAGCACCAGTATGTTTCAGACTGGTTTGGACCTGTTGGAGAATTTCGTGAAAGTACAGTTAACTGAGTAAATACACATTTAAAAGAAAAACATGTTTTATGCAGTGTGTGGATTTTAATATAGACTGTTCAATGTACTTAAATTTAAAGAAGCATAAGTCATCAGAGTAAGTAATCAAAGGCGCAGTACAGGAGTTTTGCAATTTCCCCCATCATCATTCATCAACTAATTCAGCATCCATTCTGCATCCTACCTGTACTGTGTGCTCTTTCTAAACATCTTATCTTGACTCTTGTTCTGTAGCTTCCTGTCTTTCTTTTCCCCTCTTCTCATAATAAGGTTTTCTTGCATTTATTTGCTAAATCGTGTGACATCTGCCATTAGTATTGAAAGAAGCAATGCAAATTTATTTGTATAGCACCTTTCATGTACACAACAGTTCAAAGTGCTAAAAAGAAGAGCTAAAATAATAATGCATGCAGATGAGTCTACGATTTATATGGCAGAATCAACAACCGAAGACTTAAACAAAAACTTAAATGAGGAAATAGAATGGATAGCAGAGTGGATTCAAAGCAATAAACTCTTTAAAATGTTAAAAAGACTACTTGCATGGTGATTGGATCTAATTATTTATTACTATTAAATCCAAAACTGGATTTACATTTTAAAAATATACAAGTGAAACAAGTTGAAGAAATAAAATTATTTATTTATTATAATTATTTATTGATAATTGAAAAAAACTTGTCTTGGAATAAACACTTCCAGATGGTGATAAATCAAATGGGAAATTGTCAATGATTAGAAGATGCTCGCAATTTCTAAGACTAACAATTTTGAGTAAAGTCATTCAAGTTTTGGTTTTATCATACTTAGATTATTGTTCAATTGTGTAGTCCAATGATTTACAAGGAAATATTAGAAAGTTACAAATAATTCAGAATAAAGCAGCACGGACTGCTCTGGCATGTGGGTTTAGAATAAATGTAAGAACAATGCATGAAAATCCTTTATGGATGGATGTTAAAAATAGATTTAATTATTTGTTAATGGTGTTTTTGAAAAATGTCATTACATCTAAGAGACCTATAATTTGCTATAGAAATGTATCCTTTGGTGCAAGAATGCCCAATTATATGACCAGACATGGTCATATAACAAGGCTGTTTTAATCTGCCTAAATTTGAAACTTTTGGGCAGAGAACAGTGATATATAGAGCAATGAAAGAATGGAATTCACTGCCAGATTATGTTACTAAACAGAGCAACAATTTGAAAATTAAATTAAAAGATTATTATTTAACAAGAAATTTTATTACTTTATAGTTGTATGAGTATCACATCTTTGCTGTAATGACATTTTGATAAAAAAAAAATTTGGCAGATTAAATTGTATGAGCTTTGATGTTTTATTTTGGAGTGTCTTTAGTATGCATACCAGTAAAGGACAGTTTGAAGTGATTTGTTATAGTTATGTGGTTTGTATGTATGTGTGCCTTTTAATTTGTGAGCACTGGGTTGTTGGTTTGTTATCATGAAATGTATGTTTCATTGTCATGTAAGAATTATGTAGACCCCAGGAAGAATAGCTGCTGCTTGGCAAAAGCTAATGTGGATAAAAAAACATAAACACAAGCATAAACCTTTTGTTTGCATGTGAAACAAAACTGGGCCATAACTCATGTCCTGTACCACATCAGAAAGTTGTTTCTCAGCCTTGAGAAACTGCTGGACAGTGATGGCCCCTTGAAATGTGCATAACAGTTTTCATTGTTTAAACAAGACCGGATCTTAGAGTTTAATGTCAGAAAGTTATGTAATTAGTCTTTAAAAAGTTGTACTTCTCACTTGTTTTGTTCATTATTGGCGCTGGATATTGTTATAAACTTGAAACTGTGGCTGATTAAGCAAACAAACCAAAGATAATATTATCTGAGGAAGAGAGGAGAATAAGCAAGAAAGTGACAGAGCAAGAGATGAGACAAGAGTCAACATTGGACTGACTTTTACCTGCTGGAGAGAATTCAGAGTAGAGACAGGATGGAAAATAGATGATGAATTGGCCATCTTTAGGGGATGTGATCTACCAAAGCTCAGAAGTTTTTTCTTTAAAGATTTGAACTATCAAATCTGTGAACAAAAGAGACAAAGACCACTGGGTAAAATGTACGTCTACAGCTTATCTGATGTCTATGTGCTGGAGGAGTTTTTTGTAAACATTTTCTAGCAAAAAAAAAATCAGAACTGTTTGTTTTTGTGCCTGACTTTTCCAACTAGACTTCCAGCAGTCCGACAGCACTTATCTATAATGTCCTGTACTGTAAGTTGTAAGTTTCTTTGGAGAAAAGCGTCTGCTAAATGACTGTAATGTAATAATCTACAATGGATAATAAAATCTACTGCTTCAACTCTGATGAAGTTTTGACTCGTGATTTTTGTTTCATTTTGAAGAATTTAGACAGTTAAATCTGACTTTTACAAAAACATTTTGATGATGTTAGTTCAGTATCATCCAGTTGGAAGCAGACTCAGCTTCATCATAGCTTCCAGTATACGTTTTCCAAACCTCTTGTAAAAGAGGCATATGATGCTGTAAAAAGATAATACATAACATTGTTTATTTTTAAACATAAAAGGTTTTTATGATAAAAAAGTGATCTGAATAATGGGGGGCCTGTGCCCCAGGAGAGCTCTATGTCTAGCAACACCCCTGGCTTCCAGTCCTGTCTGCGCCATAACACATGAAAAAGGTAACCACAGGAGTCCTGGGTTTATTTCAGTGTTTGACTTGGAGAGTCGCAGCAGTTTACCTCTGCTTCACCTCAGTGCTGGCAGAGCAGATCTCAGGGGAATGCAGCCATCTAATGTGAAACAAATATACCTGTCAGAAAGCTGGAGGGTGCTCCGCTCTTCCTCCTCATACAATCTTTGGAGTCTAAAGTTAGCACAGTTGGCAGACATCAACACACTCCTGCTGTGGGTTGTCCTATTGAACTAAATTTTCAGCTTGAGGGAGGAGAAAAAGTTGCATCAAGAGGTTTACAGGATAAACACAAATGAGGCAAAAGACAAGTTTCCACATGTCTTCATTATGAATATTTAAGCATCACATGTGATTCATGGGTGTTTATGACAGGAGCAGGAGCATAAATTCATGTTTTAATCAACAGGTAACTTACAGCGGCTGTCAAAGAAATTTTCGGAAGGTTTAGATGTTGATGTATGAACGTATGTTGATGAAGATGTTCTTGCTCTACTCATCATCTGTGACAAACCAGGATGGTGGATGAAACCCAGAATATAATGAAGAAAGCAAAACAAACTAAGTGATTATTGAGGAAACTCAAAGTTCAACTCTGATTTTTCACTTTTTAAAAAGGCAAAAAAATTTTTTTTTACTGAGGTCCATTTCCATGGCAACGAGCTGGATAATCAGCTTCAAATTGTACAGAGGTTTCCAGCTCTGGTCCTTAGGGCTACAGTCTTGACGAATCTACATGTATCCCTGCTCAAATTAAAAAGTCATTGTGCAAAAGTACAAAAGCTGGTGGATCAATTTAATTGACTCCAGTGTGCCTGGAGCAGAGAAACAATGACAACATGGAGATCTGCTTCCCGTGTGGATACCGCTGGTCCAGCAGGTTGGAAACCTAAGCTACCAGTCAAAGGTTTGAACACACTTTCCTTTTAAATCTAATAGAAACCGTTGACTGGTACTGTACCAGTTGGAACAAAAAACACATGTTCATTGTTACACGGTTAATGGTCCCTTTAATAGGTACACCTTGGTTAAATCCCCCCCTTTTTTCCTCTAGGATTGTCTTAACTCATGATGTCATAGATTCAACAAAGTTTTGCAAACTTTCCTCAGAGATTTCTCCATCACACACTTGCTCCATGCACATCTCGCAGATGCTCTGGTGGACTGACATGTGGTGACATTGGAGCAGAGTGATCTCATTGTCATGATCAGAAAAGCAGTTGGAGCTCCTGATGTAGCGTTCTGCTGCTGTAGCCATCTCTTCAAGGCTGGACATGTGTATCTAGAGATGGTATTCAGCATACTTCGGTTGGACAGATGATCACAAGTTTAGATTCATTACTTGTCTATGTGACCAAGTGAACTGAGTTGATGTGATTGGCTGATTAAATATTTATGCTAATGGTCCTATATTATGCAAAATTCACTTTGCAAACATTTTCTGACAGCCAGACGTGTCTCCATATCCTGTGTATTAGACATAAAAATCTGAAAATTCTTTCACCTCTCTCGCTTGCTCGACTTTTTAGCAAATGTCTGTTTAACTGGGTGAGTCTGAGATCTTTACCTTGGTGTCATGGATGGACTTTTTAATTGGCTGAAATTAAGAATTGATAGACTTTGAAAACAGTGTTGTTGGACTTTTAACATATGAAATTGTTGTAGAAAATGTAGGCTATGATATGGGAGCTTCAACAGGCAGGTCAACAAGTGGCCTTCAGTTATTTCATCTGAAAAATATTCAGTTTGACAAAGTGACCATGCCAAGTATTGTGTCATTTTAGCTTTAATGGATGGATGTATTGGTGATAAACAAGAAAATAGCTGAATAGAATTGTTTTCCAGATGTGTTCATCAGCTCTTCTTCAGACATCTTTACTCTCTGCTTTGGGTGCAGCAGCTGTGTCACTTCTCAGAAATAAATGGTTGTGATTGTGTCTGATGCCAAGTCCATCTATTTAACAGGAACATGGTCATACTCAGAGTTCAGTGAACACATCCAGACATATCACATCGACAGCCAGCATTACAACAATGCTGTTATAACCCAGCTGCTGTTTGATGAAGTGAAGCATAATTATTTAATGACACTGTGAATACGTAGAAGATGCTTCTTCTCACAGTTTCCTGGAGTTAAATCATGGCCATTGAGTCCAGAGGTAAGCTGTTTGGCAAAAGTACTGGGTGAAACAGCAACTGTCCAAGATCAATGGGGAAATACGTAACAGGGGCAAGACAAAGAGGAGAAAAAAAGGAAGGTTAAACATTTACTCTGAAACTTTTCCCTGAATGAACATGTACAGTTTGACAGACGATAACAGAATCCCAAACTTTGCATAAATACACATCATCAGACCCAGTGGTGAATTAAGTAAACAGGTGTATAATATATGATCAAATACAAATAAACACAAAAACTTCATTAGTAAGAATTTATTTTTATAGCACATAAAGAACCTCACCTGACCAAACACGGAGACCCCCTAAATTAGTAATCATATCACAAATATGAACTAAATTTTGCAAGAGAACATTATATACGGGCAAAACTGCATATTATAAAACTACTCTTTAATGAAATTTAACTTCATGTAAAATTAAAAATTATTAAGAGATTAGTTATCTTGTTTTACTATTTTTACTTGAGACTTTGTTGAAGAACAACCTGTAAAGCTGATGTGTAGCTACTAATTTTAACCACTAGATGGCAGCACGCTTATATAATTCATTACCAGCAAGCCAGGTGGACACAAACAGGTCTCTATGAATTATTATATGCTTTAACAGACTGAGTCATTAGTCTGATGTACACCAAATGCAAAACACACACTGCATTTATGTGTTAGATGATGAGGTGGTAAATCTGACACATGCCAGAGTGATGTTGGAGATTAAGAGAGGAAAAAAAGCAGAACACGCAAGAATGATGAAACAAGAAAGACTCGCCTCTTGTTTTGACTTTGTTTTTCTTCAGCTGTGGTTTTTCTTAGATTAGAGAGATTGAACTGTTCTTACATATGTTTTCAAAGAAGTCATTATGACAATGGATGTCAGTGATGATGTTAATAAAAACTAGAACCCAAAGACAAATTCATAGTTCCAGAAACAATCATTTCTTTTTCTTATTTTAAGTTAGTTGCTGTTATTAATTAATTATTCTTTTCAACATAACAACAAACTTTAGGAATCATTTGAGATTACTAAGCCACAGATATGGAAATTGGATGTAGACACAAAGAAATAAATTAAGAATCATTCCCACTCTTGAGAAAGTCTTTCTTTTTCAGAAGCTACAGCCAAAGTCATGGAAATACATCGCCATGGCAACAACACTAACAGCTGGGCTGTCTGACCCCCAGAGACATTTAAGCTGCACAATGTGGAGGTGGATGCATTTTTTTTACCCTTCTTTTCCTTTGAGCTGAAGCAACACAATCTGATATACAAATCAAAGGAATGATGGATGACATCAAAGAGGAGGGAAAGAAATAATGGCTCTGGGTTCAGTGGAAATGGTCACAATCACCTTAAGAGACCGAGGAAAGAAAAACGTCTGTCCATCCATCCATCCATCCGTCCATCCGTCCATCCGTCCATCCGTCCATCCGT
>JBAMHX010000004.1:6319159-6346541 GCA_037177515.1 Pseudomugil tenellus | reverse complement strand
ATAGATAGATAGATAGATAGATAGATAGATAGATAGATAGATAGATAGATAGATAGATAGATAGATGATAGATAGATGATTTATACTGCATCTAGTTGAAGCTTATAGACATGGCATTATTGTGAAATCCAAACAGATCAGGAACATTTTACTTCTACATGGAAGCTTTTGGGTCCGTGAGAGGCCTGGGTTCTTGGAAAAGAGAGACTTGCTTAAACTCAGAACACATTACTGTGGCAAACCCTCAGTATGAAGCTGGTATGCACTGAGGTGCTGGGAGAATGAAACATCTGACATAGCAAAAAAAAAAAAAAAAAAAGACTTAATATGGAAATCAAAGTGGAAACGGTTGGTCTCTGAGAAATGTTCACAGGTAAACAGCTTTGTGTGGAACTACTTATGCTTGTAATACCTGTAGTAGCATGTTGTTATGTGCAAAGCCACCACAGCAGCTTAATTACTTCCCACGTGAGACTAAGTAGGTCAGCTCTGGTATATGAGCTGGTATAAATGATGATTCCATTGTAATTTTTGGTATCGGTATTTGGATCCTGAAGAGTCTTGACAGATTTGAGGTTTGAGTCACAACAAATACTTTACTGAATAGTCACATCAGTTTAGAAAAATTGTGACACATTCATAGATTTGCCGACACTCATGAAGATTAATTTAAAGAAGATGTTGAGCTTCCAGGGATATTTGGAGACATTTTTCCTCAGGCTGAGCAATTATTTTAATTCCTCAAATAAAAACAAGAAGTTGGTTCAAATCAAAGTCGTTTGTAATGCGCAAAAGTTGCACATTACAAAAAACACCAATCATTTAAAAGCAGAAGGGATTTTATTTGATTCCCTGTAAGAAGTGTCGTCATTGTCAACTTCTGAACTTTAATACTTCTGTATTAAAGATGTGTTCAACACAAAACATGTATCTTTATAATAAAACCTTAACTTAAACTGGATAAGCATCAGTTTTTCTGAAACATACTGCGAAAAAAAGAGCAACCCATGATACACATGCTCAGCGTGTTACAGAGCTGCAAGACCAGAATAACTAAATGCTAAGCTGGAATTTTCACTGTTATTTGTTTATTCAGCTTCCTGGCAGTCAGTACTATACTTCCTCTAAGTAAGATAATAACACTTCAGTAATCTCTCTTATGATCTTTATTATACTGCGCTGGACAAGCCACCTGTCCAAAGTGTAGCCTGCATCTGACCTGCCGATTGCTGGGATAAGTTCCAGCTGAATGAATGGTACACTTTATAATAAAGGTACACAACATTTACTTAGTTACTTGCTTAGTTACTAAGGAGTAACTAAATAATTATTCAGGAACAAAATAGATAGTTAACCAATGCTTATTGGTAAACCCACACGCCAGCCTTAATAGTGGACTGATGGTCAGTTATGTGGAAAACCTCAGAAATTCTCCAGGTGAATTATAGATTTACTTTGAACTATTAAGCTAACAGCTTGTAGTTGACACAAACCTGTTTTATTGTAACTGATTCATTTTACACATGATTTGATCCAATTCAAGGTTGCAGGGAAGCTGAAACCAATCCATACAATCATCAGGTGAGAAGCAGTATACGTCCTGGACAGGTTCTGGGCAGGTCCAGTCCATCGCAGGTTTCCCAGTAGCTACTAATGTAATTGGATACCGACTTTTATAAAACCAGTAAGGATGTAAGGCCTTACCAATTCCATTTTTTGGCAGTGCTGTCATCTTAACTCTACTTGACCATTACTTCTTGAGTACTTTATTTTAAAGTGTTATAGAATGAATGAATGAATGAATGAATGAATGAATGAATGACATGGCATTATTGTGAAATCCAAACAGATCAGGATAGATAGAGTATAAATTTTCCAATGTTGTGCAAAATGATTAGTACCTTTTTAATTTTCTTTACAATACAATTAGTAATGGCTAGTTCCATTAACATTATCACTTGGAATGTTAGAAGCCTAAATCACCCTGTTAAAACAAGAAAGGCTCTGACACACTTGAAGATTTTGTGGGCTGATATAGTCTTTCTCCAAGAAATGCGGGTGGGTGGGGGAGCTATTTCATTCAACCTATCAGGGGAAGGCTAGAGGGACAGCAGTATTGATAAGCAAAAAAATACATTTTAATTGTTCCTCTGTCTTTGCTGACCCCAAAAGGCAGATGTATCATAATAACTGGCTCATTGTATAATCTTGATGTTATTCTATTCAATATCTACGCAACCAATCATGATGATCCTCTTTTTTTCTCTCGTGTTTTTGGACGATTACCCTTCCGTAGCTTGCATTTGCTTTTCATGTGAGGTGAATTTAATTTGTATCTGAACCCCGGGATGGATAGGTCATCTGTCAGACCTGGATGTTTTGTCTCTAAATCTGCCACCTATGTTCAATCATTCCTCTCCACTTATGGTGTTTCGGATATCTGCTGTTTTTTACACCCACAGGACAGCAGGCAATACTCTTTCTTTTCAAATGCGCATCAATCTTACAGTAGGATTGATTATTTTTTTAGAGATAATAAACTGACTCCAAATATCCAATTATGTGATTATAATTGTAATATCTGATCATGCACCCCTCGTTTTAAAAATAAATATACCTGCTTTCTCTTTTCCTAGGAGACATTGGAGGTTCAATTCTCTTTTACTAGATGATGAAAACTTTGTTAATTTCATTTCAGATCAGATTGAATTGTTTATTGAATTTAATATGACACCTGATGTTTCTGTTGCATCTGTATGGGAGGCTCTTAAGACATATCTTAGAGGTCAAGTGATATCGTTTGTGGTGAAAAAGAAGCAGCCTTGTATAACTCTAATAGTATGTGTAATTGTGAGTTTCTTTTTGAATTTTTTAGAGATCTACAAATAACCACCTTGAGTCCTAACAAAGTTTTTAAATTGAATTCGCCTATACAACAGCAGGAGGTCTTGGAAGCTATTAGGGTGATCCATCCATGCAAATCACCAGGCCCCGATGGTTTTTCGAGTGAGTTCTATGCAACTTTTGCTGGAAAATTAGCTCCCTTGATGACCACCATGTTTGCAGATTCTGTGTATAGAGGTATTCTACTTAGGAGTTTAAATCAGGCATGTATTACTTTACTACCTAAAAATTGATGAGAACCCATTAGAATGTGGCTCCTACAGGCCAATTTCTCTTTTAAATTGTGATTATGAAATCCTAGCTAAAATCCTGGCCTGCCGATTGGAAACTGTTTTGCCTAGCCTTATATCTTGTGATAAATCCGGTTTTTGTAAAGGATCGAAGCTTCTTTTTTTAGTATTTACGATTAATTAACATCTTGTACACACCTAAGACCAAATTTACTAAGATATCATTTTGCGTGTGCTAATTAGCGTGTGGCATCTAGGATTAAGCGTGTGAGGCGGGGCCATGATTAGTAAGTGATCTACTAAGATTGCTCACGCAAATGACAGCAGGTGCAAAATGTTGGAGACATGCCTGTTTAAATGAGAATTTAGCATGTCATGGTTTTTTAATGATGACAACTTTACAAAACTGCAAGCGAAAATACAAGTTTGATCCGATGGAATTAGAGGTGTTGGTAGAAGAATCCAATAAAATGTTCAAAGAGCTACACCTTTTTCCATTAATAATCCTGTAGTACATAATTCTATTAGAATTTGCCATCAATTTAGAAAGCATTTCGGTTACTTGATGAGCTTGCATCTTCCGAGTGTCAAATCACTCTTTCCCTCCTTCACTGTGTCATGAGCTCTCTCAGCCTGTGACTAGCACTGATTGACTCCCTGATCAGCTACACCTGTTTCTCATTACCTGTCAGCTGCTCTGAATTCCCCTGTTAACCCTGTATATAACCCTCTTTTCAACAATTGTCCAATAAATATGGTATACCCGATTCACATTTTTTTTTTAGATATTTGCAGGTGCATCATTTCGTAATGACTTCCATTCCAGGGTTCCCTACCAGACCTCCTCAAAATGTTGGCTCTAGAATCCCCTTCTATGTTAACCATTAAAACAGCTTGGGAGCAGGATCTGTATAGGACTATGAATGGTATAATATTGTGAGGAATATTGATTCTTCTTCAATGTGTGCAAAACATTGCTTGATACAATTTAAGGTTGTCCATCGTGCATACCTTTCTAAATCTCGATTAGCAAAAATGTATCCACAAATTGATCCACTGTGGATGTAAAGACATCAGTGAAGCACTTACATGTATTCTAGGAATCAAAATACCTTTAAACTCCCTTTTTGATCCCCTTTTTGGGATCAATAATGAGGGTCTGATCTTACCGGGAGTCAGAGGATTATTACCTTTTCCACATTATTGGTTCGACACCTCATTCTACTTAAATGGAAGGATGCTGCCCCACCCACTGTATCTCATTGGATTCGGGATGTGTTATATCATCTCAAACTCGAAAAAATTAGATATTCAGTGAGGGGTTCAGAAATTAAATTTCATAAGGTTTGGAGGCCATTTTTGGTCTTCTTTGTTCAGCCATCCACAAATATGACAGAGTGATCCTTTTTCTCCTTTAAGTATGCTATTTGTTAGGCTCTGTAATTATTTTATAGTTTGTTTTTATAGTAATATTTGACTTACTGTGCACTGTTCACCCAATTTTTGTGCTTTAATTTCTTTGTTCTTCATTCTCTATTGTTAAATAGTTCTTTAATGTATGTGATTGACAGCGGGAGACGGGCTATTGTGGGGTTTGTTTGTGTTAGATTTGAAAACTAGATGAATATATTAAACGACAAAATGTTAGAGATGGTAATTTTGTCTTTTAATCACGATAGTAATTTTGTATATCTTTTAATCCTGCTGATTGACAATCTGAACCTGCTGTTCTTTTCCCTTTTTGAGATTTTGCTATGTTATAAGTTGGTCAGCTCAGGTCCGAGTTGTTTATTCAGACCACCAGGGTGGCGAATGTAAGAGCGGGCCAACGATTTATAAATAGTATTTTCTTTTCTTTTTAGAGGGTCGCTTTATGACATGTTATCAGTGCGGGGTTGATGTGAAGTGTGTTTGCAGTGCAAATCGGGTATATCCTGTCATGGTTCGGGTGCTGTGCGGATTACACCCTTTTAGCGGGTTATTCGGCCCTGGGACACCAGAGGGGATAGACTAGCCCCGAGCTGGGTGGGTTTATTATAATAAGTGGGAGCGCCTGAGCATTATTTAAATAAACTTAGTACATATTATTATCATTTGGTCGCCCTCTTTACTTTGCACCTGCTGCACTAGTTACATATGCAACTCTTTCAAACCCTGTGATCTCAAAACTGCCCTCCTTTGTTACTGATGCTGTTAGCATTAAGCAGTGATTGGGCAACAATCATTTCAGCTAAATTCAGACAAAACTGAAACTTTATTCAATGCACTACCTTTACATGAGGGGTGCCCCAATCTGCTCCTTAAGATCTGCTATCCTAAAACTTTTACATGCAGCCTTTCTCCAGCACCCCTGAACCAAATGAATGACTTGCTAGCAATGACTGATGGACATGCACATGACGGAATTCAGCCATTTGATTCAGGAATGTATGTCAGAGTGCAGATGAGAATGGGCAGACTGGTTAGAGATGATAGAGAAGCAACAGGCAGCCAAGTAAACACTGGTTTTAATCACGGCATGTGGAATCTGTCTGAACACACAACATTTCCAGATAAGCAGCAGAAAACCATTCCTATCAGCTACGAACAGGACATGCAATACAAGAAGTCCTGATTTCAGTTGCTCATTCGGATGGTAGGGTCAGGAAACAATACTAATAAGGTCAGAGACACTTCGTTTAAAATAGTGCTCAAAATCTATCCAGTAAAGCACTTTATAATTGAATTTTTAAACAATATAGACGTCATGTGCTCTTCTTGTTTTGTGCATCCTAAAAACTGTTCCCCGTTTGTTTTGGCACTGTAACTTTATAAAGGTATTTTGAAAAATGTAACTAAATTTATTACCAATTAGCTTTGATCAATTTATTACTACTGCTAGCTAAGTTTAACATTAGCCCACTTTCCCCTTTTCTGTGTTTTTTCTTAAATATTTTCAGTTCTTGCATCAATTAATAATCCAAAAGCATACAGTGTACTGTTAATTTGTTCATGTGCATTATAAAAGAAAAGTTTGATTATAAAGATCATGTCAAAGTGGTGAAATAATGTATTTTTAAGTAAAAGCGTTGAATATTTCTTTCTTTACTGCACTGTAAGTGTGAAATATTATTCAACAGTTACCATTGTTACTTGGAAATATGCTTTAAATATCTGAAAGTAATTTCACAGATAAAAATAATGATATTTCTGCCAACAATTTAATCACATTGTTTTTTTTTTTTTTTTAAAAAAGCAGCCTGTTGAATTATCTCATATAGTCTATTTAGTTTAAAATATAAACAAAACAGTTTATCTGTAATAGTAATTCACTCATTCATTTAAAATATGTATATTATAACATTTTTTTTCACAGAGATGTACAAAATGAAAATTATATTCTCTAAACAGTAATGTCCCAATTCTCTGTTCACTTCAGTTTTAACCTACATCCTTGCGTGTACACTTCATAGAGGGCCATTGGGTGGAGTGTGGGTATTAGGCCTCTGTTGACTCGGTGTCAAAACTTAAAACTTGATCTTTAAACAATCATTGCAACCATTCTAGTTGGGACTTTTTTTACGTTTTTGAAAGTAGTGTGTGACAAGAGGGTTCATTAAAAAAAAATCTGAAAAAATAAAACAGAAGAGGCTCAAAGATCTCTGGTTAAAAACAGGAGCAGCGGAAAAGGGTGATGCCAGACGTTTGCAGTGACCACTTTCTAACAGGTTAAGAGGTCAAGTTTATTCAGTTGAGACATGCAGTGGAACTTAACAGGGAAATCAATCAGGAATTTTAATTTTCAGAGGATAAATAATCAAGTGGCTGCGCGGTGGTGAGGTGGTTAGCACTCTAGCCTCACAGCAAGCAGGTTATCAGTTCGATCCTCAGCTTGGGCGGTGGCCTGTCTGTTTGGAGTTTGCATGTTCTCCTCGTGTTAGCGTGGGTTCTCTCCGGGTTCTCCAGCTTCCTCCCACAGTCCAAAGACATGCACCTTGGAGATGGGCTGATTGGGGACCCTATATTGCCCATAGAAGTGTGTGTGTGTGTGGTTGTTCATCTATGTGTGTGGCCCTGTGATAGACTGGCGACCTGTCCAGGGTGTACCCCGCCTCTCGCCCATTGTCAGCTGGGATTGGCTCCAACCCCCCGCGACCCCCTTTTGGGAATAAGCGGTAGAAAATGGAGGGATGGATAAATAAATAAGTAGATCAGAGCAGATAAGAACAACAGTGATTCACACATTATTACAGTTAGTATATCATTTGTACAAGTTAATTTATTTAAAATATTCATTAAAACAAGGCAACAGACATTTGAAACATATTTGGATCTTAAAAGATTGATCCAGGTTAAAATGAACTAAAATTAAGCTTCCAGGCTTTTGAAGGCTTTTGCTTGGCTCACAGTGTAACATGTCTGCAGTATGAGATCATTTATGTCAACTGCACCAATGTTGTTTACGGCCATTAGATTATGTGAAAAGTGTGATTCATTTGAAGGATATCGGTCATAACCACATCTGTGTCATTACGCTGAAGTGGAGCAAAATACATCCTGTCCCCCATCTTCCAGTTCACGTGAGGGAAACCCAGTCAAACCAACAGAGCAGCTTTGAGATATGGTGGAATGGGAAATTCTCATGTGCAGCCGACAAATCTGTAACAACTGTGTGGCGCTTTATGTCAATATGGCAGAAAATATCTGTGGAATGTTTCCAACACCTTGCAATAAAGAAGTAAAACGGTGGTCTAACCCAGTACTAGCTAGATGTACTTGATAAAGTTACCAATTAGTGAATATATTTATATGCATTTTTATCAACTCACTTAATATTTGACTTAAAGTTCTTTCAGATTTATTTTTTTTCAACAATATTTTAAAAAGTGAGGCCCTCTAGACTGCAGCATTTTGATCTGTCCCAGGATGCCGACGACATGAAACAAAACACAGAGCCTAAAAGAGAGCATGCATGCTCAAGGACTCTGAAACAATTCAAAACAAAACAACAGGGACTGCATTCAAACACATGTGCATAAACACAGCAAGCACAAGCAGCCTGATAGTTCAGCACTGAATGTACAGTAGCAGTAGCAAACAGCTGGGGGGAGGCAGGAAAAGTGCTGCATCCTGAAGATAACATAAAGTCAGACAGGCTGGTTTCCAGTAGGAAATGCTTCTGATGCATCTAAACAGGACGTCATGTGTCTGTTCAGAGAGCAGAGGTGCAGCAGTGGTCTAAATCTGTGTGTATGTGTGTAATGACATCATTTCCATGTGGAAATCCCAGCTTTATCTTAAGTTTTAGCTTTATGTATGTAGTGTCTTTTAAATTACTAAAATTATGTTGCAAAAACTGTGTTTTCTTGTTCTTGCTGAAACAAGAGCAAGATCAAACTTCTTACTTACTTACTTCTTAAGTAAGCTTAAGTCAGTCTAAGTTGATTAAACAACAGGAAATAAAGCGATGCTGGAATCATATCTATTAATTTCCTAGATATTTGTTTGAACGGCTGATATTTTTGTAAAATTGTTTTTGTTTTTCAAAATCACAGTTTTGAAAGTGACATTGAAGTTTTTGCTATTTGATAAAATAATTTAAATTAAACTAAATGTAAAGAAACAAACTAACGTGCTGATGAAAAAGATGTTATATTGGCATGTTTTCATCATAACTTTGTACAGAGCTAGCATGTTCACCACTATTTGGCTTGTATGAATCAGACTCGCTGGTGTTTAATGCAAGGGCGTCCAAAGGCGTTCCTTTAGGGCCGCTGTTCTGCAGGTTTTACATGTGTCCCTGCTCTAACACACCTGGCTTACATTAATGGACTTGTACTGTTAAAGTGCTTTTTCCATTTACAAGTTGTCCCTTCAAAGCACATTAAACTACATAGCACATTCACACACACCCTAACAGGTACACTGGGGGGGAACTTGGGGTTCAGTGTCTTGCGCATGAAGTCAATGGAAGCCTGGAATTAAGCTACAAACTTTCTGGTGGAAAGACAACTGTTCTTCCTCTTGAGCTCTGCACATCGACTCATGAATTTATATTAAGGGATACAACTAAAACCGGCAGGACTATGACCCTCGTGGACAGCAGCTGGACACCCCTAGTTTAAAGGTCTCTTTACTTAAAAAGTAAAATCCCAGATTCCATCATCATTTGTGGTAAACATCTCAAATTCTGTGACGACTATTTGGACAAAAATATTACTCAAGCACAATTAAAAATGTTGTTCTTAAAAACTTTACCAGGTCAGTCCAATGAGTGTGACTGCAGGTTACCTGAAATTTATGGACCAGTCAGACCATAATATTAAAATATGCCAGCCTTAAAAAAGCACATCAGCGCTCCAGGAAAACACTTGTATGCTCGATGACCAGATGCAATCACGTAATCTAACACTGCCACATAGCTTGTTGGCAGAAACCCATAAAAAACAATGTATGCCAAAAAAGTTTTGGTTAGTTAATCACGGAAAAAAACAAAAAACAAAAAAACAATTGGGGAGACAGAATTTCTTTTTAGTTCATTTTTAATTTCAGGGTCGTGGGAAAGCTGGAACCTGTGCACCTGTGTCAGTAATTAGCTGGGGAGAGGCAGATAATACACCTTGGACAGGTCACCAGTCCATCACAGGGCCAACATCACAGGGTGAAATTATCAACCTAACATGTATGTCTTTGGATGGTTGGAACAAGCTGATGTGCCTGAGGAGAACCCACATATCACTTCAATGCAGTTAGCTTTTAGCAGCTAAACCAAGGTCCTAGCTAGCACCTAACACATCTACACCGGTGGTAGGCAATTGCGGTCCTGAAGTTCCACAGTATTGCATGTGTTGTGAGTTTCCCTTCTGCAACACACCTAACTGAGATGAATTACTAATTAGCAGACTTCTGTCAAGTTTTACATTAAACTCTCCACAAGCCTGCTAATTAAGTCTAATGTGTGTCAAGTGTGTTGCAGCAGGGACACACCCAACACTTACAGAACTGGTGCATTTGAGGATCCTCAAGAAAAATATAAAAATTGTGGTTGTAATGATGATATCACTAAATTGCTCTTTGAGGATTAATGACGTTGTTTGATTAATTGCACAGTTTGAGGTCAGCAAGCACATGTTGACTCAAGCGCATAACAAAATCTTACATTTTCCTTTGTTTTCTCCCAAGGTTCATGTATTAAATGGATTTCTGGTTATTGTTCTATTAAATTTTGAGACTTTTAGGACATTTATTGGATGCTGTATTATTCACTATCTGTCAGATATTTTTTTAGCCTGCATTGTTTGTGTCGTGGCCAATGACCCAGACTCTGGGAGGGACTTCCTGACAGGAAAACAGATCCCAATCCTGGCAAACATAGGTGTACACATTGTTGTGAACATCCACACTCCCATGACCTATTAAAAGTACAACATGCACTTTCTCCCACTTGTGTATATTTAAGGAAAAAAATGCTCTGCAAGCAGAAAAATTTATTCTGGCTACTGATTACACTTTTAGACTATTTTTATCTCACAATTAAGAAATAAGTAGGTTCTGCTTTCAAATAAAATGATTAAATTAAGATAAAAAGAAAGTTATTTTATGGTTATGATCATTTGTGTTCTATATCTGTGGACATTTGAATAAATACTTTGATACTTTTATTGTATAATTTGTATTGATGTATCTGTGTGTTTGCATGTTTTGTTCCATGTGTAGGAGTTTACCTGTATGCGACACCCTATATGCATACAGGAATACATACCCCAGCCTTTTATTAAATTTATCCAAATACTTCAGCTAAAATCAGAAGAACTGAAAATCAGTAAAGATATTAATATTTATCAGAAGACTGTACACTGTAACCATAAAGGTTTGGACAGGGTCAGCAACAATACTCAGGTACTATGCTTCGGTGGAACTAAAGGACCCAAACTGCCCCCAACACCATCAGCAGCTTGAAGCATTGATATAGGGTAGGATAGGTCCATGCTTTGGTGTCATTTCCCCCAAATTCTGACCCCGTCTTAATATGGAGGTGAAATAGAGACTTATCAGATCTTCTGTTGTCCAGTTTTGGTGCATCTGTGAAGAGAACCACAAGTTTCTAGCTTTTACCTGACAGCAGAAGCGCCCAGTGTTAACTTTATATGATTATAAAGAGTTATATAGAAATAAATTACATCATATAATCCAAATCCAGTACATCAACTTACTGATTTTATTCAATTTTGCCATAAAAATTACAAACATTAACAGAAAAACCAAAAAGGTTTCACATTTTCCCATTCATGACGAATTGTAAAAAATAATATGCAACCATTTCACAACACTTCTTAAACCATTAACCCGAATTCCCAACAGTCTGTGCACACGCTATATACAATAAAACACACATCACTGAGCCAAACAAGACAGACTGCTGTTAATCAAAGCCCACAAATTCCATCACTGATGGGACTGGCATAAACAATACCAGCAAAAAAAGACATTAAAAAATTCCCCCATAATGAAAAAAAAAACATTTAGTGAAAAATAACATAGCTATCAATTATTTTGCTAAACACAATGACCTGAAAACCTTGTAGCAGTTCATAATTTGAAATAACAATTAAGCAAAAGAACTGCTTTAAAAATGTTATTTAACTATTTATTTCAAATAAATCAACCTGAAAAAGATCAATATGTAAAACGTGGAAACACACAGTTATGAATTTGGAATGATGAATGAAACTAGTGCAGAAGCCAGAGAGTCGAAAACAGGTACAACAAACAACATCTTTATCTCAGATGTTGTGAAAACAAATGCCTGAAACTGGTTTTGCACCTCATTACCTAAACAGTTTTAATATGCACAAGGAGGAATGTTGTCATGCTGCTTTTGCTGTTAACAACACAGTTTGTCCCTTTGTAGTCAACAAAGTAAAGTTTGTATTTCATTCAGGTCACTGGAGATGTTACATCCATCTAAAATGTTGCTGTAAACCTTAAGGCGGGTTGATCAAGGCACAAGTTGTAAAACAAAATACCGTAATATTTCCCCACATTTAAGCACATTCTACCAAGATATCATTTCTCAGTAGGACCGTCTAGTTAAAAAAGCACCAATAAATACATTAAGAATTTGTCAAATAATCTGTCTTTATTACACATAAACACTTTTTTTGGTTTTGACTTTTTAGATTAAGATTAGAAATCATATAAATTGGCTAATTAACAAAAACTAAAATCAACCATTTGTTGGGATTATTTCAGTGTTGTAAACACTTGTAAAGTCAGTGTTAGTCCTACAACAAGACAAAAAAGACAATAAGTATTCATTTAGAAATAAATTTAAATCAATAAAATAGTTGCACTTTGGGGTTTAGAAATATTATGGGATGTGACACTCCTGCTGTCAAAGTTTATTCAATTAGAGATGAAAAAATTAAATGAACAAGCCAGGGCAGAAAACATTTTAGCTGAACACTAATATGTTGTCTACATGTTTTTAATGGTTCAGGCTGTTATGTGTACTACCAAGTCTGAAGAAAGAAACAAAAAATACAGCAACCAACAGCTTGTTTTGGCTAACAATAGTTTGACTGAGCTAATGTTTGATAATTCCCAGTATTTAAGGTTATGTTACATAAATTAATTATGTGGGTTTTTTTTAAACTTACTGTACCCATTACATAAATGCCATTTCTGTGCTATCTGTGCAAACCGGAAGAATAACGGCTGATGTTCATGCTAGCTAGAGCACCAGTGCTAGCGCTTTCACAAACTTCATAAATCTCAAGTGGGAAGCAAAAATAAATAAAACCATTTACACTCATTATTTTTCATTAAGATGTGTCACTGCTGTACTGTGTATATAAAAACAGCGTGCATCATTGTAAAGACCACAAAATTAAATGTCTCAAAACCATTAATGCTATAAAAAAATTGCAATACTATGTTAAACATTATATACAGAAGTTTGAAAATCAAACTTTTCACATAAGATTTCACTTAAGATACTTAATCTAAAACAAAAATTGTGACTAGAGTTTTAGGAACAAAAATAATCCTTTCAATTTGTTTTCATGGAGTTTTCGGATAATTAAATTGAATATCTACTCTATCTATTCAAAGTGTAATGGCTCAGACAGAAGGTAAAAATTCATTGTAAGAAATTTTGATAGATGTACAGTTTATGTGTACCCTATCCCTACAAAGCAGCAACTACAAAGTTGTACTTTTAACCCTTCAAATGCAATCAAAGGGGTAGAATAGTTTCAAACAGAAACTGTACAGAGGCTCCAAACCAACATGGCTGCTATATAGCTTGCTCTTCTGAAGGTCTTAGGACTGTGGAAGATAGTAAAAGTATTTAAATGTACAAATTAGACATAATCAACCTTCAGTTTTGAGAAAAAAAAAACTCCCTACACGTGCTAGGAGATATGTTCCTTTTCAGCTGTAAAATGGAGTAATACAAAATGTGTTGTTGGTTTCTGAGTTTAATTGCTGCTCTTGAGCTCAAAGCGACTGTAAACCTGCTTAGTCTTCATCTTATTGTAATGGTTTACAAGGTCCAGCTTGCTGTGTCCCAAAGTCATTCGCTTCTGGTCTTGCCGACTAATGAATGCACCTGGAGATGGTGGTGGTGGTGGGCTCTGTTGGCTCTCTGGCTCAGCCTGTGAGAGGTCCGGTCCAGCCCAGTGTGAGGAGTTAAGAGGAGATGGTGACCTACGGAAGTTGTAGTCTTTGTCTTTGGAGCTGGGTGTCAAGAACATATCTGTAAGTTTGCTCATCACCTGGTTGGAAGAACTCCTCTGCTTGGTGGTAGGTTTGCTATCATTGACTGGGGAAGGCATCTGGATCTTGGGGTTCAGGTTTGAGCTGTGATTGCCATGAAACAAGCTAGGGTTGTGATCATACAATCCCAGTGCCTGAAATTTAGAAGAAGTGCCACCTATATTGGCCCGCATAACGTCCATCGGGTTGGGTTTGTTCCACTCAGTAGCAATTGGCTGACCATAGATTGGTGATGGACGATCTAGAACTGGGCTATGACTGGTTCCTCCATTAGCAGAGCCTCGTGCTGTTGGAGTTTGCCCCCCCACTCGTTCAACACCTCCACCTCTTCTTTCTGGGCTCAAGTGAGATGAGCCTGTGGGCTCTTTCTTGTCATGACTGACTTTGTAGACTGTGTTTGATGTCATTCCAGGTGCAACCTTTATGCTGGAAATGCTGTTGCTTGATTGGCTGCTGGAGTTTTCAGAACACACCTTCTCCCGTTGCCTACTGTGGGAAAGTCTGAATTAGTACATGGTAGATTTCTTTCACTCTACTGCAGCACCAAATGTTGACTGATCACCTGACTTACACATCAGCTGTTTGATGTTTGATACACTCGCACCCTAAATGCTGAAGTCTGCCTCTTTTTGTCTAAATTCTATCATAACAGACGCAAACCAAAATGGCATATGATGTTTAGCATCTTATGTATCAGGGAATTTTCTTTGTACCATTAGCTCAATGTTTAATCCTCGAAAATGTGTTTTAAGACGTTTTATTTCCTAAAAAGATATGTTGAGCCTCTATCTCTGTTGCCTCTTCACAGCCAGCTAGATCCATCAGCTATGTAATAACAAAACAAACAAAAAAAAACCCCAAAAAAACAAAATCCAAGGTAATGCTCACCATGCTGCTGCTTTGCTTTCAATGTTGAGTCACACAGAAAGTGATGCTTTTTTTAAACCTATCAATGGATGGCAATGTGTAAAGCTATACTTTATGGGGTTTGATCAACAATATTGGGACAAACTGAAGGGCCAGTTAAAAGAAGGATGGACTGGATTTGGTATTCTGACACTGTTCCCAGGCCATTCAAATGTAAAAAACTGCCTACCAACCTGCACTATACAGACCCATACTTGTTGATTTCAACAAAGTTTTATGGAACCAGCTCCTAGTTTGGGTTCAGGAAGCAGAAACCCTCTCTACCTTTAAAATCAGGCTTCAAACTTTTATTTTTTATAAAGCTTATGGTTTGGTCTGACTCAATGACCTGTTTCCATCCAATTAGTTATGCTACTGTAGACTGAGACTGTGGGATGTCCAATAATACCATGGGCTCTTTTCTGATCTCTATATTTGCTATGTGTGAATATATGACACTGTTGTCAGTCCTTTTTGTTTCTCTTTCTTTCCAGGTAAAATCTACCATTTTATGGTGCTTGTTGACTCCTCTTTCATAGCCGAACCTACCTACCAACACTGGTTGCACTCAATAAAACCTTAAGGCCTGCAACAAATAAACTAAAACCCCAACAATAACAAACAAAAGTTCACTTCTCCAACCTGAGAGAACTTCAGCCTCTCTCTCAGACACCTTAGTTCAGTAAGAAAGTACCAGACAAGGTAGCTTTATCCCTCCCTGTAGTGTCCTTTCACAAATCACACCAATCCTCAAGGAAAGGACATCAAATCTGACTCAAGAACACAAGTCCCTTGATGTTCTTACCTGTCAGAGTGTAAATCCAGTCCAAGGCCCCCGCTGATACCCATGCCTATGCCCATCATGCCTTGATATGGTGGGTAGTAGAGCATTCCTTCTTCCTCTGGGTTCACGAAATGGTCGATGATCTGCGAGTCAGCGTATAAACAGCGAAACTCCCGATCGAAGCTGTCTGTGATGCGACCAGAGAAATGCATCATCATGTTGCTGTGCACCTGAGCAGACAGCCAGGTGAAGCTGGAGAGCAGAGAGGGCATAAAATTAGAAATGGCCTGACATTTGTCACAAGCAGCAACTAATTGCCATAATGGAAACTAGAAATTATGAAACACAAAAAGAGGCCTGGACTCTGTATCTATCAGCTACCTTTGAGCAAATTACCTCCTAGCACCACTCGCTGATTAAAAAAAGGCTTGCAGTGAGTATTAACTAGATCCTGGGTGAGGATGACTCACTGCAGTGAATCATCTTATCAGCCATGCATAACCACAGAAAACGCCCGGACAGCTGGAACCAGATACTTTAGTAGCCAGAGAAATGACACTGTTTCAGGAGCTGACAACTACACCAGTGTATGACTTAGACAGTTATTCTCACACCAAAATTGAACAAACCAGTATAAACATTAACCTTTGTTTGCAACTAATCATGTAATTTTTAAGTGTAAAAAATTATTCAATATTTCTTATAACAATTTAAATAATTATATCTGTTCACAATCACTCATGTTTCATCTTGTATTTTAACTCTTAATCTTTGTCAATAGATAATTCATAAATGAACTCTTAACTTTCTAACAACTTTTCTTCAACTGATTCTGAAAACCCAAGCTATTCAAAAGGTTGGCTAAGTGAGTAACAGTTGCTTTAAGCCAGTTACTTTAATTGTGGTAGAGGAATTGGATGTTTTTAAAAATATTTCTATTATTTATTTAATTCTATACTCTAATGGCATGGTCCATATAATTTACTGTAAAATATATTGTCATAAAAACTCCTGATTAGACAAGATTCTAATTTTCATCCTTTGCCCCATAATAAAAACAATACAGAGAAATAATATAATATAGTGTGCATAACAAGTGCAATGTCCACTGAAAATGAAACAAAAGTGAGATATTGTTACATTTTGATCAGTTTCACAGCAGCCAATAAAGAAATAAAATAGTCTATAAAGACCCAGCAGAACTACCAATCACTCAGCCTAACATAATTCTTGATATCTTCCCTAAAGGAAGTGTTCAGAGCACACCTTCTCTGGAAATCAGTCATTAAGTCTTATTGTTCACGCTAATAAAGTTGTTCCAAAGAAATCTTTCAAGTTAGAAACATGATATTTCCCTCCAAAGATAATTAATTGTGAGATAAACAAGGTTGTTTCGATAAACAAAGCACGATTATCTTAAATCTGGTTTGAGTGTTAGCAGCTCGGCTAATAAATGCATTTAAATTTATCCAAAATGAATATAAAAGACAAAAATGTATCTTATGCTTGATATCAGGCTTGATTTGATAAGATACAGCAAACAGGCATCTGTCTGGCCCGTTTGAAGAGACGATTAAACAGCTTACTCAGAATACTACTGAGCACATGAAAACGCTTTTAGCTTCCATGCAAAAAAAAGATTAATATTTCCTTCGATATTAAATCTGCTCCAAATCGGTTTCCTTTTGAAGTTAAACGGAAAAGTCTGCTGCATTCTGCTTTTGGCTTACTGTGCTGTCGCCCTTTCTGCAGCGCTGTTACAGCTTCAAACTAACCCAACGCTACTTATTTTTATGCTCTGCTGAAATGTGAAAGTCATTCTATAAGTTTGTATTTTCCCTCTCTTAAATTTATTTTTTCTATTAATTCATTTCTTTCCCACCATTAAACACTTCCTAATGTATGAAAGGTGCTGCTCAAATAAATTTGTTTGTTGGCAAACTATTTTCAGAACTCATTAGCAAGCTTTCTTGGTTAATGTCAAGGTTAAATATTGTTAAATAATACAATTCTATTGAGTATTTATGTAAAAATCAGTCCAATAAATAATAACAAAAACAAATATTGTCATTAATGCAGCTGTGTGGGTTGGTTAGACTTTAAAGCAACGCTACATAACTTCCTGAGCTTACTGAGAAACCAGCCCGATTCAGCAGATTTACCACGTTGCACATCCGCAACTGGATTTCAATACACTAGTTGTTTTGAACATCCATTGTTGCTGAATCATCAAAGAAATGGAAGAGGATGTCTTATGAGGAACAAGGATAAAAAAGAGAAAAAGACAGAGCAAGACATAAGACACAACTCAACAGCAGACTGACGTTTACTGGTGGAGTGCTCAGAAAAGAGACATGATGAAGACAGATACTAAAATTATCTGTTGACAAGTGTAAATCCCTACCATAGTTTACTAGTGCTGCTTTAAACATCCCGAACCTGCAGTGACTGCAACATCTCATCTTTTACAGTTCTGCTGGAGATGAATGTTCATCACGAAGCAACCCAGAATAATTGCGTCAGGATATTCTCACTAAAATGTTTCGTACAAATATAAACCAGTAATAAAAGATGTCACCATAAAAAAGTAAAAAAAAAAAAAAAAAAAAAAACATGCAGACTTGCAGATCTTGTTCTGTTTTTATTCAATTTATTCTTTTTTACATTTATTTTGATTCTCTCACTTTCATAAATTCTTTTGCATATTGCTGTCATGTTTCTACTGTTTTATGTGAAATGTGTACATGTGTTTCATACATGTATAAAACACATGTACATAAATAACACTCCCATGGCTTGGTTAGTTTGGTTGGGTTTGGATTGTTGCGTACAACAGTTAGAGTCACTTCACACTTTTGGAATTACAAGCCATTTCTAAATAACTAAACATGAAAACAAACCTGTCATGCTTTGATATTATTCAACAAACACTTTTAGATTTTTTTTTAGACAAAGCTGCAACAAATATCTTATGCTTCCTCATAAGTTCATTTCCTGCTGATGATTTCCGTCATTTAATATAAGAGAAAATTCTGATGAATGTTTAGTGAAAAGGAAAGAATGTGTGACGAACAGCTTGGCACTCTTCTGGTCTCGCCCTTCATTCCTCACTAAGCGGTTCTGTTTGAGTCGTGTCATCCTGTCCCCACCCAACCTTCCTACCTGCCGCACACCTGATGCCACACTTAATCCTCCAACAAGTCCCAATGGTCGCCCTTTAGAGACGACGGCTGGGTTTTACCAGCTGAGGCTGGACTTTTAATAACACCATCAAGTACATGAAGCTTCTGTGACACTGACTTGTTAGAATCCACACAGCACAGTTTGTCACGGCGTTCACACACTTTCCATCACTTCACAATTCTAAGAGTCTTCACCCAAAAAAACCTTATTATCTGCATCATGTGGAAGCACACTGAGTCCATAACAGGATGTTTAATTCCCCCCCACCGATGGAGCTGAAAACAGATTAAGGTCCTTGCACATACACAACAACACACACACTTAAGACTAAAATCAGCTGAACGAATGGCGCTCCATCTGAGCTGAGGATGAGTAAGTAGCAGCAGAACTGAGAAAGATTTTTGAATAAGTTAAATAATTTATCTATAAAAGTCTGCTGGGCAATAAAAAGGGGAATAAGGTCATTTCCAGAACTACAAACATAAAATACGTCCCACATTTAGTGTACTTGAAGCAGCAGCTCATCACTCCCATCTGCATGTTGGCTGGAATTACAAGTTTATTCAGGTGTTCTGCTCACAGTCTCAGCTACAATCAGACCTCTACTAACAGCCGCTGTGGCACAACGTCAGCTTTGTCATGCAGCTTTTCCATGCAGAAATTTGCAAACCCATGGCAGTCGCCAGCTTCCTTCTGGGAACCGATGCAATCTTCCACTTTATAGGGAAAAATGCAAAGCAAACCTGATGCTGCTACAAGTGCGAGTCGTCTAATGACGTTCCTGTTATTACGCCCGGATGCGTTGCAGTGGCTGTGATACCTTTAATTATTACAGCTAAAAAAAACACATAAGGTGCAACTACGTGATATTTGCTTCGCAGCTGCCATTTTGATCTCAATGGCGATTAAAAATTACGAACCAAACTGAAGCAGCAGAAGGAGAAACCTCTTCAGTATAGCAGTAAAACCTGGTGTCTGTTGGCTTGTTGTATTTATTAAACTATAAAAAAAAGAAACAATCCCACATTTCGGGGGAGATAATTTTGTGTTTGCGACAACTGACTGACTTTTTTTCTCCACTGATTGTGAAATATAAATAAAGATGTATTCCAACATACAATTTCTCATCTAAAAATGTATACTAAAGTAAAAAACCAATGCTGTTAACGATGCTGGAGCGGATGGAGATAGTACACTAGAGGTCTGACCACATCACAATGTCTTTCTGAGACAGAAAATATCAAAAACCTTCAGCTGTTAGAAAAAAGGAAAAAAAAAAAATCACCACAAATATTTTCCCTAAAACATCAAAAATTGCGAAATTACTTCCTATATCCTCAGAACTTGGTGAATTTACTTTACAACTTTACTGACACACAGCAACAATTCAGCTGTGTACTATAAACTAATTGACGATTAATTCTTCTCCTTGAATTTCTGTCAATTAATTGGTATTAAATAAAAGTAAATACACAAAATACAAAAATAAACTGGGTGGTTTTTTAAAAAAATTATAGATGCCTCAAATCCTAGTAATATATATATATATTATATATTCTTTAGATTAAACTGATGTGGATTTTTTAAAATATACGACACACTTTCTCTAAATTACCTCATCAAGCAAATTCATTTTAGGGATTTGGTTATTTTGGGTAAATTATTGTGTCAATATGCCAAAAAAGGGTCTTTCAGAGCGCATGGACGAACAAATTCCACAACAAAGCCACAGAGAAGCAGTGGGGACGCTCCACCTGTGTTGCTAGACTTGAAATGTTAACATATCAAATCAGGACCCTAAGATTATATTCTGTGTTTTGAGGAGACTTATTTAACCGCTTAGCTCGCACCCGGACTTGGCGCCAGAACCCTTAGATTCAATAACACACCAGAATACTTGGACACAATGATGCTTTTACAGAAAAGCACTTATAGTTGTATAGAGCGCAGGATGAGACCCAGAACTGCACTGAACAGCCCATAATATCATTCTTTCACCTTCTGTTTGACTTCTCATGAAGCTGACATCTTTATTTTATCTACTGGAAAACATCTAAGTTAACCCTTGACTGTTCTTCATCTATATATAAGAAATAAATATCAAGAGTTCTAAATCTTGGATTAACAAAAGAAATCTGATTAATGCTTCATATCACCATATCATCATATTGATGTGATCCCTTTGTCTGTTCAGCTTTCTTGTAATCATCAAACACAAATATGCAACAAAATGTAGTAATAATTGTTGTGGTTTTAGGAGAGCCCATGACACACACTGAAAGACATAATGAGGTAGAGAAATGGAAGTAGGGCAAAAAGTGCAAAGGGTTAAAAAAAAACAAAACTATTTACACATAAAGGTTGGTTCAATTATTGTGATGAGAACCACTGATCATCTTAAACAGTGTGTGTGTGTATGTGAGTGTATATGTGTGTGTGTGTGTGTGTGTGTGTGTGTGTGTGTGTGTGTGTGTGTGTGTGTGTGAGGCACTTACCTGTACGAGCCTGCAATGACCTCCTCACAGTCGATGATCATAAACTTTTCCAGAACCTGACCAGTAAACTTCTTGCCACTCTTGGTGCAGTACGTGTCACCACAAACGCTGCGAATACGCATGCTCTGCGCAAACACACACACACACAAACACAATCAGCTCACAGTTGAGTATTTAAACAACAGAATCTTGTTAAAGTGTGTTTGATCTTCCACAAAGCAGAGACACTTCAGTGGGCGCCTCCAAGTCCATTTAAGTTGATCAGGTGACCCGAAATACATGAAAGAATTTTACTCACACAGCAGTAAAAGCCAACTCCGCTCCGCAAGACTCACTATCTGGCAGGTATTAGATGTTTTCCTGCTGCAACAGACCCGATTAAAATCCAAAAAGCTGCTATTGAGCTATTAAAATGATGCCTGCCTCATACTATAAATGAAGTACATAAATAGCTACTCAAGACGTTAGAGATATTTGTATGACCATAAACTGCAAGGCTGCTGGTGAGGCTGCGAGCAGGTGTGTTGGAGCAGGGAAACATTGAAACCTTCAGGCCTTGTGGGACTGAAGTGAAAAATCCTGCACTATAGCCTTTGTAGAAGAATCTAATTTGGCTTTCTATGAACCTTTGAATTCACATGTACCAATGTTTACTGTTTAAGTGTTCATTGCATATCATGCTGTTCCCAAAAAAAGATGATTAACAAAAAATGAAACGTGCCTGAACCATAAATCCCCACGAAATGTCCTGATTCCCTGTCAGCTTGCATGTAAACAGTCCTGCTCATTGTGTGGAGATTTAGACAGCAACAGAGTAAGATGACATCTAACAAATGCCAGTTTATAACTACCACTGTTAGCTTTTCTTCCAACAAACTGACTGATCTATGTGAACACAAACATCCTGCTGGTGTCTCCTTTTTTTCTACAATGTGACTTCTGGAAGGCAGGTGAAGAAATATTTTACAGCTGAGGCAGCAAAAGTGTGTGAGAGTTCAAACACACAGCTGGGCTGACACCAGATTTTTTTAAGCAAAAATTGGAGCAAAGCTATCTTATAAAAAATAGAATAATAATATTAAATAAAACTAGTTTGCATCTTCTAAAACGTCAATGATAATCTGTTTAATTCAGTTAAACATATCAGATATTTTGTCACTTAATATAATAAAACTAAAAAAAATAAACTGCCAGGTTCCATAAAGATCACACAGTGCAGGAAGCGGCATGGCTGTTCAGCAGTATTGTTTACATAAACACACAGTAAACCAACACCGGTGGTTAAAAAAAAAAAAAAAAAAAAAAAAAAAACACTTTCTTGTAAACGGCTGATAGAACACGGTAAGAGGGGGGCAGCTAATGTAGTGGCTTTAAGCATGTTCCAGCATGACGACATGTTTCCTGGATAATTATCAGAAAACAGTGAGCCTGGACAAAGACCTCTTTTCTTCCCAATTTCTGAGAACTTAAACTTAAAACATCATTTAATTTTATCAAACAAGCTTTATGGTAGAAACTCAGAACTAAAATCTTCACATACAAAACTAACTTTAGAGGATTTTTGGTCTCCAATAGATACTCATTCTCTGATAGCTGAGAAAAACCAAAATATAAAGTGATTAATGGAGCGCCACTTTAGCCTGGCAGCACCCCAGTTTAACCCATTACCTGCTTGGTTTTGATCTGTAATTGAATCTTGTATTATCCTCCAGGGATAAATTAAGTATAATTGAATTGATGAATGAATGAGAGCTTGTGCCGACCCGTCTCCGTCTGGAGACGCTGTGTACAGACGAAACTGTTGCACAACTGCGTGTACGGTGTTGTTCTTACACTCAGGTGTGAGTTCTGAATGTCCAGCGCTGCACACATGTCTGTGAAGTAGTGGAGGTTCTTCTCATCCAGCAGGATGTAGACGGGGACTCTCCGCTTGTTAGACGCCTCCATGAGGTCACACAGCAAGTCCACATCGGTGAAAATGTCCATTACCAGCGCGATCACCTGCAGAGATGATTCACATTAACTAAGCTATTACAGACCAATAAAATTACAGCCAAAAGAAACGAAGTAAACCCTTTTTAGCTCTAAAGATGTCATTAAAAATTGTCTGGTTCTCCTTAAAAATGAATTAACCCAACCCAAAGTCAACAACTGAGTCCAAAGTCCACCTCATGGTCCAGCAGTTTGTAGAACTTCCTTTAGCAACAATGTTTACAATTGTTTATGAATAGTTTTATACATCCAAAGGACATTGTTCCATCCATTGTCTCAGATGCAGCTCTGCCATTCTAAGCCATTCTCTATGTTATTTTTAGAGAGATGGCTTGTTTTCCTGCAACTTCCAAACAAGTCCTACTCATTCTGTCGTTTTCCAACCAGACTATAATTAATTCTGTCATGTAGCATGCTAATTGTAACGTGTAGCATGCTTATTCTAACATGTAGCATGCTAATTCTAACATGTAGCACGCTAACTGAGTCCTGGAGAGTCTGAGAAGTTTGCAGTTTCTCTGAACAGTATGTTCTTTTTTGTAAAAAAATTCCTTTTTGTAAAATGCCCTGAAACATAAAACCTTTGTCTTTGAAGCAATACGTTCTTGTTTTATCATACTTGTAAATTCTGCCTTTAGGGCATACATGCTACCTGCTAGCTCTTTTTCAAAGTGACCGCAGAGGATGAAGGATGAAGTTTTAGTGTCTTCCTGCAGCAGACTTAGTGCAGTTTCAACACAGATTTCGTAACACCAGAGTTGTTGTTTTCCCAAAGCTACAGCAGTTATCAGATCTTTTTCTGCTGATGTTTGATTAGACCAAGATGCCTTCTTCACACTGGAGGCGTTATTGCGGGAAAGGTTAATTAATTTTAGTATGAACTTAAATTTACAGCAAAGAAAAGCTTGACAACGGAGAAGTCGCATGGTGGCCTCGCCGTCACTTAACAAGCAGTTGGAACAGCTGGATTAACTGCTCCTGCAGCTGCAGAGCCTCAAGAAACAAGTGAGGTTTCATCTCCATCCTGTCAAATCTTTATTATTTATGAGAGATCATTACAGTTGCAGAGAGTTCAGCTTTACGCGTCACCACAGCAGGATAGACCAGTTCTGGGGCCCCTGGGGGCCCCTGCTACCTTCAAGTTTCCACTAACTGCTATCCACAGAACAGAACCACTGCTACAGGGAAAACCAGTAACAACCCAGTTCTTCCAGTCCTATAAGATTAGTGTTTGTCATTCATCCAATTTACAACCATTTTAGCTGCTTTTTAACAGCAGAGTTGGAGAAAATGGGAAATAAGAGGTGGAACCGTTTCATCAAAGGACATGCAGTCACAAACACAAAGGAGTAATTTTCTAATCAGACAACTGAGAAAGTTATCAGCCGAAGCGTTGATGGCGATCCAATTCGGCTCACAGGCTGCAACGTGAAACTGGAGCCTGACACTTCAGAAAAATAAGCGTTATTTGGTTAAAAAAGTTCAATCTGCACGGAAAAGTTACAGGAAGCAATGCAGACACGCAACAAAGCTCTGGGAGTGTAAAAATGAACACATGGCGAAAAAGAAGTAGCAAGCAAAGGGCTTGTGAACATCTCTGGGTGTAGCTGAGTGTTTACAGGAGTTATTACTGTTCTACATGAGGGTTGTCAGGCCAGTTTTCTGAGCTTTTGCAGTAGTTGACACAGGCACAAAACACATGCTCATGACTGATAAATGCAACATAATTATTTTTCTTTTCTCTCTTTCGTGTAAACAAGCTGGGTGAAGCTCATCTGCCACCCAAAGACCCCTGTGGGACCGCTATGCGTCCAGTATGGATGTAGATTCAATTGTTTTACCTTCACGTTTCTTTCTACTTGTCGGTGCAAGAATAAAGGAGTGTCAAGATCCCCTCATTCTAAGGTCTCCCAGTCAGAATCTTTTAATGGTCTCTCGCATCTGCTTTGGGAACAACGCGCTCGCTCCAACTAGTCCCAGACTGGAGCAATCAACAGCTGAAGACATTTTTATGTAGACCAGGGATCCTTCTAACCCTTTTTTCATATTCCCATGTTTATTGCATAGATTTTATTGTATTCATTTTATGTTTTTTGCCTGTAAATGTGACACCAGCTGAAGGGAATGTGTCACTTAGTGGTATGCACATCATATTCCCTTCTGCATGAATATATGCAGCTCAGTGTGGATTAAAACAACAGTTTGACTCTGGAATTATTTTTACTCAAAAATATTACACATTTGATTTAGTGGCACAAAACCAAACTCAAGAAACCAAATATGTCTGACAATAACAACTTATTTTACAACGTGAAACACTGATTAAGTTGCTTGAGTGTTTTTTTAAAACAAAGAGAGAGAGAAAATAGAGAGAAAATGAACGAGATAATGAGAAATAGAGATAGAGAGAGAAACAAAGAGATAGAGAGAACGAGGAAGGAGAGGGAAAAGAGAGAGAAAAGGAAAGAGAGATAATGAGATAGAGAGAGAAAAAAAGAGACAAGAGAAAGAAAAAGAGTGAGATAACAAGAGAGAGATAAGAGAGAAAGAAAGAGAAAGAAGTCAAAGTCCCTTTATTGTCTGATTAAGATGAGGAAACAAGCGGAGAGCAAACCTGCAGCTTGCAGCTGTTAATCCACTGACAGACCACAACCATGAGGTCCGAAAGCTGCTGACTCTGCATGAAAGTGAGGAAGAGGCTCCCTTCTTCATCAGGGAAGAAACGGGTTCACAAGCATCAATGCAAGCTGATCAACATTACTTGTAGACGCAGGGGGAAGAAATGACTCAGAAAAATTCGGCTGTTCTCTGATCAGCCGAAGGATCCCAAACCGGTAAAAGTGTCAATTATTCAACTAGAGAGACAAATTCTTTTCACCTCCACAAATGATTTAAAATGTGGCAGCGAGATGTGAAGAAGGTGTAAAAACAATTGATGTCTGCTTTAAAAATCATGATAACATTATACATTTTACATGGTGAGATATTCTTTAGAGAGACTCTGCCTCTTTGAAATGCTCCTTTTATACATAGTCATCTTACTGACCTGTTGCCAGTTCATCTTATTAATGTGTAAAATGCTCCTCCAGTTGCTTTTTTTGTTCACACCACGTTCCCATTCTTTTGTTGCCTCCGTTTTTAGGGATATGTTGCTATTAACTTATTCAAAATAAGCTAATAGAAAAACATCTCAGGTTCAACACCTAAAAGATTGGAATGAAATTATGTTCAACCTTTTTTAAATTACATTTTACTGAAAAACATTCCAATTCCAGTGTACATTCTGGTGTACGATGATTGAACTCGTGTGATCTGAGGTCAGCTGCCAAACAGGTGACACAGTGGCCAGTTGGCCTCCGGTTCAGAGGGCGATAAGAGCTGATCAAACATGGCCGCCCTGGTATGGATTAACGCAGAGAGGGGAATGATAAAAAAAATTAAAAACAAAGAGCACACCTGGCTGCCTCCTGCTGATGTGGTCACTCCAACAAAACCACCCTGCTTTGTGAAGTCTTTCAGACTTTGCAATGAACTTTTCCTTCAACACAGATCAATTCAGTAAAAAGAAAAATCTTCAGCTGTAAATGTTTAACTTGTAAACAGAAGATGTGACCTACTTCAGTTTCAGGTCAACAATAATATGAATTCATGAATATCAGTATGAACGTTGCGTGTGCAGGTAAGCTAAACCAAACATTTGAGTTTGTGTAAATGCATTCAATGTTCTCTAGTAAAAACAGTTGTCTGTAACATACAGGTTTATCTGACATCAGCTGACTTCTGACATCTTATGTCCATTTCATTGGCTTAAGTTCAGTTGTAAACCAAAGCAGATAAACAAGTGGACACTGAAAATGAACAAAACAAGACATATGTGGATAACCAGAAATGTTGACACATTTACAGGAAATTTAAATTTCCCTATCCATAAATATATTCACGTTATCAGATAACATGATGTCAAAGGCCTTCTGTTTTCAGTCCAGACGTCCAGCACGTGACAATTTTCTTTTTCCTTCATAATATGTGACAGTAACCTGATATATATATATATATATATATATATATATATATGTATGTGTGTGTGTGTGCGTAATAAAAACATATATATTCTGAAACGACATTTACAA
>JBAMHX010000004.1:6277358-6301555 GCA_037177515.1 Pseudomugil tenellus | reverse complement strand
ACCTTTCTTCCCCATACTGATGCTCGGTTTGAACTGCAGGAGATTGTCTTGACCATGAAACATGCCTAAATGTACTGGGTTGCCGCCATGTGATTGGCTGATTGGAAATTAAGTGATAATGAGCAGTTGGGCAGGTGTACCTAATAAAGTGGCCGGTGAGTGTATTTATCTTATTAGGAGTGCCAGTGGGCCCCTATATGTGTCTCACATAATGTTCACATGTATATGTGTGGTTGCAGAATGACTTCCTGTCAGCTACATGTGAGGAACATGTGAAGCACTTTTAAATCATAAATAATTTGTGAATGATGTGATTTACATGTGTTTTTATGTTCTTCACATGTGGCTAATTTAGGTCAATTACATGTGATTCACAATTATATGTTCAAATGCAGTTAATGTGAATCACATGTGAAACACATGTGCGAACGTGATTCATGTGAATGACATGTAAACAACGTGTGCAAACATGATTCATGTGAATCACATGTAAACCACATGTGCAAACGTGATTTATGTGAATCACATGTAAACCAAATGTGCAAACACAGTTCACATAATTCACATGTAAACCACATGTGAAAACCTTATTTATGTGAATCACAAATGCAAAAATGTGGTTCATTTGAATTAAATATAAATCACATGTGCAAAATCAGTTCTGCATTCATCTGCAAACATGAACCACATGTTTACACGTTTGTACATGTGCGACCATGTAGCTCAAGTGAATCACATGTAAACCAAATGTGCAAATGTGGTTCATGTGAATCACATGTAAACCAAATGTGGTTAATTTGAATCACATGTAAACCACATGTGCAAACGTTATACTTGTCAACCACATGTTTACACATTTGCACATGTGCTACCATTTGGTTTACATGTGAATCCCATGTAAACCACATGTGCAAATGTGATTTGTGTGAATCAGATGTAAACCACATGTGAATCTTTTGTAAACCACATGTACAAACGTTATTCATGTGAACCACATGTAAACCAAATGTGCAAATGTTGTTCGTGTGATTAACATGTGCAAATGTAAATCACATGTTTATACATGTGCAACCATGTGGTTTATGTGAATCACATGTAAACCACATGCATCTAACACATGTGACTCACTTGTGAGCTACATGTCATTTTTGTGGTCTTCTGATGTGAATCTCATAAAATTGTTCCATAAACACATGTTTGCATATGTGGTTCTCATGGGTGCGTGTAAATGTGGAGCATGTTCTTCCACTCTCTTTTCCTTTTAATTTTATTTCCTTGCATACAACAAACTGCTTGAAACAAATGGATCCTTTCTAAGCTATTTTTTTCTGTTTTTTTTTTTTTGTCTGAGGTAAAAGCTTCATACCAACCAATGAATAAAAAATACTTACTGCAGACACAAAGGATTGTCCAAATCTATTATGTAAGAAGCACAACTGCTTTCTTTATTATTGTTCATTTTGGTCTGGTTTATAAGTTTCACTCATTTCAGTTATGTTTTGTTTTGCTTAATTATTTCCTTTGTTTTGACAAAGTGCCAAACCTGCCAGTGGTTTGCATGGTCGGAATGAGTGGGTCTGTCTACTTAATTGAATGTGACCTGAATTTGATTTGTGTTAACTACCATGTTAATTTGTCTTTCAGATTTAGAATGTGATTGGTCTAAATCTCTGGGGGTGGTGCCAGGGAGTGTATATATGTGGTGCTGCCAACCAGGTTGAGGGCTTTTTCAATGAAAACTAGATTTGGTGTGGTGGAGACACAAATAAATCATTGTTTTAACTGCCCTAAAGATGAATGAAGTCCTCCTTTACTCCTGGCTCACATGTCATCTTGCAACATATTAATTACTAACCAGGTTCCAGAAGAACATGCAAAATGAAAAGCTGAATTTCATCTTCACTCAACAGCAATGTTGTTTATTTAAATATAAACTGAATACGTCCTCGTCCTCATTGGCAAGGCGAAGGAGACATTTTATGCTTCCTGTTTTTCATTCAGATTCCACAAATACTGTAATAAAGGTCTTTAAATGGAATTTCTGTTGAACTTAATCCAGACTTTAACCCCTTAATGCCTGAAATAAGAAACTGCTCAGAAAACTCAAATTTTTAAAACCTGAACTCTTTTTGTGGCCCTTCAAAAAAATCTGGAAAAAAAAACAATTAATTTTTTTTTGGGGGGGGGGGGGATTTTTTTACCATTTAATACTATGTGATAGATCAAAATACTATAGAGTATAGTCCTCTGCTTTTTGGTGTTCACCAGGGGGGCAGGAACCAGTATCATATAGTGTGCAACTGGGTTTTAAGTAAAGTTTCTACCATAAAGTGATGCAAAATGTCTCAAATATGTGACAGTTGGCATTAAAAGGTTAAATACATCAGTAAAAGCCATGTTGCTGAAACGTAATCCTTACTGGTAGATGGAATATTGTGATGGAAGAAGATCCACTTCTTTTCCCTCGTGCTTTCATTGACGTTCCTCTGAGCAGCGTGGACTGTCATCATGTGCAGATCTGTGAATAATGTGAAAATAATGACTGCATCTGTGGATCCAGGTGTGACTGATCTGGTAGAAATGTTAGCGTCATCATTTCCTCCTTTCCTCAAGAGGCTTCAAGGTTCACATCCTTCATGCTTTCACTGCAGATCAGAGTCAGTTGCAAAGCGTGTAAAACACTCCTTTTGTCATCACATCATCGTCGTCACTCAGCAGCTTAGACCTTGTTCTAACTGCAGCTGGCTCCTCAGATGTGTCTGACGAAACACGTTCAGAGAAGTTTTAGCCAGACTGCTTTACTGCAGCATCACGTTATTCTGTTAATACTCAGCTGCGACACTTAAGGCAGTGAAAACCTTGAATGAAATAAACGGGCAGTAACTTAGATAATGAGTGTGACAGAGGTTGACTTTGATTGCTGGGTCTTTGTTCTGCCTATCTGTGAGAAAGTGCAATTAGCATCGCTCTGACGGCCATCACATCCCCTGAAATTGGATTCTGGTCCCTGGCAGCTTGCATCAGACAGCCTGAGCGATGGCAGCGGTTTGAACACCTCGGCTCCTTCAATGCTTATTCCTCTGTTTCCTGTTTACAGTGATCAGAAAATAAAAGGAGTCCATGCCTTTAACATTTTCACAAGACACACACACAGTCTCTGTCAAACGTGCTGGAATGTGGAGGGAACATGGTGGAAAGAGCTACAGCTCCCTCTTCTGGCAGCTACTGTCACTGCAACTGAGGCTTCATCATTTTCCCTCAAAATTCATATTTCCATTCAGCTTCACATATATATCACTGTATTAAACATAAAAGCAAACCAAAGTGTACAGAGATTCCAAAAGAACAAACGTGAGAGTAAACACCAAGTAAAAAAAGAAAAAAAATAGTTTAAGTCAAGTTTAGTTTCAGATAGGGTGGCTTACAGCATGCATAAAGAAGCATGTGCATGTGGAGGCGGGAATATACAGATTATTGTCCTATCTTCCTTTAGAGAGGCAGGGCAGAAGAACTTACTTCTTACTTTCTTAAATTATTTCCCAGCAAACTCTTGGTATGTTTGTCATATAACAGGAAGGCAAATCTTGCCAAAATCCTCAGATTGACGGGATGCTGCCTATGACATCATCAGTCAGCGGATGAATGTAACCTCTATCCATCTGTCCATTATCTACCGCTTTTTCCCAAACAGGTTCGGGGCAAATCCCAGCTGACATTGGGTGAGAGATCGCAACCTAATGGACAGGTTTCCACTCCATCACAGAGCAACACACACACACTCCTATGGGCAATTTAGAGTCTCCAATCAGCCTATCCCCAAGGTGCATGTCTTTGGACTGTGGGAGGAAGCCAGACTACCCGAAAAGAACCCACGCTAACATGTGTAGAACATGTGTCACAAGGCCACCATCTAAGCTGAGGATTGAACCAGCAACCAGCTGGCGGTGAGCCAACAGCGCTAACCACCGCGCAGCCCGTGTACATGTTTAAATTGGGCCCATAGTGTCATTATTTTGAGTGGCCACCATTATTTTCCAGCACTGTCTTAACCAACTTGGGCAAGCAGCTTACCAGAGCTTCACAGCTTGTCACTGGAATCCTCTTCCACTCCTCCATGATGACATCACGGAGCTAGTGGATGTTTCAGACCTTATGCTCCACTACCTTCCATTTGAGGATGTCCCATAGATGCGTGATGGGGTTTAGGTCTGGAAACATGCTTGGCCAATCCATCCGCTTTACCCTCAGCTTCATTAGGAAGGCAGTGGTTGTCTTGGAGTGTGTGTTTGGGGTCGTTGTCATGCTGTAATACTGCCGTAGGACCCAGTTTCTGAATGGAGGGGATCATGCCCTGTTTCAATATGTCACGCTGCATGTTGGCATTCATGGTTCCCTTAAAGATCTGCATCTCCCCAGTGCTGGGGGCACTAATGCAACCCCAGACCATGACACTCCCACCAGCATGTTTGACAGGACACACTAGTCTCTGTACTCCTTACCTGGTTTCCACCACACGCGCATCTAAACCAATAGGCTTGGTCTCATCAGACCAAAGAACATGGCTCCAGTTTGCAGGTTTTCTTCTGCGTCATATTTGGAAGAGACTTCCTTCTGGGACAACAGCCATGCAGACCAATCTGATGCGGTGTGGGGGGCGTACGGTCTGAGCACTTGCAGGCTGACCCTCCATTCCTTTAACCTCTGCAGCAACTCATAAGTCTATTTTTTCAAAGACAACTTCTCAATATGATGCTGACCGCGTGCACTCAGTTTCTTTCGCTGACTACAGCGAGGCCTGTTCTGGGTGGACCCCGTCCAGTTAAGACCAGACCATCTCATGGTCTTGGCTACTGTGCTACAGCTCAGTTTTAGGGTGTTGGCAATCTACCAATAGGCAATTTGAACACCATTTTTATATCAACCAGCAACTCTTTTTCAGATTTTCAGAAAGTTCTTTGCCATGAGGTGCCATGTTCAGCTCCTAATGACCAGTATGAGCATTTTACAGCAATAAAATGTAACATTTTAGTCACACGTAATGAAGTACATGACATGAAAATGGTTTATTGCACCAATCTAGATGTGTTCAATTTAAGGTGTACTCATTTTTGTTTCCATTAATAGCTGTGTGCTGAGTTATTTTGAGGGGACAGTTAATTTAAATTATATGTATACAAGTTTAGATCGATGTCAGTTGGAATTTATGAATGACAGATGCGCGAGAACAAACATCTGAGAGGATTCATGCATCTCAATATGTTTGCGTGTAAGTACTTTTCTGCATCTGGTTGCCATCTTTTAGCATGAAATCCATGCAATTATATGTACATCACTGTACAGATATGCACAACCAATAAGCCACTTTTTATTTAAAAATATCTTTTTTTGTTTAGCAACATAACAGATAGTGTAAAAACATTGGTCTTAATTTGAATAAAATCAAATCAAGTGTAGCTTCTGAAAGCATAAAACTCCAAAAAAGCTGTGAACCTCAAAGTCCGTGCTGTTGGAAGGAAAATATAAAGCTCAAAAATCCAGTTGTGCACAAAACTGCAAAATGATTTTTCCTCTCGGAAGCAAAATGTCTAAACATGCACAATGTTTCATTTGCAACATGTATTATATGTGGCAGAGCCTGTTTTCAGCTGCATAATGTACACTTTTACCATTACTGACCTCATTTTACACTCCGCCTTAAGCAGCGTTTTAAATGCATGCCATGCTTAAGAAAATAAGCTCATAACATCTCCTGCAGCATGGAGTAATGGGATGTCTGCATACATATAGTTGGAGACACAGATTTTTCAGAGTCCTGAATCTTCAACTATGCAGACAGAATTTAACCACGAGGAGGATAAAAGTGTTTATTGTTTCCAAAGTGTGAAACCTTTATGGTAGCAGGTTAATAATTCTGTTATGCTTCCAGAATTCGCTTGTGTCTTATTTCAGTGGACGAGAACAGGCTACAGGACGAAGGGGTGGGGTGTGTGTGTGTGTGTGTGTGGGGGGGGGGGGGGTGTTATTGGGTAAATGTTTGTTTTTCCTATTGATCAGGTCCCTGTAAAGGGTGTACCGGATCTGTCAGACATACTGTTTCTCCTCTATTGCTGCAGGAACACACATGTAAAAGTAAAAAATGAAAATCATGAGTCCTGAAACATAGCAGCTTTCCTCACACCTATTCACCTGACAGGTTTCTGAAGGATAACTGTAGCTGAGGAGCAAATAAAGAAGGCCAAATGACACCTTGGTGTAACTCAACAGCATGTCATTGATTTTTTTCCCATGTCTGCCAACACTCATTCAACAAGAAAGGCCACTTTTACTACCTTCATTCAGCCGGTCATGTTGCTGCTGTCAACCGTGACAAGGTGACCAATAAGTTAATATGGACATATTGAGCCGAGAGGAAGATAAATAAGTTTGATTTAAAAGGAAACTTTGTAGTTTTATGATTTCCAGACCTTTCTTTAAAAGAATTTCATGTTGTCACTTTAACATTGTCATGCTAAACTGTTTAAATCTAAGAGAGGAGCTGCGTTATATGTACACATGCAGAGAATGGAGTATAACCATAGTTATATTATATCCTTAAACGCAGAGTGTCTGAGATGTTATGGATTTACCCCGACCGCCGCCGCCAGCGAATATCCTTCGCTCAAACACGATAACTTGGACAATTTTTACAACTGGATTTGGATTCTCAGTGCACCTGTTTAGGTCCCCAAGAGGACAACCTGGGTCGAATTTCATGACATTTGGATTTATGGATTCCACACCAGGTGGCGGTTTATACATGAAAATCTGATTTTTGGTTATATCTCTGGAACTATTTGTCTCATTGATCTCACATCTAGTGCAAATCAAAGGTCATGACCTCAGGATGCATCCTGTCCTGATGTCATAACGTGCTAGTTCAAAGTTTTTACACTTTGGGAGTGAATATGTGTGTCTTTATATTATTGTATTGTGTCTATTCGAAGATGTATAAGGGGTATAGGAGGATCAGGGATTTTTTTCAGAACCCCCAGAAGATTGTCTTCTGTTTTCTTCATTACAGCAAGTCCATACCTTTCTGGCCTTCAAACAGAGCTTTGTAGATGTTGTTCTGATGGCAAAGTGACATTTAATAAGTGTATTTCTGGATCTGTTGTTGATGAGAACTAATTAGGATACTTTAGGCCAGTAATCTTGTTTAATCCTTGTCAACACACCGGACTCAAAATGAATGGGTCATTACCAGGCTTGTGCAGAACTTAAAGGTGGTAATAAGTGGAAATAAAAAAAAAATGGCTATGTGAAGAATTAGAGGTGTCATTACATGTTGAGTGTAGATGACATCACACATGTTCTCTCTCCAGTTGATCTCCAGCCATGTGTTTACAGGGGTCATGTAAGCTCATGTCAATCGCCGCCTCATCTTTTCTCATCGGCCCTCCCTCCTTACAAATAGCTACAGCAGTGAGCGATGGCAGCACGTATTTTTAAAGCAAATTGGCAGTGAAGCACTCATCTGAAGATAACAGGGATATCATGCCCCTAACCCAGGGACAGGCTCCCTAGGGGGGCCCCGGTGACCCACACCCAGAAAACTTCCCTCCTTGGTTTGTCATCATAAGGGTCTTTGGGCCACACTTAGACTGGTCCCTCCCCTAGACACTTGTTTGAAATGATTATGGGAATAACACAGCCATATAATAATAAGACTCATGTTCTAGCAAGTCATGAATACAAGAAACCAAACAACCACACAAGCTTAAAGCTTCATAAAGCAAAGTGCTTAAGAACAAGTAGCAATCAGTTGGGAACTGGAACCAGTTGGCTGGTTGTCCAAATGCAGTAGCTGTAATAAACTCTACACACCATTGATATGTACCTTTTAATAAGAATCTTTTTTTAACAATAATGATCAGTTTTATCAAACAATAGAAAAACATGTTCTGACCAATGTCTGCACCTGTAGTTTCATTTTCTTTAATGTGCATTTCCTAGCATTGATCTTCAAATTCCATTGCATTAATCAATCTGAGAGCAATAATGTGAACAATTTTGTAGTCAAAGAACATCTTCATAGAGTTTAAGTTCAAGTGGAGATAATGATTTTTTTATTTCATTCATTTAACATATTATTTTATTTGATAAGGACAGTGTATTACTGAACATCTGAAAACAATAAATGTTAGCATGCTATGCTAACAAGCTAACTTGCATCCATAGCCTCCATGGGGGGTAAAAGAAAAATAAACTATAAAATATGACCATTTTAATACTCTGAAAGAATAATGGGTAAAATATTTACAGGTTAAACAAGAACACCAGGCTAGTTTGCTATTTGAACTATATTTTAAAAGCCAGAAATTTGGGACATTCGACATATTCCCAAACTTCATTCTTTAATTCTCTGATTCCGGCTAACATATTTACAAGGAAGCTTCATAATATGATCTGATTGGTTGTATCTACATGAACAGATTTAATACGATGGCAAGGCTTTTTACATCCGCAGTGCCTACTTATCTGGAAAAAGTAGGCTTTCCTTTTCTTTAATCTTGTGACCATCAAAATACCCAATAATCACTAACTCATTAACAAATCTGTTGCTCTGGTTTGCTGTCACTATTTTTCAAGTCTTCCCTAAAAACTGAGTGTATGTCTGTGGATGCGATTGTAAAAAATACCATCCCTCTCATTCTGATTGAAAACTGACGGCATCAGCTGGGATGTTACATGATGTAATTTGATAACGTTGATAAGTAAAGGCTGTGCTGTCTGTCCTATTTTTTTATTCTGATGGACATTTGATTGGCTTCAGTGTAAACGTAGCTCCAGACATTGTGCTAGTCCTAAGGGAGTTTGCTTGTGCGGAATTTCGCAGTCCAAGAGAAAGTCTTGGTTCCAAGTGGAGCCAGCTCATGTAACACATTATAAAACAAACTAAATTCTTACGCTGTTACTAAATGAAGCCCAGTAATGCCGCATGTGCATGCAGGCTGTTATTCATGAAAATAAAAGCCGTTTTCTGTATTTTAGCTCTGGATTTCTCTCTCTTTTGTCCAGAAATTGACTCCTTCCTCCCTGCAGCTCAAAGTAAAACAGAGTTCATTATTCTTGTGTTAAGCTATCATTTCTTCTTTGGCTCAGTGTTTTCCTCATTTGCATGAAAAAGCCAATTTGTTGTGGAGTTAATGCTGCATCAGAATCACTGAACGCATTTACAGACATCTGAAGAGCTGTGAAGGTTTCTCTTTTTTTGCTACCAATGACGGAAATGAGCATAATCCCATCAGAACCGTAAAACACCTGCTCATGTTTTAGTCATCAGAATTGATCCATATTTATTGTTTGTGGGATTTAACACCTGCATGCTTTGCAAATCTGATCGAGGCTTATGAACAGAAATGTAAAATAGCAAAGCAACGACTCAAACTGAAACTTTCTGACACTGATGTGGGAGATGATTAATAACTCAAATAAAGAGTGAAATGTTCAAGTTCAGGGGACTTTTTACAGCCTCCATCACTCATCTTTACAGAAGTCAGTAAGTCCAGTCCCATTTCTGACTCATTTAGATCTTTTCCCATTAAAAAAATGGCTTATTAATCAGAAAGCTGTCTGCATTTTGTGAAAAAAATAAACAACCAAATAAAAGGGGGAAAACAGCAGCAATAATCTGAATGATGGAGCTGTGACGCACATCACACCCCCTCCAAACAAACTCGCCTCTGTTCCAATTAGCAGAAATGATTTGCTGCTTGTGTGAAGCCCCGAGGAAGACAACGTTATTACATTCATCATTTTCATTATGTATCACTTAGCATCAGCAACAAGCTGCGTTACACCGAAAAAAGCGTCTGTTGCTAGATTATTGATATTATATTGAAACACAGGGAGGTTCATGTCTATGTGATCTTTTTTAATCTGACAAAATGGAAGTCTGTGTTGTTTGTTGATTTGTCAGAATAAATTTCAGTGCTCATCAAAGTTCCAGTTTGTCTTTTGTTTCAGCAGGCAGGCAGGAAAAAAGCTCAGATATTTGAAACTGTAAAGTTTTGAAAAAACTGACTGTGACGCCACCACCAATATTTATTTCGGTAAGGAAGGTACATAGTGTAAGGCTAATGAGGAAAAGCTTCTGCCATGATTTTTGAGATCAATCTAGTGGTAATGAAAATACGCCTAAGTGACAGATCTGATTTGGACCACATAATGTTTGCAAACTGAGAGTTGTCTGTCTTGAAACGTTGACACAGTATAACGTTGATAAGTAAAGGCTGTGCTGTCTGTCCTATTTTGAACTAAATATTGTTGGACTTAAAAGAAAAATGATTTTTCATCACTAGTATCTTCTTCAAATTGTTCCTAAATTGTACTTAATAAAGATTTTTCAAGTATGTAAACTGTTAAATTGAGACTTTTCTCTTGGATTGGTGAATGACAGATCGGCAAAAGTATTAATGAGAGTGGAAAATATTAAAAGTCTGCACTTATACTTGTTTCTTCTTATTTTTAAATTGACCAAACATTGAGATTTAAATCACATAAAAGCAGATTTATGTGCAAATGAAATATAATTACTCCCAAACTTAGACATGGAACCTCTAGTGTGGTCCCATGTGTGTGGCAGGATGATTATGTGGTGTTGAGCAGGTTCTCAATTCCCACACAGATATTTGATGTTTCCCTGCTGCAACACACCTGACATAAATGAATGGATCAAAAGCAGACTTATGCAGAGCTTATCAGAGAGCCATTTAAAGGAGGACTATCACAAGAAACAAAAAAAATCCACAGAAAAACTGACCACTACCAGTCAAGATGGCATTACTCTTTTGACATCTGGCTGATTGGCGGATCTAAATTGCCTTTAGGAGTGAGTTGTTCGTCTATATGTGTGACCCTGTGATAGACTGGCGACCTGTCCAGGTTGTACCCCGCCTCTCGCCCATTGTCAGCTGGGATTGGCTCTAGCCCCGCCCCCCGCGACCCCGTTCGGTAATAAGCGTTAGAAAATGGATGGATGGATGGACATCTGGTTTGTAAAAATAATTTTATAGGTGCCAACATGTTCGCGCACAGCGTACGGAGAGCGCAAACTCGTGCACTTGAGTCGTGACCTCACTCAGGGACAACCACGCGCAAAATGCGTCTGTTTGTGTGCTTGTCGGCTTTACTCGCGGCTGTTGCTGTTGCTTTGGGTCTGGCAACAAACTAATGCCATCTTGACTGGTAGTGGTCAGTGTTTGCTATGGATTTTTTTGTTTGTTTCTTGTGATAGTCCTCCTTTAAGCGAAATCAGGTGTTATAGCAGGTGGACATGTAATACCTGCAGGATAGTGGGCCTTAAGAACCAAAACTGGGAAACATTGATGTTGTACCCGTCTCTCTTTGCACTTTTCAGTTTTGGAAAACTTGTTTCCGCCGACTTTTCAAACACACCCAGAATCGGTTCAATCCTCCATCAAGAGTTGCAAAAGAAGATGATAAAGAGAAAAAACTTTTCACAGGAAGATAAATCTCCAGTAAAACCTGAACCAGCCTGGCCTGCATAGGGGTGGAGAGGAGAGGACAAGTAACATAGCATCAACCTAGGTATACGTGCAGAGAAAGAAGAAGTGACGCACAAATGAATGTAAACAATGTTAGATATTTCAACCTGGAGAGTAAAGAGAGTACGAAGGAGCCCAGTGCATCATGGGAGATGTTAACAAAGACGCATTGAAACGCATTTTCCTGCCAACATGGGGCATCAACAAAGTCCACCATGTAACGTCTGAAGCTCTATAAGAATGAATCGAAAGCAAAGTTTGAAGTCAGATCTTAAAAGTGGAGACAGCGTCTGCTTCCTGGAGACAAACTGGGAGCTTTTTCCACAGTGAGGGGTCTGATAAGGTTCTACCTCCGATTCATTCCCAAAACATTTCTTTTCTCATGTGCTTATGCATGACATCTTTTAACTTATCTGGTATGTTGCTTGGTTTCAAATATTTTAATTTTATGGTGAGTTTGAGCAAAAGTTAAAAGACAAAATTCATTGGTGGTCATGGGACACAGTGCTGCTGCCGTCCCAGCTTGTCTGCAGGGACCAATATGTATATATGCATAGAAAACATCCTCGCCAGCACTCGAACGCTGCTAATCCTGTTCTATCTCACAATGAATTCTGGGAGAAAAGAAGCCACGAAGGATGCATTGCTTGTAGCCTTTGTTTTAAGCTAACATAGACCCAAATAAAGTGCACATTTGCAAGGTGGATTCAAAGAAGTCTTCAAAATGGGACAGCACTTGTTATGACATATGCAGTCGTATACGTCATACCATCATACCAACATCAAAAGTACAAGTGAATGCTCTCCGCCTGCGTCATGAGCCATTAAGCCTGCTGCTATCTGAAAGTAGACATCTGCAAGAGTGCAGACCAGCTGAGCCCTGTCCCAGTACTGCACTTTCACCTGTGTGCCCCTGGATTGCGTGTTTATGTTAAAGCGTTTGACTGTGTCCTAATTCTCCAGACCAGAAGCCCCCACCCCCCCCCCCACCACCACCCCACCCCGCCCCCTTCGCACTCTCAATATACACTTCAGCTATATTCGCATCCATGCAGACTTCACCAAAGCATTTTACCCACAATTCATTGCTACATGATACTTTTTGAATGGCAAAGTGGGAAAATGGTGATGTTTGGTAATCAAGATTTTATTTTTTCAAAATTTTATTGAACAATGCAATACTGACAAATTCCAATAGAAATCACCACTTTGCAAGTCGAGATCATGTCCCAGTGGTAAAATATTGTTTTTATTGAAATATTTCCCCTTTTACTATGCTGTATGTGTGTAATATTATCCCTGTTAATTAGAAATAAGCTTAAATATCTGAAAATGATTTTACTGATAAAAGTCAACAATTTAATCATCTGTTTTAAAAAACGTTATGAAGCCAATTATCTCATATATTTAGTTTGGAATATAAAAGAAAACTGTTATTTATCCTCCACATCTAAAAATCATACAGCATCTTTACTTTAATTTTGTTCAGTAATTCATTCATTCATATAAAATGTGTTTTTAGAAACACATGTTTAGACACAGACGGACAAACTGACGTTCAGCTTCCAGGATCATTTAGGTCGGTGAATGATCATCTCTACACTCGAAATGGAAACATCTCAATTCTCCTGTTTCCCCCACACTTGTAACCTACATACTCGAACACTTACGTGCACTTTTACAAAGTGCACACTTCATAGAGGGCCATCAGGTGTAGTGTGGGTTATGGTCCTAGTGAGTAGTGGAGAGTGGGTGAGTTAGCAGTCTAACAGGAAGGGAAACATCTGGTCCGGACTTTGGAGAATATAGTTCTGTAAATACAAGGTCTTCAGGTTCTAACATTAATCTTCCAGTTCAGAATAAGCTGCAGATGATCAGAGGGAATCTGGACTGGGACACTATAATTCTCTGATTTTGATACTAACACACACCTTCACACACACTTTGCCTGAGAGGATATTCCATTCATATACACTGATGATGAAATGAAGATTTGACCTGTGAAGGTCTCAGAGATGAAACAGCAGCTCTGATGTGTTCACGTTAAAGCGGGGGTCGTGTACAGCTTCTATCCTGCAACTTTTAGGTGCATCAGCTCTCCAGCAAGCCGGAATCAAATGGCTGCCATGTTACCAGGCCTCCGCAGAGGCATGATGTGTGATTCAGGGAATTCAGACATTTTATTCCAGTGTTTTGGGAAGGGATGCATCGAAAAATTGGTTTGGGACACCTCTGTGACTCCAGCACATTATTCTTCACAAGTCCCAGAGTTAATATTGTCTGACTGCTTTGTCACAGACAACACAGCAAAAACCAGAAGATTTGTTTTTATTGATGTGTGGCAACAAGATCACATCTGCCAGCTTACCTCAGCAACATTTCCTCAGACATAAAATACAATCATACTGACATTTAAACAGATTGTTTTCAGATTGTGCACAATGGAGAAAACTTTAAATAAGTTTGTGTTTCAACAATTAAAGGCTAAAATAAATAAAAATGAGCACATTCAGTTAACAACTGACTTGCTTCTGATTTGTGTGACATTTACTAAACAGAAAACTGAATAAAAATAATGATAAACAAAAACCTGCTAAGATGGGGAGTCAATTCAGTCTAAATGAGGTAATGAGTTATTGTTGGGATCCAGATGAATATGGGGGAAAAAAGCACACGCAAAAAGCTGCACAAAAGAAAAATACTTAATGAAAAAAATGTGTTGCTTTATTTGCCGACACTGACTGATATGATGCTGCCACCATGTGGTAACAGAGAGTATTACATACAAAGATCTGTTCTGTTTTTACACATTCAGGGGATTCAGTATGTTTAAAGAAGACAAGATTTAATTGATCCTCCTTCAGCTTGTATATGAAATACTCAACAGCATGAGAATGGTTTGTAACACGGTGCAGTTAGTATTAGTTTTTAATTTATGCTTTACACCACGGGGACAGGACTTGTAGCATTAGAGATAATCCTTATGGTTGCTTGCAGTTGTAGTCTTCAGTGACTTCACATCAGAAAAAACTCAATCAATAATGGAGATCTGTGGCCTTGTTACGTAAGAGAGAGTAAGTTGATATCATAGCATCCATCCACCTAAAAAATAAAATATATATTACAAAAACATCATTTGAAAAAACTAGAAATCAACCATCTAAGTCAACAAAATTACACATATGTTTAACTGAGGCTAAATGTTGAAATCATGTATTTTTTCAGCTTCTTCATGATATTTTTTAAAAGTTTGGTTCTAAATGTTAACATCTTAAGTGTCTACTTGCACTTAGTTTTACTAAAACAAGGAGAAAAATAATTATTTATAGGTTATTATGCTGTTATTTTACTGGCTGGACACATTGGAGGTCAGAATGTGTTGCATGTGGCACCTCAAATATAAAATGTAAATTCATATATTGTTATTTTGGAGACACTATGGGGAAATTTTCTCTTACATACATGCAATTTAGAAAATAACACATACTATTATATTTAAACCAGTCATTTGCAATTTAGTTTTTTAGTTAAATCTTTAAAAATATTTACATCACATGTGATACAGCAGGTACAAAGAGGAAATTTTGTGTTAAACTAATTCACTGTCCGCTGGATCTTTAGAAAAAATAATTTTACTAAAAATAAAAAAAACAACAAAATTTTAAATGATTGAAAGGAAGTATAGCAACAAGCATGTAGTAAAAAGAGTGAAAAGAATTAAAAGAAGTAAAAATAAGTAAATACAAATGCAAAAGTTACAGATGGCCAAAGAAAAAAAATTACTTTTAACTTGTATGTAATACTTTATAGAAATGTAAAAAAATGAAATAAATACACAAAATGTTGTCCCAGTTTTTGCTCAGGCATAATAACAACCTCAGATAAAAAATAGAATTTTCTCTCCACTACTGCTTGGATCAGATGTAGAAGAACTGATTAAAATATCTCCTATAAATTTTACTTTTATTCTGGTGATATGATGATTTAATTACAGTCTTTGTAGACCAGTCCCCCCCCCAAAAAAGTTTTTTTCCTGTTACAACAACCGTCTAATACTGATTAAAAGACACTGAAGCTAAATCTTTTGAAATTCCTTTAGAATCAAGTTTTTAGACTTCGTACCTCGCATGCTGGAAGCCTCAGACTGATCTGTTCTCATATTTTCATGCAGAAAACTATTTTAACCCGCTTCTCCCCCATCTGAGCTTTGAAAGTTACTGCCTTTAAAACAAATATATATTCCTTTTATCTATTTCTACAGCCTGCAGAGAACTGAAGAAAGACTCACATCAAAGCGTCCGATGGAGGCTGTGGTCTGATTGGTCTGCATCACCTCGGTCAAAGCCCACATCTGCTGAATACTGGAGGAAACAGTGTGGGGGTCGGGGAGGCCCTGCGAGATATACATGCAGCATAGCAGATTATCCTCCCCTAAACATACACCTTTACAAACCACACACACAATAAGTGCTTTTTGAACGAGGAAGGCTTGCGTGTGGAGTACAGCAGGCTGAACTGTTGCTAAAAGTCATTTTCCCATGAAGACAGAGCGCATGCTTCATCGTTTCCACTGATTTCAGGCTTTCTCACAAAAACACTCATTCAGACCCAGCAGGAGTACCTCCAGGTCAGGGTGGTGATCGACCAGGATCAAATCTGACAACCAATCAGAGACCTCCTTTTCTGGCTCCTGGAAAAAAAGATGGAAGGAAACAGCTGCATTAGTTCAAGCAGAAGAGCAAAGTGATAGTATTTTAAACATACAGCTACTCGTGCAGACGAGGAGCAGAGGGCGGGAACATATTACATCACTTTGACAATCCCTGCAGTGGCTCCATGTGTGTTTCAGGATGGATTTTGAGGTTCTTTTAGCATTTTATTGATGTCTAATGATCTTGGGGCTTCTTATGTATCTGAACTACTTTTAAATTAAGAGCTCCTAAGGACCCTCTGTAACCCAGGCCGACATGTTTAGCGTAGTATTTTACTAGTTTTTAAAATGGCTTTGCTTGCGAGGTCTGCAGGGTCTTTGACGTGGGTATCGCCTTTGTCTGGGGTCCTTGGATTGCAGCCCGACAACCTAGGTTTGAACCTTGGCCTGCCGTGATCGAGTGGTTCTTGTGGTGCTGCCTCTGTCGATCCAGGTGTGGACAGATCCTCAAGACATGGTTTGTTCACAGCAGCGTCAAGCCAGATGTTTATTTACATTTATCGTTTTATTTTTAGGAGCCGAGACAGTTGGTAGCAGTGCCGAGCCTCGTCTGGGGGGGAGGTCCAACTGGTGGTCTTTTTGTGTGGAGTTTGCATGTTCTCCCCGTGTTTCCTCCCACCATGTAAAAACATGCGTGTTAGGTTGATTGGTTTTTCTATTCTTGGGAATAAATGTGTGTGTCTGTTTATTCGTTTCTCTGTGTTGCCTTGTGATGGACTGGCGACCTGTCTAGGGTGTACTCTGCTTCTTGCCTGATGACTGCTGGGATAGGCTCTATTTCCCCCTTAATTGGATGAAGTGTTTATGAAAATGGATGGATATAAAATGATCAACTGATGATTATTTATAAGACAAAAACGAAGATCTGGGTTTATGGCTGAGCAGAGCGAGTGAAGGAAGGAAGAAAGCCGGTGTGTGTATGTGTTGATGAGCATATGTGAGAGCCAGACAGCTGGACCAGGTGTATAGTTTTAAACTGTTATGTTTGTTGGGGAAATTTAATATATTAGCTTAATTACCTTACTCTTAATTAATGTGTAGCTGAAAGGTCTGACCATAAGGCTCCTAAACTGATGTCATTCTGACCTAAAACAATCAATCAGCACGGCCGGCGTCCTTCCATCAGGAAAATGTTTAGACGGGACCTCAGATTTGTTGTCATATCATAACAGGCTCCAGATTGACGCACACAACCAAAGTCTTCAAACGAAGGCGTCTCTAAATGACTCGGCAGAATAGCTTCAGACGTCTGTGTGACAACAGATCTCTGGAGAGATTCTCCCGGGTTATAACCTTGTACCATGTCTGTATGTCTTAATGTATTTGTCTCACTTCTTGTTTTAATGTATGTTCAACTTCTTTTATTCTTCATTATTGAATTTATATTCTAAAGAAACGAGTGTCCTCGTCTTTGACAGGAAAAACGGCTGTTTCATGTTTTAATCAGGTTTATCCGAACGTGTGTTTTTAAGTCTGCGAAAATGGTTGCTTTTATTATCTGAAGCACTTTGTGCTTTTTTAGAATAAAAACATTAATTTAAATTCAATTTTATTTGGTTTTAATTTGCTTTGCCCCTTTCTATTGGCAGAATGAAGAGCATGAGAGATGATGCAGATATACCTGAGTTCAGGCTGAATTCCAAAAGGAAAATAAAACCTAGATATGTATTAATGCTGTGGTTCAGATAGCTGACTGAGGACCTGTTAATAGAAACTGTTTCTGAAACATTTAGAACTCGTGTTTATGTCACTTCTTTTAGCTTACACATCAGATTTTCAGTCAAACTGAATAAAATGACTGACCGGCTCCACGTGAGGAAATATCTTGATCTCTTCCAGGCTGAAGGTAAGCCAGGCGGAGGACGGCTGTTTCAGGATCAGTCTGACCGACACCACGTGATCCGGTTCCACATGCATCTGGAACAAAACATCCCAGACTAGCATCAGCAACAGAACTGCTGAACGAAGTGCACAAGCCTGGTATGACGGAAAACCCTTTATCTGAAAGTCTGAAAGAAATATTTTTAAAGCTGTAATCTGTACTCAACAGAACAAACTGGGTGTTGAAAAAGAACTAAGATGAAAACACATCTGTGTCGAGGAAAAACCTCCAACTTCTCCACAACACGATGATCTAAATTATACTGCATCTTCACACCAACATCCTGACTGTCCTGTAGTTTCAGGACTGCTTATGGTTACAGAATGGTTATTTTATTTTACTGGAAAATAAAATAAACGTTTTCTTTCTGGCTTCCAGCAGAAGTTAAGAAAACCTGTCAGGAAAGCAGCGCTGTGGAAACTGGGTCAGGTCTACACAACGGTGCCATGGTGCTCACTTGTGATCTGTGAATGGAGAAGTAATCCTGGGACCCCCCCTCGGTGTGAGGGTTATCCATCAACGGCAGGTCTCTCAGGGCTGTGGACCACTTGGCAGGGGCCTCCTGTCCGGGGCCCCTCCTCAGCAGACGCACAGTCACATAAGCAGTGTAATAGTTCTTGAATCTGATCTCCTGAATCTGCAAATAAAGACATAAAAGTCCTGAGATCTGCGAAAATGATTAACTAGTTTTATATTTACATTTAGAGCATGTACGTTGTCACAGCTGTCACTTCACCTACCTAAAACCACTTTATCCTCAATATTTATGAATATTCGGACAGTTTTTAACCCTTAAATTTACAGGATGGTGACTTAATGCTACATTTGTTATATTAAATAACATTGTTTTTATTCTGTGTGTAAGCGCTGCTCTACCTTGTTGTTCAGACATGCTCTTTCATGGAAAATGACAATAGTGAGGGATCTTTACAATTAACTAAAAGTGGCATTTATTACCACAATAAATTGTGAAATGAACCAGTTATGAAATCCCTACATGCCACATACCACAGTGACAGGAAGTAACTCGGCGCTCTATTAAGCAGTGGATCCAAAAACATCATTCAAACAGCAACTTGATCATTTCTCCACTTCAAGAAAACCTCACAAACCAAAACTGTCATATGAAAACAGAGATTCTGCCTATTGAAAACGATGTCTGACTCATCACAGTGGGACACAAACTCTCAGAGCTTACAGGCAAAATGGTAAATCGTACCTTACATTTGCTTACTTGTGTGTTCTCCTTTGACTCTGCCTTTGTTTTCATTTATTAATGATAGTTTCAATGAAGGACAAATGACTTTTATGTTGCATGTGTGTATTGTACAGTCTTATTTATTTTCTTAACCGCTTTATTGAAGTCTATCCCATCAATCATTGGGCGAGAGGGGGGGTACACTGGTCGCCAGTCCGTCACAGGGCGACACAGAGAGACAAACTTTAATTCATAGGAAGACTTTAAAATGACCAATCAACCTAATATATGTGTATTTGAATGATGGGAGGAAGTCAGAGTACCCGGAGAGAACCCACGTTACTGTTCGGAGCTCCCTCCAGCCGAGACTCAAACCAGCAACCTTCTTGTTGTGAGGCCACAGTGCTAACCACTGTGTCACCACGAAGCCCCTCTCACCCATTAACACACACTCACACCCCGATCGGCTGGCAACTTAGGGTTCAGTGTCTTGCCCAAGGACACTTCGGCATGTACTTAGGGGAAGCCGGGAATTGATCTCCCAACTTCCCAGTTGAAAGGAGACTCCTCTTCCTACTGAGCTACAAATACCCATCTTCCAGGATGTACCCCCCTCTCCCCCAATGACTGCTGGGATAGACTCCAGCTACCAAGCAACCTTTTATTGGAATAAATGGTTAAGAAAATGAATGACTGATGACTTACTATAAAACTAGCACAAGCTACATTAAGATTCCAGTAGAGAATCCCATTTGGAGGGTTTCAATACCACCAGCATCCAGTTAAATCCTCGGTATTGTCACATGTGTGTCTCTGAATGTCTTCATGCTGAAAATGAAGAGATCTTCACAACTGTTTGTTCAGAAACATTTTTCTGATATTGTAAAATAGTATTTTGACAGTTTTTTTCTTACAATATACAACATGTGTACAACACAGTATATTGTTTCCTGTTTTTATTCACTTTGAAACTAACTAAACTAACTCTTGGAATGAACTTGACAAACTTTACAGTCAGTGTCTTCTTTTTTAAAAATCACTGATGTTGATTAGACAACCTTCCCTGTTGTCATTTGACACATTGATTTACTTATAAATTTAATGTCTCCCCAACATTTACACTTCTGTTACTTTACAGATCTAGTTTGAAATACTTTCATCCCATCTGCTGGATGCAGAGATGTTCTGCAGAGTAAATCGGAACCAGGTGGAAGACACCTTCGGTCCATCTGAGGTCTGAAGTTTTTGTTTGGAAAACACTGAATGAGTCAGATTGCAGCACTAACGTGGAAATGCTGCCTGGAAATAACTCCTTTACACTGTAACTTCCTCCAGGCAAACTCCTTTGAAGGCAAAGCTTTGAGTTAATGAAGAGTCACTCTGCATTTAAAATGGATCATAATTACAACTAAATGCTGGAAAGTAGGTCAGCCCCCATTTCAAGCTCCTCTTGAGGCAGAAATGCAGCTTCATAACTGCACCGATGTTTTCTATGTGTGTGTGTGTGTGTGTGTTTACTGCTTCATCTGGTCAGACTGCAGTGAAATTAGTTCTTTTAGTTTCTCGTGAATGTACATGTATTTCCGGCAACACAAACCAAATACAGCTTAAATAATTGATTCAGTTGGAGATTATTTGATTACCCAGTCAGCTGACATGAGCAGAGATAAGCAGTGGAGTTTCTCTATGAGCTATAACTCAGAAAGAGGATCAGAGAACCTGATTAGCTTCAGCTTACATTGAGCGTCTTTCCAAATGGCAGGTTGACGTCCACCACACAGACACCGGAATGAGCCGCGTCTGCTTTGGAATCTCCGATCTGCAGGTAGACGGGAGGTTTGATGGTGCACGTCACCGGCTCCATGTTGTCGTTGTTCCTGCTCATCTTCTGGAGACAGTCGTAGAGAAAATTTCATTATTATCATCATCTTTCCTGCAAACACAAAAGGCTTAAAAAGCTATGCTTTCATCATGATTGTGATTAAATTAATAATGACGCTTTCCATCAAAGATGTTGAACTGTTTTTTTTTCTGAAAGTCTCATGTCTGAAGGAAACCTCTTATAAGCTGTGTTATTACCAGAGGTTCATGCTAAAGAGATATTAGATCATGAAAGCCAGACATTTAGGCAGAATTATGTAACATAATTCCTTCATCTTAAACCATTTATTTATAGCAGTTCTAACAACATAATGCAAATGTCCTGTTAACTTGTGTGTTTGTCATCGTCTTGGTCTGATGACGCTAAAATATTAACGGCATGATGAAGAGGACAGCTTTGATACAACCCCACTTCCACTGAAGTTAGGACAATGTGTACAAACATGAACAAAACACAAAGTACAATGATTTGCAAATCCTTTACAACGTAGATTCAATTGAAAACACTATTAAGACAATATATAATGTTCAGAATGCTAAACTTTAAGGGAGTTTTCCTTCCTAATGTTGCCTCATGCAGCTCAGATTAGATCAATGCATAATTAGATTATCTATTATGAATTAGCTCAAATGATGTGTCTCTAACGTGTAGTGAGGTGACATCAGGGCCGCTGCTTCCACCACACGCATTACGCACTGCGCGAAGGGCACCAAGCCCTTGTGTGTAAGTGTTTTATTGTAATCTATATTATTTATTTGTTAAGCTTTATTAAAAATACATTGGTGATTTTAAGCTCTCTTGGAAATCCCAGATGCAGATGATGATAGACATGCATCTGGCGATTGTCGGATAAAAAAAGAAAGACAGAAAAAAATCCGGCTCCTGCCTGCGCTTCTTACTTCGGCCCAAACTCATTCTTACCCGTTCCCCTACCCCTTGCCCCTCACCCCTTCAAACGGAGCTACAAGTGGTAGGGCTGAAAGCTAGCCCTACGATTTGGACACCCCTTCATGGCCAGCAGCGAAGTTGCAAAAAAAAAAAAAAAAAAAAAAAAAAAAAAAATTAATAACGTTACCATAATAGATAAGTAGCCTATGTCTCGCTACAGAGCACCGCTAACGTTCAGTATGCTACATTACTGGAGCTTCAACTGGAGCTAGCGACTTATTTTTCATGTGCATTTGATTAAGAGATTGACTACTACATACTAAAATGACTTTAAACTATACAAATCAACATTTGTCATCATTTAAAAAAACTTTTCAGTGGAGAAAATACATTTGTGAACTTCTTTAGACTCGGCAGTAGCCCTCACGTCGGTAAATCGCAAGGTATTCTGGGAAATCTTTCATACCCCTTGGTTTGAAGTGTGCTCCTGAAAAATCTTGGTTTGAAGGGGTATACACCCCTACACTACTCTACCCCTGAGTGCGAAAAAACGTAGGGGTAGGGCCAAGGGGTGAAATGGGATTCATCCTTAAACTGCTTTAGATCTTGCGTATAGACTACTTTCTCTCACCACGTTTCATTAAAAATACAGCCAGAAAAGAGTAAACGTATCACGTTTGAGAAAGATGAGGAGAAAGTGGACTCGGAAGCAGCTGCTCCTACTAACTCAGGGTTCAGAGATTGATTGACAGGCAGCTACTCACAAGAATTTGTCTTTTTGCTCTGTGGTCCTCTGCGTGCTGCGGTCACACGCGTTCGTTCTCGTGTCTTTAGAGAAAAAATGGACTAAGTATGATTTGCGAGCTGTGTAAACTGATTTGTGTGCAACTTTGAGTACTTGTAGCTACATGTAACATATATTTTGTAAACCATATAAACCATTTTGTCCGTAACTTTGGGTACTTATAAATGTGTGTGGAAATGTGTGCACTAATATCTTGAACAAGCGTACACAAAAAAGGTTTACATATTAGCACGATGCAGGGGGAGGGGGTGGACCCAAAAAGCAGAAGGCAGGGAGGAAAAGCAGGAGGCACCCAGGATGCTGAATAACCGGATTTATTCATATCGAATCGAATAACTAGACAGGAACTCAGAAATAAAGGAATCTAATGAACCAGCAACTCAACAGACAAACCAAGTGACATGGGAACAAACGAGGGACAGGTGAACATAATTAAGACAGGTGAAACCGATGAACAGGAAACAAGGAAGTCTATAAAACAAAACCGGAAACCAAACTAAACAAACCCATTTACCCTAACACATATGCAAATTTTTTTTTTTAAATGCTCACGCATCAATATTTTACACACAAATCTTTAACTTCAACCTAACAAATCTAATAGTTTGATATTCAAAAGGATTCCATGCAAACAAATCATTAAATAGGCGAATCACCTGGTAATTTCACACAGATTGGTGTACAAAATTTACAAAACTTTTAAATTTTTCCCGCCGGCAGGTTTCCAAGAGTCGCGCGTGGATGGTGCGTTTACCGCCCATTGGAAAGCTGGGACATCTGAATTTCAATTGCAGTCTATAGTTTAAACTTGTTTTTTCTTTGGGAAAAATTAATAGCTCAGTATCCATCAATTATAATGCATACATCTACATTTACTTTTCTGTGTTTCATACGTCTCATATTGATAAATAGGAATTTATAAGCTGTGCAAATGTAATAAGATGGAATAAAGAAACAACCACTAGTCTGGCCACTCTTTGTAGTACTAAATTTCTATCCAGTAACATGACTTCAGTAACATAAATCCAGAATAAAAGTATTTCCACACACAAATTTACATAAGAAATTCAGTCAGCAGTTAAATATTAAAGCGGGGAGTAAATAATAGATTTCACTCATCCTACAATGAAATTTCAAAAAGAAAGTTAAGTCAGTCAGAATAGAATAGAATAGATTCTAAAGCTCTTCTGAGCTCTTAGGGTATTTCTATCTAGAAAATAAACATCTCACAATACAAGCCAGTTTGGAACAATCTAGTTTAGTAGTTTATCTTTCTGTGATATTT
>JBAMHX010000004.1:6240964-6255649 GCA_037177515.1 Pseudomugil tenellus | reverse complement strand
TATATATATATACTTAACGACTAGATTACAAACCTTCTGGAAAGGCTAAAATTGCCCCAAACTCATCATAGATTACCCAAAGAGTGTAGTACAGATAGCAATTTTCCCCATTAAGTTTTGTTTTGTGGTTCCTAAGATATTCAACAAAGTACAGATGCTGTCACTCTGGGGTGCCAGTGGTGGAATTCTAAGGGTTTAAGTGGAAATGGGGCTTTAGAGAACCAGTGAAGGTATTGCAGGATGGGTGTAATGCATTCCTTTGAGTAACTTACACTTTGACTTTGAAAGAAGTCTCAATATCCCAATTTTTTTTAGACATCCTGGTTCATAGATGCTGATTCAAATGGTAATGTAAATGAAACTTCTGATATTACAATCATTCCAGCTGATGTGACCCTGACAGATCAAATTATTGCTGGCCACAGACTAGCCTACCGGTAGGCATCATAGACTGTAAAAAAATATCAGCAAGGTGAAGTGACAGCAGGGGACAGCCAATCATATAAGAAGAACCAGAACCAATGAAGGAGCTTGCAGGCAGAATAACTCAGTGAAACAGACCTCAGCTTGTGCGGCTGTTTTCCACCTGGTCCTAGTGCCAGACCTGTCTAAGTTTCCTGTGGAGAAATATAGACTCTGTCCGAATGTGCACCCTATTCCCTACATAGTACCCTATATAGTGCTCACACCATTTTGTAGGGCTGTCCAAATGTACTTTAGTAAAAAAGAAAAAAGGTAGTGCACTCAAAATTACCCACATATTGAAAAGTAGTGAGCATCGATGTTCACTACACGGGTCAATATAGACCACAATGCATTGTGGGCGATAGCCTACAATGGCAGAAATGATACAAACAACAAAAACGTTTAACAAAAAAGAACTGTAAAGCATTGCTTTTAACCCTTTTGGATTTGCAACATCATCTTCAAGTTCGTTGTGGTTGCCGTAGTTAGAGCAGTATTCACGTGATGTGCGACAGGGAGAAAGTAGTAGGCTTCGTGTCTCCAGATTGAGGGCACTATACAATGTGCTATGTAGTGTAGCCCTATGTAGTGAATGAAGGACTAGGGCACAGGGTGCACAATCGGTCACAGCCATTGTTTTTTTGGACAGTAAAAAGTGGTCAAAATGGGACAAAAATGGTCTTTTAAAAAACTGCCAGGGACATGTCCTCCATGTCCCCCTTTAAATCTTCGTCCATGTCGCCACCATTAGCAGATTGGCTGGTATTGCAAATACTCATCTCACACTACCACACATGGCTCTTAACCATGTCATTTAGTTTATTCACTGACAAGTGTGTTGTACATCCAGAAATTAATAGCTCGGGTGCCCAAGTCAGAAAAGCAAGAAAAACATATTATAGTATTTAGCTTTATGTGGCAGGGTCTTATCTTTGTCAAACACAAAAGAATGTACACCAATTTTATTTAACTGATTTACCAATTCTCTGACTCTCCTAACTTTCTTAAATATAGGCTGAGAACAACATGGCCTTTTCCCAAACCAGTCCCTACTCCCTTCCCCTATGCACTTCCCCTCGGTTTGCGCGTTCACGCGGAGTGGTCGCCATAATAAATGCCATCCGAAACCAATTACTGGTGAGTGAAAGTGGCCTATTGAGGCCTAAAAAGCGAGTGTGCATACCATGCTGACTTAAACACACGGAGCAACGCAAACAGCACTCCGATACCGCCATGGAGAAAGTGTCATAGGTTCCGCATGTTGCCTGTTTGAACGCCACTATTTATTTTTTTGTAGCATTAAATAAATAAAAATCACTGTGTCTACAAAACATAGCCCTGATGTACATGGAGAAACCATGTGGCTTACACTAATGCTGCAATCATCAACTACCTTAATTATTTGATTCATATATAAATATTTGAATTTGCAAGGGTTGTTTGAAAAGTGAAACAGCCAATCACACTGCACACTGAGAGGAATACTGTATTTAACAGAAAACCTATTTTACAAAGAAGGCTGGGAGTTCATATTGGATGTACCACAATTTCTCAAATACCTTAATAAGCTACTGCCCTACAATATTGGAAAAAGTAATCTGTATGTGTAAATGTAAAATAGTAATAGTCTACTCTGTCATTCCAGAGACATAATTAAGGAGTTGGACATCAAAGGCTTGGTGTCAGTAAAGCAAATTGTGTAGGTGCAGTAAATATTGTGGTACTATATTTATTGTAAGAAATACAGAGACAAATTACATTGTGTAAATTGTATTTTCTCAAATGGAAAGCAAATTAAACATGTGTAAAAACTTAAATGTAATTGTTATTCAGTAATTGTTATGGCAGCTAAGGGCATCATGTGTGAGGAAGCAGATGTTGTGGAGAAAGACATTAAGGTTGAGGAATATAATGTTCTTCTGGCAGACCGTTCTCTCTCATCCTGCAGCCCCCTGTGTAAAACGGTGATGCCGCTACTGTCAATGATGCCAGTTGTGGAACCATGGTAACGGTGATTTCTGTTTCCACTGGGGCGAGGGGAGGATGTCCAAATAAGAAGGTTCTAGATTTATACCCTACTGTTTAATTAGGGAACCTCTTTCAGCTGCGAGAGCGCCTTCACGGAGGGTGTAGGGATAGGGAGGATTGGTTTGAGAAATGGCCCATCTCTCTGTTCTTGGTCTGCTCTGCTGAAGCTTGCCAGCATGTCTTGTGCTTACTGCCACCTACAGCACCAGAGTATGTGCATCAACCCCTACAGCATACCCATGGCTTGACAGCTTTGTACATCAGCATAATTTAGATAAAATGTCATATTGTGACATGATAGAATGGCTAGTGGCAGTTTATTTCTTATAAAATACTACCACTAATAACAGTTATTGCAAATGCCCAAAGGAAAGCTGCACATGTGGAAAAAAATGAGATAAGGGAATATTTGGTTAAGAAGCAAAGGGAGCTCTCTTTTTACAAACTGCATATTAGTACTTTTTCATTGATCTAGAAAATTAGATTCTTTTTGGTTTACTGATCTTTTTTTAAAATAATTAATTTATGGACCACAGACATCATGGACTTCTAAATATGGAAGATGATCGTTGATGTAGAGCATAGGTGGCCACTGGCCACACGCCTGAAACACAATAGACTTAATTAGCAGACTTGTGCAGAGCTTGACATCAAACTGCACAACTCTCCTAATCATCCATTCATTTAAGTCATCTGTTGCAGCAAAAAAAAAACTCTTGTATAGTAAATCCAAAGGCTCTGAAAAAAATTGCAGTACAGTATGCAAAAATGTGAAAATAAACTCTGGCAAGACTTGTACTGCGGTATGTTTCACAGAGTTTTAAAAAAAGTGTTTCTAAAATTTTGGTGGTTCTTCAGAAAATATAAAACTCCTTTGTCTGAAGAACATGAAGGCGTGAAACTAGAAGGATTTGCGTAAAAACATTTCCCTTGTAAATAACTGACTTTGGCAACATGTTTATTAATGATAATGCTTGAAAACTTCTTTATGTTGGGTTTCATTGGCACAGTGACACTTCAGAAAACAATAACAAAGCTTAAAGCAAAGCCTTTGATTGTGCGATCTACTCCTGAAACCCTGAGTCTGGTGATACTGCTTTCTGCACAAAGAAAGAGACAGAAAAGATTGAGAAACGTCCAGACTGGATTTCCTGCAGCTCTCTGTGACTCTTAATACATCTGAACTGCTGACCGAGCTGCTTCAAGCCTGCAGGGTTAAGCTCTCCTCTGGGTCAGTCTTGCTAAGATTGAGGCTGCAGTTGTAAATTATTGACGAGGACGTTACTGGCTGAGGTGTAAATGCAGAATCAGCATGTTGGAGGTGTGTGATCAGAGCTGGAACTGATTCACCTAACATGACTGACTGAAGAGACGCTTTTAACAACAAACTGGATCAAACTCAGATGCTCACCTGAATCCAACTCTCACAGACAGCGAATCAGTAAGCTACATCAAAAGAAGTTCCTCATAATCTGATATGTACTTTCAAGTTTCCCAGGAAACTTTATCCCCTTGATGTGTACTGATGTGTGGCACGTCAACCAGACTCACATCTGGTAATATGAAAAATGTGACATAACCCCCTTCACTTGCTCATTTCCTCCAGTGGGAGCCAGTTTTCCATTAGTCCCCATCAAAAGCAAATCCATTCCATTCTGGGCTTGTTTCTGTCATTACTGTAAAAGTGACGCTACATTAGCACTCCAAGCTTTTCCTCCTCCCTCGTCATTAACAACACAGAAACGCATTGATATGCTTGTGTGGTCATAATCCTGAAAATTAGACTCTTTGGGGAGCTCACAGAAAAACAAATTAAAACCGGGGGTCAGGCTTCGTGCTCCTGGAATGTCAGCTCATAACAGTCATTTCTTTCTGTGTTAGTTATATTGAGTTTATTTGTCATAAAATGTGCTAAAAGACTAAAATAACTCATTTCCTTAGTTCTTATCATCAATCCATTTTTGTTCTCATTTCCAGTTTCAACTTTTACCTTCTCTTCTTCTTGAAAATGACTTCCCCCTTCCCTGACACAATTCCTTCATTATAGGCATCTTTCCACATGGACCCAGTCCACCAGGCCTCAGAGCATTTCCATTACGATTTCTCAGACTTAGACTTGACTTAGACTGGATTTGCAATGAAAAAGCATTTCAGCGGAATAGAGTGCTCCCAGGCCGGTGGAGTACGGCGGACTAAGTGATAAGGGAAAAACCCCTTATGTTGCAGAGTTACAAGCACAGTTAACACAAATATCTAACCCGCCCAGCACATGGCAGAGACCTAATGCATTTAGCCATGTAAAGAGTTGATCACAGTCGAGATCATAGTCAAGATCATTTGCAGAAAATTAAAACTGATCATTGGAATGAAGGAGAAAGGTGATTTTAGGGCATTTGCACATCAGTGTTTTTGATTGGAATCGGTCTGTATGCTCAAAAACTCTGTTTTGTTTGGGGTTATTGTGCATGTGCAATCTAATTCAGATTTAAATCATAGAAGCAGACATGAGGACTGTATTATGTTTTCTTACTTGATCCTTTCTTGGTCCCAAGTCCTTTTAGCTCCACTGGGGTAGCATCTGAAATGGAGGTCCATAATGGTTGCTACTTGTTTCCATACATGACTTAAATGCAGTACATTAAGTTATGGAACAACTATCGGTGTTCACATGGGAGAAGATTCTTTAAACAGCTGGGAAATATGATGTATATAAAGCATTTCCTGATACTTTTATGCTGTAATACAGTGATCTGAGTGCTGTCAGTTTATATTGTCCCATTAATTAATATTGGGTGATCTGACAAACTTCCAAATTATTGGAGTCGTTAATTTTCTACTTTATTTCCATTCCTTGCTGGCCTTTGCTACAGCAACAGTGTTGCTTTTGCTTGTATTTATCTTATATTTCTTACATATATTTTTTTTTTAATTCTTTGTGTTTCAGGAGAATAATTGTCTTCTCCACCATGGTAAAATACGCTGGTTTGTGTTTGTACATCTTTGTGATTTTTATGTGAACACACTTATCTTAAGTGGAAAGAGAGTCGATAACCAGTTTCATATTACAGCCTATCACAGTTCCTTAATATCTGGCTAGGTCAATCCAGAGAACAAAGAAAAGTCAGGGCTGTGTTAATCACGCTTCATAGTACAGTCCTTTGGTCTGCCTACGAATGCAGGTCTATGTCTCTTACAAGCAGAATAAGTGCAAAAGGGGTTTAGAACATAGCTCTGTGCGTAAACACAACCAAAACATGCACTCGTGTAGGATGGCCAGGTCTGGATAGCAGAAATAGCTAACAAGGAAGACGTGGAAGAAGTTGGTCAAAGTTCTGAGAGAAATGTGATTAAAACAGACCACAACGATCTGATGCAACTCCATATTATCTTGTCTCGGGTGGAAAATGAAACCCATTTTGTGTCCTTTTGTGTGCTTCACCTCACAAGGTGAAGGGCAGTGTGAGCGACCTCACCTGAACTGGTGGACTATCCTGGTGTGAATGTGCCTTAAGTGACAGTGGACGTGGTCATTGGTTGGAGTATTTTAGAAACTGCTGATCTAACGCACAGTCATCTTTGATGTTTACAGAGAATGTTCTGGAAAAGAGGAAATAGTGAGCAGCAGTTTTCTGGACCAAGATTTCTGGTTGATCTCAGAGGTCAGAGGAGGCTGGTTGGACATGATAGAAAGACAACAGGATTCTGTTAGATGGACATCCGGGACATTTTGATGTAATTACATAGCAACGTAGCTCGCCATCTTAGCGCCGTGGCAAGAGCCCCTAGCAACACTACAGAGGAGACATGGCAAAATCCCGTTTGTGGTCGGCTGCGCATCTAATTTTTTCAAAAACAAGGGGTTCAAGATCAAGTACCATCGTAAACCGTTAAGTGGAGTCAGGAGAGAGAAGTGGCTGAGCACCATCAACAGATGCCAAATACAATCAGACGTAATGGGATGGTTAAAAAGTTGTGGGAATCAAAGTCCAACTATGCTACGTCTGTGGCCTTCATTTTACATCCCGGTAAGTGCACATTCAGTGATATTCTATACATAATAATATATTAACGTAATACTAGCATTAGGACTGCAGAGAACCCAGGACCTCTTAATTATAACGAGTCAGACCGGCTGTATTTAGGCTAACTGTTAGCAAACAGTTAGCGGTTACATTCAGAACACCATAAACAATGGACACGATTGTCTTTTAACGTCGCTTCCTTTTTTCTTCCTGAGGTGCTTTTGAAAAATCTGGCTGTGCATCTTAGATGAACTCTGATCGGGGTATTCCACTTTTGGTGCTGCTAATGGATTGTACAACCATATACTCTCTGGAAGACTTTAAGGACATTTTTCCAGTCCTACAACACTCAACTTCCTACGGAAGCGCTTAGCTGTCACAACCATGAAAAAAATATTTGACCTGTTTCTCGTTTTAATGAAAAACATATCTCTTTATAATGAGAATGTATGTTTATATATACATATAGTTTCTCTTGACAGAGCAAAGTTGTTCAGCAAGACACAACAGGCAGATCCACAATATCTGCCTGTTTTAATGCTGTACAAGACAAGTTAAAAAGATAATAATTCAAATGTTTTTCGATATAACGAGATATTAATCTTATACTGAGAAACTTTAACAAGAAGGTTTCTTGTTACACAGGACATGTTTCTCGTTAAAAACTAGATTAATATAATTACATTTCCTCATCTAAGTGACACAGTTATCTCGTTATAAAATGATAGGTTTAACTGTAACATTGCTTCTCGGGGAACTTTTGATTCTGGTCTGGAGGGAACAGCAAGAAGATGAAGAGAGTTACGTTTTAATAAGTCGAAATCTGACGGAGGAACGTATTTCCACACGAAAAAAAGCAACTTTGTCACTTTTAAAAAAATCATTATGTTAACTTTGTTGAAACGAGAAACACATCTTGTTACAACGAGAAACTCTCTTGTTAAAGTTTCTCGATATAATGAGATTAATATATTGTTATATAAAGAAACTGTCACATTATAATGAGACATGTTTTTTCATTAAAATGAGAAACTGGTCCAATTTTTTAATGATTGTGACGGCCAAATGCTTCCATAACATCCTTATATCGTGTGATTTCATTTGCTGGTACATGATACTACTATGAAAAACTCATGTGGAATAAGTAAATGTTTGCCCATAGGCAAAAGATAGCGCCTTCGGTTGCCATTGCAAATACGTCATCATGACAACATGCCATCTAACAGAATGTCAAAAAAGCACTGGCACCAGCCAAAATATCCAGATTTATCTGAGCACAAAGCATGTCCATTAAGATGTCCACCTCATTCAGTTGGTAGGATCTGAATTTAGTATAAACATAAACATAAAAGCCTGGATACAGCCTACCTTGGATCAACATTTCAGACTGCTGGTGGTATGAGGGTGTGGGAGAAATTTTCTTTCCCCACTTTAGGCCACTTAGTAAGGTGGAATGGATAAAGGAAGGAAAACTGTGAAGGTAAAGAAGACATAAACAGAATTAAAATGGAGACTAAAAATAAGGCATTGATCACATATTTCACAAGCTAATTAGTGTAAAAGAAATAACCTCTGCTTTCTAGCAAATATGGTGTCACAGACACTGAAATAATTCCAAAAATTGTGGAAGAGTCTTCATCCAAGTACCTTATACTACAAGTCCATCCATCCAATATCTACTGCTTATTTTCTGAACAGGGTCAGTTAGGGGGTGGGGGCAGGGGGGTTGGCTGGAAGCAATCCCAGCTGACATTGGGGCGAGAGACAAAGTACACCCTGGACTGGTCCCTTTCAACATGCAGACTCTACACAGAGAAGCCACTGTCCAAGCTGAGATTCAAACCAGCAACCAGCTTGATGTGAGGCTGCAGCACTAACCACTGCACCACCAAACAGCCCTATACTGCAAGTGATGAAGCATTTTAACAATATCAATGCTTCAGGATTTATTGCGAGTTATGCCAAACAATCAAGCAAACACTTCTGGAAAACTATGCATGACATATCTCATATTTTGTCATTTAGAGTTAGAGACTTAGCTGGAGAGTTTGATATACAATACGGTCATGTTGTGTAAAAGTTGTCATTAAAAAAAGTAAAGACCAATATTTTCCAATATCACATTTTATGCTATATCGCCAGATAATATTGGACATGTCTAGTTGCCATTTGTAGGAAATAGCTAGCAGCAATAGATAGCCAACAAAGAAAAGTTTATAATCCCATTACAATATAACAAAAGGAGGGTTTTAAGGTAGATGCACTGTATTGGTATATTGAACAGAACGGATATTCAGCTCAGGGATGCTTTAAGGTAATTTATAGTTTCTCATTTGCTTCAGTCAGAAGAGACCCTCTGTGTCTAAGTATATGACCAAATAGTCCTGAGCATACAGATTCTGCCTTTATCATTCTCCATCCTGATAAACATACATGCAGACTATAATTTTTTGGGGGGATTGATGCTAAAGTGTCCTGTCTGGAGGTTCATTGGAACATTGCTGCTCAGCACACTCAGACTCACTGGGGAGAAATTCCCAAAACACGCACGTCTCAACTTTATTAACTTCTCACTATACAATTGTACAAAACATCATTGATGTATTTCAGCTTGAAAGTTCCCTTGTAAGAGTGCTCGCCCCACCCAGTTCATCCACCTCCCATTTGTCCTTATTGCTTGTTTATGTTTCCCACCTCTCTAGCAGCTCCTCTACCTCCTTACAACCTTGGTATCTCTCTCAGGGATCCAGCCTTACCTGTGATAGTGAAAGAGAAAGATGGTATCACACAGAAACCACTGCAATCCACTTCTAGTAACCCCCACCCCACCCCTCCATTACCTATAGGGAGGCAGCGAGTGACTTGGACTGAAAGACAAACAATGGGAAAGACACACGGAGATGAGGAGTCCTCTGAGGTGAGATAATCTCTACTCCATGTACAGTATATCCTTTTCAGTCAATAAGGAGAGAAAGCTTTATGCGCACCTCCTCTCTCCATGAACCCTTCCACTCTTATCTCCTCTGCCTCCCTCATACCCCCACCTCCTCGCCCCATTCATCGTTCTTCACCAGATTTTTGGTATTCCAGGCACGCATCATTAAAAATGTGGAGCTATGGCTTCTGCTGCTGCCACCTCTCGCTCCTTCCCTCACAGACATACATCGATTTCCTATTGATGTGCCAGCAGGGAAAGGGAGAGTGAGGGAAGTGTGGAAGTTGCACAGGTGGAGGTGGGGGGTAACAAAGCCCCTTAATGGATGCAACATCAACCAGCATATAACTGAGAAAATACCAGCTTTGTCTGATTAAGTTTAAAGATAAATGTCAGTGACCTGGATGAGGATTCCTAGAGACATTCAGAAAAATGAGATGTCTGACTTTTTTATGCAAATCACAATGAGCTGCATCCACCAAAAGCATCAGAGTAATATAAATGAAGTTATTTTTGCTTTATGTAATGAATTTCTAGTTAGATTCCATATATTTTTTTATGTTGAAAAAGTCAATAAAAACACAATAAATGGGGTAAGTGAGATTACAAATACAGAGGATGCAATTTCTGGAAGAAGGAGCTATAATTTGCATAATTTTTCATTTCCTTTATCAACAGACGGGAACAAGGGGTTTTTAATACGTTTTTAATGGCAGTAAACATGAGGGCATGTACACTACAGGTGGCTGCGCTATTTAAGATGGCTTTGGATGGCAAGCCTTTTTGACACAACACCTGTCAAAGTACTTGCCATGGGTGACCACGAGTTACAACTGCCCCAAGTGTCACAATTTAAAAAAATATAGATTTAAATTGGCACATAGCTGTGGATATCTGCTAACTAAGCAGGGCAATGCTACCTCTTTGGAGCTCACTGGTGATTCAATAGAGGTGGTGCACATGGTGGCCTTTTATATTTAAAAAATCCATTGAGATGGGTATTATACCGCTTTTACCATGGTCTCTTACAAAATAAATAAATTAATTTTACATGTCTATGAGAAGCGACCTGTCCAGGGTGTACCCCGCCTCTTGCCCTGTGTAGCTGGGATTGGCTCCAGCACCCCCGCGACCCCGTTCGGGAATAAGCGGTAGAAGATGGATGGATGGATGGATGGATGTCTATGAGAAGGTAATCCTAAATAATGTCCCAAACAACACCTCATAGTAATCTGCCACACTAAATTACCACCTAGTGGCCATAATTTACCAAATTATTCTTTACCAACTGTTAATAAACAAAACAAAGGAGAATACAGTCCGGCAGATCTTTCAATATGAAGGAAAAGATTTAAAATCTTATTTTATGCCCCAATGACCGTCATCTGTCTGCATTTATGGACAACAGTAAGTCTTTCCATTGAATTCGGTCAAAAAAGATTTGAAGCTTTAAAGGTATTTAATCCTGCTAAGTGCATTGACATTTGGTGGCCAATTGAAGCCATAGCAACGTCTGAAGAATGACAGTATGAATTTAGTACAACACGAGTAAATGTGTTTGGTGGATTCTTTTTGTGTTTGAACACCTGTTCATGGTAATAAATCTTTAAAGCATTGTAAAGGCTGTTTATTTTCCTTTTAAACTGATTCTGATTTGTAAGAAAAAACATGTTTGTGGGATATTCAAGTGTGAAGGGACTCCAGGGGAGACCCAGAACTCCTTGGCCTGGGAATGCCTTGGGATCCCCCCAGTCAGAGATGTATGTGTTGCTGTGAAGAAAGGTGACTAGTCTCCCTCGTGGAGCTGTTGCCTCAGCAACCTGACTTCAAATAAGTGAAAAAGATGGATGAATGTGTCCCCTGAATATAATGAACTCAGATAAGACTATAATCATTTTACTGTCGTTCGCAGCATTTTAGATTACGATAAACACAAAACATAGGAAAATACTAAAGCTTATTCACTGAAAAGGGATTTCAAAGAAGAGAGATGAAAGGCTCTGACTCATTTTCATACCAAAACGATTCTAAAATCATATCAAGGGTTAAAAAATGAAGGCACATGCATCACCAGACTGAGTTCAGACAGACATCCTCTCAGAGAACCAACATTAAAATCTCGATCATGAAATGATCATGAAGAAAGGTTAGAGTGGCAGAAATAGAAGCTCTCAAGATCTCAGACCCTTTACAGATGACTTCTTCTCTGTTTGGGGCACCATGCTGAGTCTGTAATGAAGTCTGATTGCTGATATTGACTGCTGAGATACAGGGCAAAGTCTGCTTTCTTTGATGCCGCTGCCTGCTCTTTTGTTTTTCCGTCACTTTGGTCCATTTATTCTTTTTGTTCTTACTTTTTCCTTCATACTGTTAAAATTCCTGTGACTCCTGTGACACAAAGAACCTAAATAGTGCATTTTAAAATAGAAATATGTCTGAAATAGTGTGGAATTTTGTTTATTTTTGCCCTGCAATTGCGCTTTAAACAGATTTATGAGGAGTATCAGCTTTAATGAAAGAAACAAAACACTCTTGCAAGTAATTGTTAACAACAAACTTCAGAACACATGGTTATTTATTGACTAATGAATCCGGGATTCTTTTTTTCTTGTTGGCAGCAGTGATGGAGGTGCACTTTGGCGATGTGAATGCAGTTGAAAAAAAGAGCCATCTATTGGAATAATGGGCCGACCTTTTACTGGTATATGGAGAGCAAAAAGAGAGGAGCCTTGTGTTATACTGGATGTCCGGAGCAGCTTCACCCAGAACAGCAAAGCTAAAGGGATGGATAAGGGTCATAAAGATAGACCTAACTCTAAGATTTATCAGAAAGGAAAGTTTTGAGTTTAATCTTAAAGATTCCTAAAGCTAAACATGGAGCAGCTTCCACAGAGAGGGGTCGGACTTCTGCCTACCATTCTACTTTTGGAAACGCTAGGAATTTAACACACCCATCTATCAGACACAATACACACAGAAACAACACCTTAATTTTAGGTCTCAGCAGGATTACTGTATTAAATTGTCAATTCACATTTATTCCCTTTTATATGCACACAGTCAATCTGATTATTATCTGATTTCTGGAGTTATCAAATTATTCAAGCAATTATGGAAACAACACAATATGACAGTTATCTGATTATAACAAATTTCGACATCGTTACACCTAAGTTTCTTGTTAAAAAGATGGAAGAAATGCAGTGATGACAAAAATAAAACAGTAAACAAAACACAATGGCGCCCAACAGCATAAAATTACAGTACAGCCAAACATTCATGTTTTCATTATTTTGTACCTTATCAGCTACAACAATAGAAACTAATGCTAAAACCATGTCTACTGACACACACACTTTTAGTTGTTGACGATATATAGGTGGAGCTTTTCAGCATACTTTGTGTGTGTCGAGTAGTGTTTAATACAATAGTTTTGCAGGTATTGTGCAGTAATCTTTGCTATTCTGTTTGACTGCCTGTTTTAATGTTAACTGATGTGAAACCCTCATTTAGAAAGGGTTTAGACTTTTAAATGTTCAAGTGAAGTGTTGGTGCAACATAATGAGTTGTAAAAATGGCTTTGTTATGATCTTCAAACTGGCTTTATGCTCATTTCAGGCTAATTCATTTTAACACGAGTCTACAAGGGCAGGAATTAATAAAATTAATCAAGCATTTTTTTTTCTGAAAAGCCCTTTAAAGAGAATCTTCCACCCTGAGCAACAGCCCCCCCTGATGCGGCCACTTCTGATTAGCCAACTGGTACGGGTAGTTGGCCGGAGCGTTCACATCAGCTGTTTTTGTCAAAAAAAGTGGCAGAACTTGCAAAAAACAAACAAACATACTGTCAAAAATATCAACACAAAAATGTGAGTGAACACCTCAGCAACCTCCAGAATCACATGCAGCAGGATATATAGTATCTGTTTGATAAATACTCTTGCTTTCCAGCTATGAAATTGTCCTATCATCACCACATCTGCACCTGTTTTCAGCCCAGCAGAAAAAATCTGAGCACCCATGCCGTAGATGACAGAAAATAATTTATAATCACTCTTGTAGGCTAAATGTAACATATGGGACGGAGTGATCACAGTGATTACTGATTTTATACAATTGAAATAAATAATTTCTGACACATGCTTGTGCAACTCTGAGTCGTCAAATATATATATATATATATATAATTGTATATATATGTAATTGTATGTGACGGCTCTGATATGGCAACCATAGATAGGACCTCACATGGAGTGTGGACTGTTTCAGACACCTGGCTGCTGATGGAGGTCCCGGTGCCATTTTGGACCATAGATGATCCCGTTTATGCTCCGATCCCGACCTATGGGCCCTTGACCTCTCTACCCATGGACTCGAGATCCACTAGCCGATCCCACTCTCCTGTCTGGATGAGGACAAACGACGGCATTCTATGAACCTCCGATGTATTACTCTGGATTTTAAATAAGCTAATCAACAACAATTGGTCCTAGGTACATTTGCCTGTCCGTCCTGGGAGAGGATCTCTCCTTCACCTGGGGCTCCATGAGGTTTCTTCTTTTTTTTCCACACAACCGGGTTTTTTGGAGTTTTTCCTTACCGCGAAGGAGGGTCTTAGGCAAGGGTGTCAAGATCCAGTCCTCGAGGGCCACAATCACTGCTCCAACATACCTGAGTCAAATTAGCCAATCATCGGGGAGAACTTAATTGGCTGCCGGATCTAAGCCAGGTGCATTGAAACAGGGATACATTGAAAACCTGCAGGACAGCGGCCCCTGAGGAATGCTGTTTGACACCCCTGGTCTAAGGACAGGGAAGTCCTGTGTCTGTTTAGTTTGGTGTAGTCACCAATTGTGTGTATTGTGAGTTATGTCTATTGTTCTGTTATTACCTGTGTGAAGCCCTCTGAGACAAAATGTTGAGATACTGGGCTACATAAATGAAACAAAATTGAATTGAATTGGTGTAGCAGCTGTCATGTTTGCAGTGATGGGATAAGTGGTCAGGATGGCCAAGCAGTCCATCTCGCCTCTTGATGAGCTGCTTGTCCTTGAGGAAATTAGCCTTGAGAGGTTGGTCGTTCAATTGTCATTGAGATTGAATTGTCGTTCAGATCATTGGCATAGCTAGCTGAAGCGATTGTCTAAACATGGACTTAAATGGGTGGCTAAGGGTGTCTGAAGCAACATGTTGTGGGGAGATGATAGCAAGCTCCATTGTAGCCAGTCACAAGAA
>JBAMHX010000004.1:6224175-6240864 GCA_037177515.1 Pseudomugil tenellus | reverse complement strand
GACAACACTGAACTTTCATTAAGTCTCTGTCTAATATCCTGTGTATTTCATTACGGCTTAAAAACTTGCCCAACCTTTGGATAAGGCAACCTGTCCTCCTCACATGGTTTCTGTGGTGTAGCAGCTATCACGTTTGCCTAACACGCAAAAGGTCCCTGGTTCGACACCAGGCAGAAACATCTTGTCTCTTGATGTGGCGGTGATGAGATAAGCGGTCAGCATGGCCGAGCGGTCCAAGCCGCTGCATTACAATCACATGCTCTGTCATTGCTCAAATTAGCTATCAACAGGTTGGTTGTTTGGATTGTTGTTCAATGGCACACCTGAGCTATTGTTTCTTACATGGAATTGATAGACCTTAGTTAATTAATTCTACATTTTTTTATGTAATATCACTGCCTTAGTTGGTTCACAGAAAAATGTATTAAGTTTTAAATTAAACTAAATTAAATTAAATTTTGACTGCATACTTGCGGGTGTCGCTAGTCGCTTTTAGAAAAAAAAAAAGTTGCTAAGCGGTTTGAAAAGTCGCCAAATTTAGCGAGAAAGTCACCAAATTGGCAATACTGGTTTGGGTGTCAGATTTATTTGTCAGTTTGCAGATACCGAGCAGCGCATTCCAGAATGTAATAATGTCATGTCTTTTAACGTCTTTTAGTCAGGATTTGAACCATGTCACGCTGAAACTGGCTTAATTAAAGTTTTAAATAATATCTACGCAAACAAATATTTTAGTTTTGCATCTTAGCACCATTTTCGATTCGTTTTACAAAAATAGCCTATTAGACCAACTAGAAAATTCTGATTTGGTTCTGAATTACTTTGAATCATCCTTGAAAAACAATGATTACTTTTTGTCAGTTGGTAAGTACATATCTACCCAAACAAAGAAGACATAGAGATCCTCAAGGCTCTATGTTGGCATCCCTTCTGTTTAGCATCTACGTGCTCTACAAGCCCATGTGGCAACAAATCAGAATCAGAAACTTTTATTGCCATTGTTATGTGACAGGATTCACAAATTAGGAAATTTTGTAATGATCTGGTGCAACATAAAAACACTGAATAGTAATAATACATTATAAAGTAAAACGTAAAAGTGAAAATTTAATTTCTCATACATAGTGTCTGTAATCTTGTATGTATGCAGTATATACAACAGTGCAACCTGGTCGTGCAATAGCCCGGGATTCTCACTTTTAGTGGGACCGGACAGGGAAATCCGCTTTTGTCAGAGAAAAAACAGGTGTTTCACTGAAAGGACAGTGAAATTGTAGGTTAAATCCTTTGTCCCTGAGATTGTGACAAAGGTTCTCTACAACAGGATAGTGGGGTGAGGCTTTGGTCCGCCAGAGAACAGATCAGTTCTGCCGGAGACGTCAAGCAGATCTAAGATTGAGGGAATTCCCCCCAGTGTCTACACAGGGTCAGACATGGGTTTTTAGCAGAACCAGCTCAAGACACCAGGCTATTTTCCCTGACACAAGGAGAAAAATCTTTAACTTTATGTTAGTGAAAGAAAGGCTGAGCGCATGCAGATGGGCGTCGACCTGGTTTGAGTAAAGATTGTTTTCCTGCTGAGGACATTTTCAGTCCGACAGCATCAAAAAAAAAAATACCAGAAAATGGTTGATTAAGATAAAAAGAAGAATTATACTCATACAAAAAGAGTGAGATATGGAGTAAAGTCCAAAAATAAAACAAAAAGAGTGAGATATGGATTAAAGTCTCAAATGGAGACAAAATTATTAAAATGCTGAATGTGAGAGAATACTAAAACATTTGACTTGCTGACAGATTTAAGAAGAAGCTCATAATAAAGCAGGTTTTTCCAAGAGCCCGAAGGTAACATATGACTGATAACGGTAAGGACCAGAGACACAGACAATTCTACGCAAACTGACTCAAATTTCTAACTTTAAACTAACAGATTGTTTTTGCTTCATCCACATGTGAAGTGTAAGGAGAAAGATATTTTTGGATGAAATCTCTACAGGACCACATACATCGCTCATAACAAGGTCACGCACGAACGAACAGACACACAGCTGAACCAAGTCTCACATTACTGTTCCTCCTTAATCTCTTTCTCTAATCAGCAAACAACACCAGCAAATTCACAAAACTACATGTTCACACACACACACACAGAACATGTGCACAGACACCCGGAAAACACATTTAAACTGATAAACATGGCTCTTGCTCTATCTGCAATGAAGCTCCAAAGCTACGCCTAAATCTGACCAAAAGAGAAAAGTGATTCTGTCATGGCGGACGCAGGGGGGACCCAAGAGCGGACAACAAGGTAAGAGGAAAAAAGGTTTATTTTTACACGGGTTCGGGAACCAGGGCAGACAGGCAGGCAGGATTCAGGCCTAAATGATGACAGGCAGACAGGCAGGCAGGCAGGAGCAGGGCTGCGGCAGAAAATGATGGCAGGCAAGACGGCTTTCTGGACAAAAGTGAAAAAAGTTCATTCACAAAAACATTGGCGTGTTGGAGCAATGTTTCAGTGGCTGTACACTGTTTCAACCGTTACCCAAGCAGTGGTGACGATCCGGCAGAGGCAAGCAGTCAGGCCAGAGCATATGAACTGTTTTGGCTGAGTACTTTGATGAGTTCCAGGTGTGATGTCAATTTGCTTGAGTGACACTCCCCATGGAGGGAAGGCACACCCACATACCTGCCAGGAAAACAAGCAGACATGACAGATTCCAGTGTAAAACAGGAACTTTCTCCTTTGAAACAGACACACATCTAACCAGTGACTTTATCCTTAGTGTTGTATGACTGACCTGACCCAGGGCTAAACAAATTAGGGATGTTATGCTAGTCTTTAAAGAGAGAGAGAGAGGGAGAGAGGGAAAAAAAGCATTTTGGAAGAAGGGAATTCTCTAAAACAGCATAAAAACAGAAGCTGCAGTGAAGAGAATGTTTATAAAACAAGAATTCCGTATGAAAACATTGGCAAAACTCACAGCTTTAAGAGAGCTTTGGTAATGTTTTAAACCATAGAAAAAAGGAATTTGTAGTCTAATTAATACACTTCAGGGGTTTTTTTTAAAATTAAGATGAAGAACTGAAGAAGTATTCTGTGTATGTCTGAGGATCCAGAGGAATGGAAATGTAAAAATGTTTTTTTGAACGACGGCAAAGTGGTAAACTGGGGAGATGAGAGCTCCCTTTGACTGACAGACTGTAAAGTTTTGACTGGTTAGAAAATATTTGTTTCCAGTTTGCTAGTTCAACACAAAATGAGATAATTGGAGACTCATCTGGTTTCTTGAACTGAAAACTTCAAATATCTCCTTCAGTCTCTGAATGCATTTGGATGCCAAGAGTTCACGAATGAACATACTGAGGTGGAGATAAAGAGATGTTTACGGTTGAAAGCTGGATTTAATATAAAATATTTTCTTTTGGCAGGCTGAGACAGTTTGCCTGAGTAAACGAAAGCCACTGATAGGATGTTCTGGGAAAACATCTGATTCTTTTGTCTGTAAGGAAGAAATGTCACCTTTAGAAGGCTTCTATTTCTGTATTTAGGCCATGGGTTTAAGTTGTCATCCTTGTTTTTTTTTCCTTCCCGTGGAAAGTGGGGAGGCTGGTGTGGGTATAAAGGTTAATTTCAGAGTAAAGAGTTTTTATGTGATGAAGTAAAGTAAAGTGTGATCTTAGTTCTTGGATAAAAAGGGATTTCCTGAAATCCTATTTTAACCATCTATATTTCCAGGTATAAGCTTAAAGATACATTTTTGGGATTATTATCAGTTACCTGATTATAACCATTTTATGAAATTGGATTTATTATTTTGAACATGGACAAAAATGTAATGCACACAAGATAACAAATAATAGACTCAAGATGTCCAAAATTGAGTAGGTAGAAGCATAAGCTTATTTACACCTACCCCAGTCTCCATAAACACACATATTTACAAAAGGGTATCTTGAAAAGTAGCAACAAAAAACAATAAAAATGTAAATTATAATAAATTGAACAAGTTGCCTTCAACAACATTGGTTGTAATATCTAGATTTTAAAGATCTTCCTCCCTGTTTTGTGTAAAAAACAAATTTGATACAAAGCAGAGGTTATATCCTATTTACTTGAAATGATTTTTTACTTTTTTCGGTGAGTTGCTGGGAAGAACAGTATCTGGTGATATCAGTAATAGAAGTTAAGAGTTGGACAAAATCAGCAGTATATTGAATATCGGTTAAAAAAAAGCCACTATCTGACGTCCCTGCTTTATGCATTTGTATTCAATAGTCTTGACTCCTGCAATGGAGCTCCAACAAAGCTCAGTGCAACTGCCTCAAAGATCTTCCATCTTTGTGCAGGAGACCATCTAATCAGTGCTGGCAGGTTTTCACCATGTTGGTTTCAGTTCTCGGGAGTTTCATGTCTTCCATATAACAGCAGAAGGATGATGGTTTGAAAGGGATATAAAAGCACTAATTATTGATGCATGTAACCTCTTGGAAATGCTTCATACTAAAGTGACCCCACCTCTCATCAGTATTTCTGTACATGCGAGGTTCACACTGTAACTGACAGGAGCGCTGTAGGTGCCCTTAAAGTGTAAAAGCTATTTAACACTGACTTTCATCTGTGTGACTTTGAAATTTAATATGCATCACTGCCTTTGACATAAATAAATGGAAAAACGTTAACACAGGAGTCTCACTCTTTCTAGATTGAGTTCATTCGACCGTTTCACTTGATAGCTTGAATCCAGCATCTGCTGGGAGCTGAAGGACAAACGTCAGACCAACTAAATGAAACATGTCAGTCAAAAAACTCAAGAGTTACTCAGAGTAAACTTTCTGCCCCAAAACAAAACATATAACCACAGAAAATCCAAACACCTGATGCACTCCACTTCAAAAATACTTACTAAAACTCAAACTCATCAGAATAAGGCAGAAAGAGGACTAAAGTGACTTTAAATGTAGCCTGGTTGTTGGGTTCAGTGTTTCAGAAGGATCTTACTGGGATCTTAACACACAATCATCACTAGGGTTTACAGAGAAGGGTGTGAATGAGAGAAAAACCATTATAACAGACTGCTTGGAGATGATAGAAAGACAACAGGAATTCAAACAGTTACTGTTTTCATCCAAGATATGCAGAAAGGCATCTGTAAACACATAACACTTCCAACCTTGAAATCGATCCGCTACAGATGGAGAAGATCACACCAGGTGCCACTCCTGTCATTTAAGAACAAGAAACTGAGGATAAAATTCACACAGACTCATCATAACTGGATATTAAAAGATGGAAAAACATTACCCCTGGTTTGATAAGTCTTGTGTGTTGGCCCTGAGATAGACTGGCAAATTGTCCAAGGCTAACCGGCTTCTCATCTTTTAATTTGCTGGGATAGGCTTCAGTTTCTCTGTGACCTTTAATTGGATTTATATTTTAAGGGAATGCAAAGATTTGTGTTGTTCATCACTGTATCTGGGATGGTCTGGGCCGAATGTTGGGGCCAGTTTTTTTTCACCCCTGGTTAGAACTGTCACAATCATGAAAAGGAGAGATGGTCCAACCTTACCCCTGCTTTATACTATTGAAGGCCCATTTAAGCTCTGTGCAGTAAAGTCAGATGTTCCATCCATTTCCAGGAGCCTTTCTTGAATTTCCAGGACTCTTGCAGATGCATCTCCTTACATGCCAGTAGAAACATTCTGTGTATGATAATGTACTTTATCATGTTTGGTACTGTCTGAAACACCAGACAGAGAGAACATCTGCTCTTTGAAATGTTGTGTTCCATAACTCATACCATAGTAAACACATACAAGGAGCAACTCTATTATTAGTCACATCTCTATTGTCATTTTCCGCAAAATAAAGTGATGTTTTTAAAGTTTTGAAAAACTACTATTTTGATTTGTAGGTGTTTATGGACCGGGATTTAACACATAAGCCACAAATATTGTAAAAGTGTGTCAGCTGGATGCGATTTTACGAGAATTGTGGTATGCGTAATGCTATCACAAAGTATTATTTTGGAGTTTTTGCATGCTGTGGAAAATTTGCTACAGCTTTTCCAAGCTATCCTCCTCATTTCCCTCTTTAAAACCTGTTAAAACTTTGCATTTCTCGGTTGTTTACTCCATACCGCGACATCGTAACTGGTCGCATGACCACCTATTTAACGTCTGGGGACGCAGATACAAAATGTTTCCATTACACTTGCGATAAACTGCTCTATCGAAATGTCTGAAAAACCACTTCTTGAGAGCACAAAATGTTATAGCGATAATTGAGTTTTATTTTAAATGTAGGTGTTTTGTGGAAAATGTAGAATTTCTATTGTGATATTTAGATTTTGGGAAAATCTGGGGGTAATGGAAACACCCTTAGTGTAATGGGTTTTAATTAATAAATATTTTTATTAATTAACTAAAAACATCCTCCCTGTTTCAGGAAGGTTTTGACTCAACCAGGAAGGGAAGAACAGAGACCATTTAAAGCCATCTCAGACAAACAACAATGAAGGAAAAACCTGGGCAGGTCCGGCGGGTTAATTGCAGATCAGACAGATGCAGAGACATTATTCTTTCAAATTATCCTGCTTTAGCAGAAAAACTTAAACTACCACTGAGCTGATAAAATACAGTAGTCCAGCCAGGAAAAAAGTTAAAATACAAGAATTAGCTCAAATTCAAATGAGAGGAGTAGCCTGGTCACTGTGAAACAGAGGGATATTAAAATCACCAACCAGGCCTGCTGATATTTATATTTATTCTTGCCTTAAAATAAGAAAAATAAAAACTTTTAATGAGTCTTTAATGTCATTCTTTTATTGGAAAGACTTTTACAATAAGTCAGTGGTGTTTATATTTTTTATATGTTAAATTTATGGTTTATTTCCTCATTTACTGCCGGGCTCATAGCTCACTTCCTGCCCTTTTGAAGACTTTTGAAAAATGAAACAGAAACAACAACTAAGATTTCTTATTGGTTTATAAAACAAACTTTAATGAGTAGAGTTACCTGTATTGGTGGGTTTGTACTTTTCACAACAGTTCTAAACAGTTATGTCTTAAGAGCGTTCATGTACTGTAATGACTCTATTATTATTTCCCTAATATTCAGTCCAGTTATAGTCCAAGTAGAATCCAGGTAAAACTAATGGAAGCGATGGCTAGGGATATGTCCCGAACGCCACCATTCTTCCAATTCCCCAATCCTCGAATAGACACAATACATTAATATAAATAAGCATATGTTCAGTGAGAAGGTGTGGCAAAATTGAACCAGGACAGGATGCATCCTGAGGTCATGACCTTTTATTTGCACTTGATTTGAGGTCATTGAGGAAAATAGTTCCAGAGATATAGACAAAAATGGGATTTTTTTGTGCATAAAGTGCCACCAAGTGAGGAAACCATAAATCCCAAAATGCTGAAATTCAAACCAGGTTGTTCCCTTGGGGATCCAAACAGGTATACTGAGTATAAAATTCCAATAGTCAACTGTTTGAGTTATCACGCTCATACAAAGGATACATGGTGGCAGTCGTGATGAAACCATCATATCCCTGACACTCCATGTTCGGGGATATTATTAAAAACAGTACCAGGGGCCTCATTTATAAAGCTTGCTTACGAAAAAACGGGCCTGAAATTTGCATAGGAATGTTCCTATAAAAATAAACTTGTCGCAGAAGATTGCGTACCGCTGCCCAACCTTTGGACCTGGCGTTGTAAAATTTTGAAGAGGAAAAACCAACACCACAGCTGATTAGATGATACACTTAAGCCATTAAACACGTTTGTTATCATTTACACTTGACTTTGTGTTTTTGTAATCAAAAACACAGAAAAAACAGATTATTATAACATACCCAAAAGCGCTTATTTATTCCATAAATTTGTATTTAAACACATTACTCATTTTAAAAATGTCATTGCACTTGGTACATTAATTGTGAGAGAGTGTCCAGTAATCCCAGTAATCACTGAGTAGGTAGGAATGTCACAAGTGTAATGTCACGCAATCATAATGTGTCCCAATGGATGTGCTACCGCTGATTTTGAACGATATTATAAAAATGACAGGTTGATATGTGAATAGACCAACATCAAAAAGCAACTTGCAGCAATGTCCGGCTTCCCAAACGTAATCGGTGCGATTGACTCATTTTGCTATAGTAGCTCCATGTGAGAATGAAGTTGTGTATGAGAACCGTAAAAACGTTCATTTCGTTAATGTACAAGTTGTTTGTAGCAGACATGATCCTGATAAACCCGTTAGTGTAGCGGCTTTCCTCTTGTTTTTTTCGCTGCAACTATGACTTCAAAATAAGATCGCCTTCCAATCTACCTCACTAACAAGCATCTCGATTTCAGTAAACCCAGTCCATCATGGCAGCCTTGATTCTTTAGCAGCAGAGCTACATGAATGGATAAGGATTGCCAAGCTAAACCTATAAGATGTATTTAAAATGGAAGTTGAAGTCCTGGTCTGAAAGACAGATAATGTGTCTCCTCCAGAAGCCAAACTGGGAACTGGTCACAGATAGAGATCTATTAACTGAAGGTTCAGCCTCACATTGTACTAGTAGAACCTCTAGAACCACCAGTAATCTTATAGTCTAAGAATGAAATGTTCTTATGGGAAAATCTGGAACTCTGAGATCTTCAAGATCCAATGGATTCTGGCAATTAGGAACTTTATATACGGGGAGAGAGGGGGAGGATAGAATAGAAGAGAGGCATTTTGAATTCTATCCTAGATTTAACAATGAGTTAATAAAAATCAGAAAAAAAGTGGAGAAGTATGATCGTTCCCACATAACTGAGTCTGGCTGTTTGTCATTTTGGAAATATTACACCAGTGAAAGCAAGGAGTCCTAGAAAACCATATCATATGTTAATGCTAATGTTATATATTAAAGGAAAGATACTAGTCTAAATAAGTACAAGCTTCTTACTTGAATCCAATTTAGTGCCAAGATAAATTCCACAGCTGGGAAGATTTGTCCAGAGGTTCTTACAAAGACAAAGAAAAAACTGTCTGAATTTGAAAGGGGAAATTCTATCCAGGTCTTTATCTTTATTGCATCCTTATTATCAAAAAAATGAATTGATTTAATCAGACTTAATGAATAAGTAGAGCTGAATATCAAACGGCATAGCACAGAAAAGGTATAGAATTCCATATTGTCTATTAATATTACCTAAAAAAAAACAGGTACAGTGTCTCAATTCAAATAGTGAAAACCCTCAGGCACTCCAAGGCTTACTCTGGTGTATGGGGAAGATTCATTTACCCAAAAAACTGCAATAAGGGTACATGTAATTAAAATTAGCCAGACATGGTTCCTTTAATTCCAATAATGCGGGTAAAACTCTGCAACTGAATTTTATGATCCATGCAATCTGATTCAGCACGGAGATCTAACAGGATCAGTACAGGCAGGAGACAATTACCTGAAACCATGAGGTGATCATTGGTAACTTTTAACAGGTTTATTTTCTTCTCTGAAAACTATTATATTATATTATTAATGCTTAAATGGGTACATAATTGAGTTGAAATGTGTGAGTGTGTCTGTCCACTCTGGCATTCCTTCAATGTGTGTTTGTGTTGGGTATTATTAGTCTGTTGGATTGGTAGTGTTAGTTATTTGGTTCCACCGGCAACCATGACATCTTACAATCTTAATAAATCCAAATGTGCCGTGACATTATAAAGCAAGCATTTTATTGTGCTGTTTACTTCTCCACGTGAATTTTTGAGCAGGTGTTGAGCTTTTAATTAGACCATGCAGACTTCAAAGGCTCTTTATGACTTCAAGAGGGTTGTAAAACCATTCCAGGAGGCATATGTAAAAGAAATAAGCTTCTGTGAGAGGTGTGTAAGAGTTCAAAACATGAAAAGCAGACCTTTCTCTCATATGATTGTGGTGATAGCTATTTAACTGGTCCTATGATCTACCTTCTCAATGACATTTTGGATCTTTTTGTCCAGTTGTTACTTTAAAACGAAAATGCCAATTGACTCTAAACTTCCTTGTGTCTGCTTTTTCTTACAGCTGAGTAGTATTTCCCGCTGTAGGTTTAATTTCTTCATTTCTTTGTACGAGAGATATGCCTTGCCTGAAAAGCACGTTTCTTTGAGCAAATACGGTGAAGTGAGGCAAGTTAATTAAAGGAAATGGGAACATTTTTACTACTTGGGCCCCACATGGTGATATATGTTGATAAGGAGCACATTTACCCCAGCAAAGCTTTAAAATATGGCAAACTCCAAATGAAAATGATGAAAGGAGTATATCTGACGAAGCATTCCTCATCAGCAGCAGAAAATTACACACTTAGTGTCTGCCCACTTCAATCTAACCTTATATAAGCTCATAAGCTTTTGATTGCTCTCATTTGCATTTATTATGTGATGACACTGCAGCTCTGGGGCACGACTGCAGCATTCACATGGATGAATTAGGTGTTGTGCTTATCAAGGAAGGCTTTAACTATTTTTCCACGCGTTTTGTGTAAACAGCCTCGAAGCCACACAACGGCATGGAGAATGAGAGTGCTGACCTACAGTCATGTAACCCTGCGTCTCTGTGATAATAACACATGCAATCCAGGATGGAGAAAGTCATTAGTGTTTTTCTGGAGGTGGCTTAAAGGGAGGCAATCTCTTCTTTGGTTGCACATTCACTCAGGAGTCACATGGCAGCTGCAACCACACAGCCAGGTCGTTTATTTCACACAAATGAACACTCCTAGAAACATCCTGGTGCTTAATTATGTGGGTTGATCCGCTTTATGTTCTGACAGAAGGGGAGTATTGATATTAATTGCAAGCCAGCGCTTTACCCCAACCTACCCCAACCCTCCCGTAAATACACACAAACACGCATCTTCTCATTTAGCCATTTTGATTATCGCCTGTAATTAACTCTATAGTTTCACACATAATCAAACTGTTTCTGTAAGTTTGAATATTTCCCTTTGCAGTCAGACATCGAAAATAGAAATGGAGATGTGCTTAATATCATTTTTAATGTCTAAAATATTGAAAGTGTTTGATTTATTCAAAATGGAACAGTATTGGCATGCCTAAAAAAAAGAATCAATACAGAAAAATCTTTTTTTTTTTTTTAATTGCAAGCACAAAGAGCCTTGTAAGTACTCTAATGATTAGTGCAGGTTAGTTCATGACTGGAGGTTAATTATTTTTTAAACAACCATGCAGAAACAGTCTACAGTTTCCATCACATTCTCTCTCGTCATTACCCACGCCAGATGTTTACATACATTGACTTGGTTCCATTTCAGGTTTTTAAAACAGTTAATTTTCCCTCCTTTCTACATAATCCTTTCCCTGTTTTTCCCTTTAGTTATAAACCTCTGTGCTTTTATAGTTACAGAGTTAATCGCTATCGACACCCTCACAAAAATAAAGTAATTTACGATGATAACATAGCTAACATCCGGCTACTGCTTCATGTCATCTAGCCATTCTATTAGAGTAGACGGATGGGACACTCTCTCTTTTCCGTCTTTGACATCCATGTTTGATATTTGACATTGTTTGAATAATGGAAATATTATTTTTAAGATTTTTCTGAAGTAGTATTATGTTTTAAAACTGTACTAGTAATCATTATTGCTAACGTAGATGGTAGGGGGAAACCAACTTCCACAAACTTTTATGCAATGATGATGGGAACGCCATCCGCTAAAAAAGAGGTGGATACGTCCCGGTCAAAGTTCCTCAAAGTAGTAGAAATCAGTGTGACATCACTCAGGATAAAAGAGCTCATATTAACAAATATACAACCAGTTCATTAATCCAGTTTATAGTGATTCAAATGAAGATGCATCAGCGCATATTATTTTCATATTATAATTGTTTTACTCAGTTTTTTGCTTTGTCAAGGTAGTTAATTTGGTTCCAAGTCAAATATAAACTAGCAAAGAGTGGAAACGAGTCAGTTTAGCCTCCAATTCATATTTGACAGAGCAAATGATAATATCAGCAGTCTCATCTAGTGTGATTGACATGATCTTTCTATTATCTCTAAAAGAAGCAACAGCTGTAAGGCTCTGGCAGCTGACAAGAAAAAAAGATTAAACAAAGAAAAAATACTGATTACCTCTTTCAGCAGTTTGTGTCTTTTTTCAGGCAAAATGTAACTGCTTTGTTTGAATAATTCGAGTTGTTTTATTTTCTTTTTGAGCTGCTAAATGCAGAGATAATTTCAGAGGAAGTGCCGAGGCTCATTAGGCAAGACAATCGTGCTTCTGCCTCAGAACAATGACATTACCTTGTGCCGTATTTGCTTCAGATCACAGCCGGATGTGGGTTGTAATTATACTGCACATACAGCAAGCGCACTCTCATCAGCAACATCGCTACACTTCAGGTAACAGAAACCAGAAATATGGCATTAAAACGGCTTGTCAAACATCATCTCCTGTTTGGGTTATTTAGGTTGGGATGATGTTCTGTTTTTCATCAGCTTCTGTGGTGAAATGGGATGCGTTTTGCTGCCAATGATGGAGGCGTACACTTTATTTAAATGATTTTATATTGAACAGGTTTATGAAATTAAAGGATAAAACAATATCTTTTCATTCATTTTGTGTGCTGCTAAACAGTAAAATTAAAGTCTTACAGCTTAATAATGAGAAAAATATCACAGACACATACACAACATTTAAGCTCATTACTGATGACTTCTTTATTGTGAGTATGTTACTGACCTTTACTTTCAATGAAAGTAGGGGGCTCCAAACCTGTTTGTGGCATTGACCCTGTGACACAGGAAGTAAATGTCTTGTCATATGTGACGGCGGGTAGCTTTGTGAACATGTAGCCGCTTGCCAAACCATAGCCTCATGTGTTGTTCCAGTTTCTTGGAAATGTATTCAGATAGACTACTGCAAGTTCCACTTTAGTTACCAAACAGCTGTACATTTACTGCACCTAATAAGAAATTAACAATTTACAAAGACACAGTTGAAATCCCCCAATCACTTTTATTCTCTCTGATGAAGCAGATTATAGCTATTAACCAACAAGACACAAGCCAAGAGTTAAATTATGAACTGTTAAAGAATATCTCATCCCTGATCCGCCACCTTATTATGATGGAGTGGTTTGCATGTAACAGTGACCTGCAGAGGTATGTTGTAAGCGGGTCATGTCCCTGGTAGGGTCAACCAAGGCAAACAGGTCTCTAGGTGAGTGACCAGACAATGTGTGGCTTAAAAGACCCCTATGATGAGAAAGATGCGGTCCGGGTAACCTTTTCCTCAATAGTGTTGACTTGTGACCAGGCGCCAATCTGACGCAAAGGAAAGTGAAGTACAGAAAAATTGCCGTTCACCCTTCACTGCTAGAGGACTGGCTGCAAGAGAGCGCAATCACCATAGACTCTAATGTAAAAATGTCCGAATATACAGCAGAAATAAACATGTTTACAGCCTTGTTCATAAAACCCCGTTAGGTTTAATAGGTCAAGTTTACCTTCATGACAACTCTGAGGGGGCCGAATTTTTTTTCTAACGCCTCCGTTTCGACAATATTTAGCCATGAATTTAGAGGCATGTCCTTTTGATTGACAGGCATTCAGTTATTTAGTAGCTGGTTTTCCTGCATTAGCTGAGCTAATTATAATTAGATATTCAGTTGTTTTACAAAAGGCTTTACATTTTGAATAATAAATTATTATTGCATTTTGTGGAGCACAAGCACCAATGTCTGTACAGACAAACATGGGGATATGGTGTTGCAGCCAGGAGTGGAGGGAGAGTGGTTTGAGCACCTTTACAGATGAAGGGATAAAATCCTTTTTGAATGATGAGCAGAACTTTTATTTACATTGCTGAGCATCTCTCTGAAACACTGTATCAATGATGTCTATATTGCATTAAGGCAACCTGGCCATTCAGACTGAAGTTGCATGGCAAAATATCAGACACGTATCAGATTTACGACCACATATCCAAGCGGCCTGGGTCTTATAAAATCATATCTGTGTCATTCAGACTGTTTTGAAATTATCAGATAGAGGTTGCATAGGGGCAAAAAAATCAGATATGATTCACTTCAGCTTGCAGTCTGAACGTAGCTTAAGAGGCCTGGCAGAGGTTTATAGTTTGTGAAGATATCACAAATTTTGGGCCTAACCCTTTCTGGGATTCACAGACAGTAAGCAGGTTCTTAAAACCTATTCTGTGACTGACTGGAATCCAATATGCTTGACATAGAAGATGTCCAGACAGATACTTCATTCGTCTTCTGTAGCATATTTGGTGGTTTTCCAGGGGGCTTGTGAATCCATCGATTGATGTTGCAAACAGAGCAATACCACCAAAAATCACAGGGCTTGTATTTCGAAGGAACATGCTAAGAAACAAACAAATCAGAGAAGAAGAAGAGGAACAGGAGACAGAAGTTGACAGCGAGGACAACAACTGCAGAGAATGCGTCTGAAGAAAGACGTTGGACATGTTTGGCGGTTGCATTTAGCTTTATATCAATGCGGTACCGTTCGATTTAAACCGTTTTACCAGATGGACCTTTTTCATAAACAAGGGAGCAGAAATTGGTCTAATGGCTTCATCTATCAGTGTATTTATCTTTAGTGTCTACCACAAATGGGCCAATAATGGATTCGGTGGAACAATGGAATCAATGAGAAGAAACCCTTACAGAAAAACCATACTGGCCCTGGATCAATGTTTCCATGTGATCCACATCTGAATAACGTGAATCACGTTGTTCAGATGTTAGTTTGGCTGCAAACCCCTGGAGGGAGGTGCCTGAGATTTAAGGTTGGCCCCCAGGGGGTGCTTTATGCATGAAAAATTATATTTTAGGCTATATCTCTGAAACTATTTTTTGTGAAGTCAGGTGCAAATGAAAGGTCATGACCTCAGAATGCGTCCTGTCCTGATGTCATATCAGGCTGATTAAACATTTCAACACCAGCTGGAGCTTTGTGACTGACCATGTGCCTCTTAATATTATTGTATTGTGTCTATTCAAAGATTGGGAAATAGGAAGATTGCGGGTGTTTGGGGATATACTCCTAGCCGTCACTTCCGATGGCATAGAACTTGTTCTCCAGTAAAAATGTTGCTTGTTTAAATCTACCAAGCTTCCCTCGAGAGGCTAAATACACTATGTTAGGTTAAACGGGATTCTGCACTGACCCAAGGAGTGAGAGTTGTTTTCATCTGTGATGGATTGGTGACCTGTCCTGGTTAACCCTGCCTCTCACCTGATTATAGTTGGTTTGGCTCCTCTTCCACTTGAAGTATTAAATTTTGATTTATTTTTCAGGAGACAAACTCTTTGGCCTGATTCAGTGTCCATGAGACATTTAAAACAATTTTCAAAGACAGCCAACTTAAGCTCTTTTAATCTGGTTGTTTGTCTTAAAAACACATACTGGTCCAGATAAATCCTACCTGCTTGTTTCAGTCTAAGCAGTGTTTCCAACACAGCAGAAAGTATTTGTTTCAAACCTGAAGTCACATGTCAAACAGTTGACTTCCTCTCTTCTCCCTCTCTCTGCCTTTCATCTTCCCCCCCCCCCCCCCACCCAAAATCTTTCAGTTCTATAAAAACCCTTTTTTGCCATTTTATCCCACCTTTTTTTTAAACCTTTTAATTCCATCTACTACTTCCCCCCCTCCATCTTCTCATAACACCATCTGTCCTCCTTTGCTCCCCTTAATCTTCATCTTCCTTCTTCCCATCCCTAACTTTTGACTTATTGTCATGCTTCCCTTCCTTTTTATTCCTTTCATTCTCCTCCCACCCATCTGTTTCGCTTTCTTTTTTATCTGCTCTGCTTCTCTCATTCTTTTTGCTTTTCCTTTATCCCACTCTCATGGACTGATGGAGTCCCCCTCCTTTCATCTCTTCTTCTTCATCCGTCTCTCCTCTCCTCCTTTCTTTTCCTCCTTCTTGCAGAAATCTCTGTGATGTTGCAGCACATCTGTTTGTTTGGCATTCTTGCAGCACATCACACCCTGGTGGTGTGTGTTGTGTGTTTTAATGCAGCTCTGCACAAGGATGGGAAGACAAAGAGGTGTGGCGTACAAAGTGACAAATCTGCTTCTTTCTTTCTGTTTTTAGATTCTTTTGTGAGCTGGAGGCTATCAGCCAATGATTTATCCTTCTCTTTGTTTGTTTATGTGTGTTTTTAGGATTATCGACCCCATGTGTACGGCTAAAAGAAAGACAGCAAGTTGTCAATAGAAGTTCAAGGACAAAAGAATCTCTTTTCAACCACTCAAACAGCATCATTGAAAGGAAAACTCTGGAGGGTGTGAAATCCTGTCAGGCTTTGCTTTAACTGAATTTATTGAAACATGAACGGGTGTTTGAAAAGAGCAGATTCACAGACCTGCGCTTCATGTACCCAATGTCACCTTAGTAGTAAAACCCGGTTTTATTCGTATCTTCTAAGAAATAAAGGATGTTAAGAAGTTGCTGTAAACCAAAAATGATCAGTTAACTTTGGACTTTTGTATTTTATAAAGAGTTTCTGCCCCTAATAGGTCAAAAGTCTTTCCCTATATATCCTATGGGAGAGGGTTTCCAAACGTGTGGCTAGTAGTATGTATGTATATATATATATATATATATATATATATATATATATATATATATATATATATACTAAGGCCGGA
>JBAMHX010000004.1:6176291-6195355 GCA_037177515.1 Pseudomugil tenellus | reverse complement strand
TTGTGCTTTTAATGTTTTGCTTACTTTATTTTAGTGTCTTATGTTTGTACAGTGTCCTTGGGTGCTTTGATAAGGCGTTTTTTTTAAATAAAATGTATTATTATTATTATTATTATTATTATTATTATTATTATTATTATTATTAACACACCTTATTCAATTAAATAGGATCCAGCAACTTGTTACCAAGTTCTTCACAGCATCTTCTCAGTTAAATCAAAACTGTTTGTGAAAGGTCATCTGAGGCCAGTCATGACAAAGTCAGCAATGTATGGAAACAACTCACTGATAAATAGGTGTTTGAATATTTTTTTTCCATTCACGAAGGCTTAAAAATCCAAAGGAGTTCATATTTCTGTATAAAGGGACTAACAACCTTATGTCACATGGGTTCTTAGCTTCTTGTTAACATTAGGGTTTCAGATTACAATGGCTAACCACTTCAGGCGTGTTTTAAGTTGGATGTAATGTCCCCACTGCACTGTATTTTATGCCAAAGATGTTGATCTTTATTTGTGTTTTATCAGATTTTTAAACCCAAAAGAAATAAGGGAAGGTGGACCGGTGTAGGTACCAGATTTTCTTGGGTGCTCAGTCACACTATATGATTTGCTGGACTGTTGGTGAATAATTCTGGTTGGTCTGGAAAAATTATGAAAGTAGTTTTTCAGCGAAATTGTCTTATAGTTCTTTATAGGGCACAAAAAATTCCACTATTACCTATAGAAAAGGGGCTTACCACAGCCTGATTTCACCTCTAAACATCCAGAGAGGAGAAAGGTTGCTTTAAAGAAGGAAAAAAAATGTACACATTTAAAAATAACAGTGTGATGAAGCATTAATGTGAATAACTCCTATTCACTTCATATGTGCAACATATGCTAATTATATCCTCAAATGTGGAGTGTCAAGGATACTATGGTTTTGCCACATCCGCCTCTGCCAGATATCCTTTGTCTGAGCATGATAACTTGAGCAATTTTTGCAATCAGATTTTGATACTGGGTGTACCTGTTGAGGTACCCAAGGGGATGAACTGTATTGAATTTCACAATGTTAGGATTTATTATTTCCCCACTAGGTGGCGTTTTATGCATGAAAAATATAATTGTGAGCTATATCTCTAAATATTTCTCTCAGTGACCTCAAAGCAAGTGCAAATTAAAGGACATGACCTCAGGATGCATCCTGTCCTGATGCCATACCGGGCTGGTTCAGGTGGAGCTTTGTGACTGAACATGTGCAGCTTTAGATTATTGTATTGAGCCTTTTTAAGGTTTGGGGGATAGGAGGATGGGTTTGTATATCAGATATCTCATAGCTCCATATATTCTAAACAGAGCTCTCAGACTGTGGGTGTATTTGTGGTTCCCAGTGGGCGGTAGAGGCTTCAGCTATAAGGCCCCTCTCTTATTAAAGCAGCTCCCAGTGTGGGTACGGGAAGCAGACACACTCTCTACCTTTAAAATTAATCTTAAAACAAATCTTATATTTAGTTATAGTCTAGCCTCAATTAGTTATGCCGCCATGGGGACATCCCATGATGCACTGAGCACTTCCTGTTACTTTCTCTGTCGCTTATTTTCTATGTATATGACAGTACTGGCACCATTAACATATTTCTCCTTTTTCTGCAGATCTTCCTGGATAACATCTGCGGTGTATATTAATCTGTCTTTCCTGTTCTTTCCGACCCCAGCCAGTGGAGGCAGATGAGTGCCCTACCCGAGTCGGGTTCTGTCAGAGATTAAGGGAGTTTTCCTTCCCACTGTTGTCTCATGCATGGGAGATTGGATCAAAGTCAAGATTCTATGCAATCTTTTTGGTTTCCTTCACATAGGTTATTTATTATGAATTAGCTCAATTTTATTTCTGTGAAACACCCTGAGATGACATTGTTGTAAAATGGCGCTATATAAATTAAGCTGAATTGAATTGAATTAACCATAACAGTTATGTCATCAACAGGCGCAGACTGAATAGATTTGACTAACTGAGCAGAGCTGGTTCTTACATCGACAATAAGTTTCCTAACCTAGCTGCTATGGTTATTACTGTCTGTGTTTGTGTGACACCAGATAAAGATTGTCTCAGAAATGGATCACATCTAATTGACTGGAGATCATATAGCCAAGAGATCACCTTAAAAATATAAGATTGATCATGAAACCAAGCAGTCATGGTACATATGGTGTAATATGGGTTTCCATCTCTGTTGTTTGCTGTAGGTACACAACTAAATATCTTATCACCTCTTTCTCTGTAATCTATCTTCAGTGACTAATGTTGGAGGAAATATCATTAATTCTAAATGTGAAGCTGTCTCATTACTGCTGCTGTTACTTCAGGGGGCCTGCTTTCTTTCTCTTTTCATTTTCCTCCTTCGTGCCCTGCTGTAATAGTGCAGCAGAGGACCCTTGCTGCTGGGAGGTCTAAAACCTGCAATCAAACACATACCCTCTTGCTGTGGCAATAATAATTGTATTTATTAAATGGCAGTAAGTAGATAAAATAAACATTTTACCAGTTTGAAACACAAGAATTTTAATTAATAGGCTTGTGATTACAAACTAAAGTTTAACAGTAAACTTTTTTGGGTTTCTTTGTTGCTCAAACAAGTTTAAGTATTGTCTGGGGATAACCTACTTAGAAAAGAACATAAAAAAGGCCTTTGGCAACATTTGAACCTTGACACCTGATGCCTCAACCCTGAGGTCGAGGGATAGGTGCACTTGTGTTAATAGAGGGAGGGAGGTAACACCCCAAAAGCTTCTTGGTATATAAAGCAAGACCACCCAAACAGCGACTGCTGTGCCTTGCCGACATCTTTTAAAATCTGAAGTTCTGCTGAATCTGCTGAATGAGTCAGTTCCACTCTGTTTCTAAAAATAAGTGTTGCAGCTTTGTCTGGATGGTTTTCTGACTGACTGCAGGTTCATGACGAGAAGTGAGCTGGATGTAAATACCAATAGAGTTTATGACAACTGTTTCACCCAAGTATTTGACAACACGTTTTGATTTTTTTAAAAATTCTGTTAAATGGAGAAAGTCCTTGTTTTGGATAGATGTCAGATTAGCTCCTTGTTCAGGCTGACGTCTGCACCAGTGTAACAACTGATGTATCGAAAGAAATAGTAAGGTTCAGATATTATTATCTAGGAGTCCAAATAAAAAGCCACGAGAGAATAAGTGATTTTTAATTTGGGATATTTCTGCTATGTATGAGTCTAACATGAAAAAAGAGTGAGTGCAGGAACAGCTTTCCTGACTCATGGTGATTAGTTATGTGAGCAGTCACAGGGATTCAGTAGGACATTACAGAGCAGAAACAGGCAGCAGATGGACCCATCAAATCTTGGCTCACCTGCTGAGATGGACTTGAGCTTTGACCGTTGCTTAAACAGAAACTGTCTGCAGCATTTCCAGACTACTGAACAGATGCCCCCATAGTAACCGAGCAAAACCGAGAAAAATGTGACCCCTGTCAGGAGTCAGGGGGTCAGTTGACGGCATGTTAGAGCAGCATGGCTCCTGCTGTCTGCTGGGATCTGGATTCTTTTCCCATCTCGTCTACATTTTCCTTGCATTGCTCCAATAAGTTAAACTGGAATAAAAAAGAAGTAAGTTTTCTTGTGCAGGTGATGTTTGATGTAGAAAAATCAAATGTGATGCAAGAACAATCTGATAGTGACAACTGTCATATTGGAGACAAGCTCGCTTCATATTCATTACAATGACATAAAAACATCACATGTACATTCACACAAATATTAATCAGAGGAATCCTGAATTTCAGTCCTTTATATGCTTGGCATAAAATTAATCCAGCACCAACTGAAAGGAACCACTAAGGGGGTTAATTTTTTTACTGAATCCAAATCAATTTATTGATATGCTGCATTGACTTTTCACTTGACCCAGAGGTTTACGAGGATACTTCTGCTGCAGTTGCTGAGGTCATTTGGTGAGACAGCAGAAATACTTCCTAATGTCTGTGTTGCAGCTCAAAACATTTTTTCTTGCTAAATTCCTCTGTTCTTTTCACCATTCTATTTATTTACAATCCTGCAAACCCATTCACTGTTAGGGTTTATGGGTTTTGTTAGTTTGGTTTTCGGTTCTGTTTTGTAGACTTCCTTGTTTCCTGTTTGTTTTGTGTTTCTGTTCAACTTTAGGTTCAGTTCATTGGTTTCACCTGTCTTAAGTATGTTCACCTGTGCCTTGTTTGTTCCCATGTCTTTAAGTCCCTTAGTTTGTCTGTTTAGTAGGTGGTTCATTAGATTCCTTTATTCCTGAGTTCCTGTCTAGTGCTTTGGTTCAATATGAATAAATCCGGTTATTCTGCATCCTGGCTGCCTCCTGCTTGTCCTCCCTGCCTTCTCCCTTCTGCATTTGGGTCCACCACCTCCCTGCACCGTAACAGAATGATCCAGCCAAGACAGGACCCAGCAGGTGAAAAAATTTCCTTGTTTAAGTACTGCCGTAGGGACACAGAGAGGAACATGTCCAGGTATCTGGATCCAGACCCTGAGTCTTCCAGATGCCCTCTTTCGCGCTCAGGAGGACGGAGACCTTCCCGGCGCCAACGATGCAGGAAAAGAGCCACCATCACCGTCAGCCCCAATGAGTGGTGGATACCACCCCCTGGACTGAGCCCAGAGTCTGACTCCGAGTCAGAGGACGCTTTGCGTTTCTGGGGTTCCAGGCTGGCCATCCGACCAACCCCCTTTTGGTCCATGCCAGCGCCAAGGTCCCGTCAGGCTCTCCAGCCTCCGACGCCCGTCCCCAGATAGGTTCCAGGTCGGGACGCTCCTCCGCCCGTCTTCGGGGAGGTCCCAGGTCGGGATGCTCCTCCAACCATCTGCATCTCCGAAGGGGTCCTGGCTGGGATGCAATCTGTTTTTGTCTGTTTGCTTTAGATACAGGAATAAAGGGGGGTAGGATCTATGTTTGAATGAGTACATAGACTTAAACTTAAAAAATATAAGAAAAAAAGCTGTTACTATACAAAATTTCAAGGTGAGTCATGCCATGTGACAACCATCTCATAAACTGGTGCTGCAGATTCCAAGTGTTAGCAACTGCATCAAGGTATCATTAGTCAATAATTTATCTGTCCATGTCCAACCTTTCAATACTGTGACGTCTGCTAAAGCTTCACCTTCTGAACTTTCCCTCTCGATTTTCACTGCTTAAAATCTCCAATATCACAGCTATATGTTTAGTGGCAAGCAGTTTCCATGCTGCATCGTGTTCTCAATGTATCTTGGTGTGTTTAAACACACAAAAGCAGATCAGAACAGGAACAAAAGCTAGTTTACAGTATAAACCATATGAATCAGTATACCACCCGAGTTAGTTTAGACTTGGAAATAAAGCAAATTCCTATCAAATCGCACAAATAACACACTCCACTAGGAAACATTTAGCACTTTTCCAACAGTATTAACAGGAAATCTTGCATATTTTTGGGCTTTGCGTGGGACCTTCGATTGAAGTTGGCCAGTAAACTCAGAGGTTGAGTCCCTCTTCAGATGAAAATAGCTGGTGATATTTATTATCTTAAAACAAGCAGTTGCAGCTGAATTATGCCAAAATTAATCAGCAGCAGGTCATTTTTTGCTTTTCTGCTGATTACAATTATAACACAAGTCTAGGCTCTGCAAATCTATTACATTTTCTTTTTGAGAGAGGTTTAAATTGCTAAAAAAAAAGAGTGAGAGCTCAGAGAATCTAAGAGGATGCCATGCTGATCAGTCATGGAAGAAACAATCAAGGCAAACTTAGTCAGAGACTTTTTGTTTATCATCTCAGTCAGTATGAATACAAATGCACAGGACTCGGATCAGTGGTAGTTCTGCTCTGGAGCCCGACCTCTTATCAAAATGACGGCATCCGCAATGAGCTGCACTGACAGCAGGGTCATTACGATGACTGCTTCCCAGTTTGAGGAGAAGCAGAACAAATCCACGTGTGAGAAAGAGCGAGGCCGGAGCAGATTAAATAAAACGTGATGGAGGTTCTCTGTGTTGATTGGACTAATCCAACATGAACACTAATAGAGGATGGTCAGACCTGCAGATTGCTCTGAAACCTAGCACAGCAACATAAAGGATGCTTTCATCACTTGCATTCGGGGGTTGGTGGGACTGGGTTTGATGCATGTCAGACAGTCTGAAGCCGGAAATCTGGGACCAGACTGAGACGAACAGGATGATGTCTGCAGGGTATTCCACATAGAGAGGGGAGGATAGTTTAAATAAAATGCCTACCATGTACAGAAGTTATAGCAAACAGAATCACAATCACATCTTTCAATAAACCCACTTTAACCAGAGGATTAACATGGGAATATTCACAAACATGCCGTTTTTTAGAAGTGAAAGACTGTTTAAGTGCTTTATTGGAAATCAAGAAAAGCTAAGACCTCTATAGAAGATTTATATTCATGGTACATTGTGGGAATTCTGAGAAAAGGAGATAGATGGACCCTGAGTTGATTAGCTAGGTTCAAATAAAGGCCAAATGATGGACAATGGATTGGGATTAGAGCAGCAGATCCTTCTAGAAAAATATTCGAACTTTCTTTGCTCCTTTATCTGGCGTCTCTTTCATCTGGCTTGGAGAAGATTAGCCCAAATGCCAGTGTATAATGTTGATTAGTGTCAACTCACATTCTTTGTGCTGGAATGAATCTCTAGCAATGCTCGGATAATGGATGAGTTGGAAGTGGTAAATATATTTTGTTTCATGGAAATTTGGTCTTATGATGCATATGGACGTTGATTCAAACTGAATTTAATTGAACTATCAGCCATCATCATCATTTCTTCAGTCACATTCTGATGGTGGTCAGTGGATGATTACTTGCATTGCCTTAGGCCTGACAACCCAATTCTCACAGACAGCTCAGAGTCCATCTGCATAGCTATATAGTACAAACGTTGCTCTGATCAGTAGTTGTGAAAATATTCCACTGGTAGAACATTAAAGCATAAGTGTATATATTCGAAGCTTGTGAAGGTTTTCATAGCAACATGAATGTGGAACATATCAGGAATTACATTTGGGAACAAGTTATAGAGAAATTGAATGAGTTTCAACAATTTCTCTGATAGATGGGCTCAAACAATAATAATATTCACCAAATGCCTTCAGGCAGCAAAGTAAAGGCAGGTGATGTCTTTACCTAATTATAATTTTGCCAATGACACTTTACTCAGTCTCAGCAGCAGACTCTTGTCCCATCACTGACTATTTCTAGACTAAATCTGTTAAATTAGAGGTAGTAATCGCTGGTCTTGCAAGTTTTATGTTTTCCTGTTTCCAGACACCTCTGTTTTAGATCAACGAATCACAGAACAGAACTTGATTAGTTGTTGAATTCATTAACTTTTATTAAGGCAGAAAAATAATAATAAAAAATTGCAGGAGTGCAAGTCTTGAAGACCAGAGCTGCCTATCACTGTCTTATGTTTTCATATGTGTATGGTTGAAATCTGCCTATGAGGAGTTTGCAGGTTCAGTTGCCCATCTGCCTGTTTAACTTAATGAAGATTACAGTGTAAATATGTAAAAATTTGTTTAGAAAAATAAATGCAGTGTTTTTTGTCTTCACTATTAAAACCTGCTCCCCATTTCTTGTCCAATCCAATTTCATCAGCTTTTTTAGAAATTTGGCTGCACGGACTTATAAACAGAACCAAATATGGCACCATCTTTCAGTTTTTGTGCCCTAAGATCTGTCCCCACCAACCTGTTCTTATTCAGAAATACTCCACGGGTTTTTATTTTACTCAGATAAGGCAATATTTTATGTATTATTATTTTAAAAAAAATCAAAAGTCCAATAGAAGACAGATTATAAGATAAATGACTCATGCCCTGACTACGGTGAATGCCTTCGTCTTATGCTGGTTGAATGGCTCTGACTACAGAATTGGCTTCACTAACTTTTATTCTTGAGAAAGAAGAGCTGCACTGAAAAATGCTGCAACTTTTTTTTTTTTTTTTTGCTGACGACTGCATAGGATTACAAACCAATGAAGTCCCTCTGAGCTCAAAAAACCTTTTCTCCCCACAGACCTTCATCAGACTATAAACATTTGACATTTCCAATAACTTGTAAGTTAAAGAATGTATGACATTATTAGCTTTCATTTTTCATCATAGAAGCATGTTTTTACCAAACTTTTACAGAGCATAGAAATGTGATCTTCGTGTGTGTCACACTGTGCTAAGGTCTGTTGTGTTCTGCTCATCTTATCTAATGTAGCTTCTTTTAAGATTTTTCTTTTTCTTCCCAAGTGACAGATCTTTCATGATAATTTCCATTCATTTAATTCCTAATTGTGGGTACTTATATATTAGCTTTTAATATTTCATGACTCCAAATAGTTTATAATTAGTTTAGGATTAATTATGCACTCACAATGTTTGCACTGTAATCTGTTCCTATAATTTTTGCCCATGCAACACAGAGATCTGAATGCCTTCTCGTACCGTTTGAAGTTCACTCATTTTAGTGTTGGAGCAGGCTAAACTTGTAGCTTCAACCTCTGCAAAGTGTCATATTGGCCCAGATTAGGCAAGGTTTATTTGTATAGCATCTTTCATGTACAAGACAATTCAAAGTTAATAGAACAGTCTTACATAAAGTGAAGTAAACAAATTCTAACATACTGTTGACCAGGAACAACAAACTGCACCAAATAATCTAATTTCTAGATATTTAGCTGTGCCGAGGGTCACCAATAAACAACCTTTTCATCAAATGTTCAAAATAAACGTAATCAACTGAAAGTTCTTGTGCATATTAGCACTATTAATGGTTTTCTGGAAAAACCATATCCCATGATTTGTGGGTTTGATTTTCTGGTGTATTTGAGTTTATTTTATATTTATTTTGTAGGTTTCCCCTAGTGTGTTCTGTTTTTCTCTGCTTCCGATCAACGGGTTTCATTCAGCGAACCCACTTCACCTGTTTCCTGGCAGTGATACCAAGGTTTTGGGTTGTAGGTTTTTACTGAGTGCACTGAAGAAAATAATATTTGTTATGAAATAAAACCTAGTACGCCATCAGTGTTTTCAGATGTTTAAGAAGAATAATTTCACACTGCAGCTGATCGATTAGGGACTTTCCTTTACAGATATCTAAAGTCAGAGGGTTTAATGATAGTAAAAACTCCAATAAATTATACATTGTCACGTTTTGTTCTATGAAATCTAAATATACTTTGCAGTATAAAGCTGGGAATTCTAGTTTAAAATGTTCAAAACTGGCAGCATGCAAGAAAGCCATGTGGCAGGAGAAGAGATGTGATCTGCACCAGCTGGGATACTTGAGTACTTTTTTAGCCTCACAGTAAAAAGTGTAAACTATCATAAGAGTATAAATGTGTTGTTCTTATTTTTGGTTGATGCAACTGATGTGGCAAGAATATCTTGTGTTGGGTGGAGAGCAAGCTAGGTAAAACAAAAGAACCATCAGCAAATGTATACAATAAATTTATTTGAAGTAAAAATGAATAAGACCAGTAAATAAACCTTAGTTTTCCATTAAAATCTCTTAGAGCAATAGAATGAAATACATTATTATTATTATTATTATTATTATTATTATTAATAATAATAATAATAATAATAATAATAATAATAATAATAATAATAATAATAAAAACAGGCTAAAAGTTGTTGCTATTAGAAAACAGAGAGGTCCAGGTATACGTGCCTAAAATCGCAGCGCTGTTTGTGGTCTCTTCTCTGCAACTGGTGATCTTCTGCTGGCAGTGTCTGAAATACAGAAAAGAGTTCTGCCAGTATACTGAATACTGAGCATGAACTGTTGCAAATATTGCAAATATATTTTACTAGTTTAGATGATCTTGCATGATAATGCAACTGAGAGATGTCATAAAAGAATTGTTAAAGTTGTGTTTTAACCCCCCCACCCCCTCTGAAAATTCTGCCAACTGTGTAAATAAAATCTTATTATAGCCTCAAACAGAGTGTCAGGGATATTATGGTTTCAACCTGACCACCACCAAGACGAGCACATTATCGCCTTCGTGTAAGGTCAATTATGGAGTTGGAATTTTCATGGGGAGAGGGAAGCCTGTGCTTCCCTCCTTAGGCTGCTCTCCCCTGGATAAGTGGCAGAAGACTGTATGGTGAGGTAACTGCGATAACATTGTTCAAGGGGTTAACATTATCTTGACAGGCCCTGCCAAGATTTAACCTCTATTGTTTAAGGGTACGTATGGTTTGTGTTGAAGACAGCAAGTTTTCTATGAGTAGTTTTTATTATCTTTTATCTGACACAACCTAACTAGAATTTTGTTAGCTAGGGTATTCACTTTGATTTGGCTCAAATTGATGTGTCGGTAAAGTACTGAAATGTCTTTGTTGAGAAGTGGAGCTTTAAAAGGTAAAGCTGAAGCTAATCTGATGTGTTGTGTGGGAATAAAAGATTTGTAAATATGCATTATTATTTTAATTACATTTACTTACATGTATATGTCCCAACTGAATTGGTGCTTTACAAAGCTGAATTAAATATTACATTCTAATGTAAAAACTTAGAATTTTTTTTTTTTTTAAAAATTAACTTTATCACTCACCGTTTTGGGTTAAATGGTTGTGTAGCTTGTTGACCTTAAAATATGCATTACTGACTTTTTTGATGACACAGTAATATTTTTTATGTATATTTCTGGAGATGTTGCTGCCCCGCAGCTTTTGAAGGCTGAGAAACTTCACAACTTTTTCTTTCTGGACCACTGCATAACTTTATGTGTCACATCACATGGTATAGCACCCAGAATTTGAATTGAATGTGCACCATGGCTGATGCATTAAAGCAACACAACATGATAGTATGGGAGGAAGGGAGAAAAAAAGAGAAAAAAGCAAGAAAAGAGTAATAGTTTAAACAAGAGTCAACATCAGACTGGTTTATTCACACTTGAGATCGTAGAGTGCATGTGGGATGCAAGATGGATGACGATTTAGCAGTCATTAAGGGACTTCCTATTGGAAAGGAGACTGCAGACCTTCACTGTGGGGATGGATTTATATTATAAATGTATTGTCATAAAACTAACAGGCAACAAAAATAGAAATATGTATCCAGTCCTACTTTTCAAACGTCAGTTTTTATTCTTCTATCTTTAGTCTTTTAAAAACCGTTCTCGTATAGAAACTCTCCCAACAGCGGTTTATTTCTCTGGATCTCCACAAGGTGAAGCCACAGGAGACATCCATTTCTGCTTCTTTCCTCGATCTGCCGCCTCCTACTTTTGTTTACTTCTTCACTCTTAAATCACAGTTTCAGGTCCTGTTGCTTAAAGCACTTGATTTATGTCCTCCATCCTCACCACTTGGAGAAAACGATAGGATCAAAAGGAGGGAGATACCGAGGGGAGGAGGTGGCATCATCAGCACATGGCGAGAGAGAATCCCATGCTTCTCAAATTAGTCTGATTCCATGAATCGCGTTTGCTTCCAACGAATTCAGCTCACACACACACTCACATAAGACTGTGTTTATGCTAATGCAATTATACACTCAGGGAAGAAGGGAACTGGCGCCAGTAAGGGCGCAGCTCCAATGCTGATGAGCTGAATAAAGAAGGTGGTGTTGCCATTACAGATGGGAGAGGAGGGGAGAAGATAAAGACGAGAAGGAGGCTCTAAAGAGGGGGCATGGTGAGAAAAATGCAGGAGAGGAATGGTGACAGAATAAAAGGAAAAGCTCATTTTGAAAGGAAAGGAGAGGATGAAGAAGAAGACCGGGAAGTAGTGCAGAAGAAAAAAACTATGTAAATTTGTACAAGAATTATTATTAATGAGGAGAACCTTGTTCCCACTTATGTGAATAAACCTGAGAGGAAATAAAACCTCAGATACAAAATCTTTTATCTGATGCTTAGAGTTGCATTTAAAAAAGAAAACGAAACAAAAAAAAATGTGGCTCGAAAGCATGAAAATGTTCCAATTCATTCATCCACCATCCTCAACTGAGGAAGTCACTGCCGTGATTATTTTGTTTTGTCCTGCACGTGGCTTTTGTAACAAAGGACCTCTGAGACTGAAGGGAAGTTTACAATGATTTATTGCTAAACTTAATCCTCGAGGGAGAGAGCTCGTAACACAAGCCAGAAAGGATGATCCAGAGAGAGGAATCCAGAGATCAGGCAAGGGTAGAGTCCGAGAGGTTCAGAGAGGAGGCAGTGGGGCATCCTGGAATCGGAATCGAGGAAGCAGGCTGGAGTCAAAGCTGGGAAATCAGTCCAAGTGGTGAATCAAATAGGCAAGGTAAGGGAGCCGAGGAACTAGAAAGCTGCTGCAAGTCCAACAGAGAATGAATGTTATGCTGATGCTTGTATAGCTGAAAAAGGAAGTGGTGATAGGTCGATATGATCAATATTCAGGGGACTGGCTGCGCAGGAGTCTGGCTGGAGTAAGCGTGTCTGTAGCAGACCCCTGTGCAGGTGTAACAGCTTTAATAAACAATACTTATTTTATTTAAGATTCACATGGTCCAAATGATACATCTGTTGTCTTTTCCAAACAAAAATTATGATTTTCCAATGATGTCTCAGATGTCATTAAACACAGCATCAGTATCTTTTCATTAGATAATAATATGTGACTATACAGGACCAAAAATTGCATGCTTTTATTTATTACATAGATTTATTTATGTTATGAATATTAAACTACATAGTAGTGTATCTTTTTAGCATTTTAATATTTGTTTAATGTGTAAAGTGTTGTTACCACCCTCGAAGGCTTCAAAAGCAGATTTTCCCCTTTTTTCAATATCATCCTAACCAAGGAGAAGTGGGAATCCTCCAAGTGGAGGCCAGAGGAGAGATTGCTGTGGTCTAAGAGAAAACACAGACCACTGGAAGCTGAAGATTTTTAGGGATAGATAAATTAAATTATGCACTGAGGCTTTACAGCCATTGGCATTCACCAAAAGGTTAATTTCCTTCATGCAGTAGAGACATCCTTAATGAACCTTACTTTAACAGTAAGAGCAGTAGAGCACTGTTAGCCCATAATTATCACTCTGCTTAAACATTGTCATTTATTCAATATGACATTCATAAAGATAACTATTTGTCTTTCTCCACAACATGGAAGCAGTCGGGCATCATAGTGGCTAAGATAAGTGGACAAACATATCAGTGCACGGCAGACATAGAAAGGTATTGGTAAAGGGACTGGAGGAGCCAAACAGCTGCTGGTTGACAGAACTGTCAGAAAGACAAACCTGTGCACTGCCAGGATTGATAACCAGAAAGACTACAGCTCAATGCTGCAGACATGGATCCTGGAATGTCTGGAGCTTTACTAGATCAACAGCACTCTAAGAGCCTTTCTTGCAAACTCAATGAGGCTGTGACAGACCACCCTGGAGGCCATCTTTAACCCAATTGCACCTGCAAGTCTCCTTGAAATGCAGCATATAATAAGGTGATACTGTTACAGTTAAGGTGATGGGGTTGGACCCAAAGAACCGGCAGAGTTGCAGTAAAAAATTTAATTTTATTGTCCAAAAGGTGATCCAGAGAGGTGGTGAGTATGGTGGGCAGACGGGTGGATCGGGCAGGAGGCAGAATCGTGGAGGCAGGCGTGGCAGGAGATGGTGTGGAGAGGTGGGTCCAAGAGATTCTTCAAAAAGACAGGTGGTGGTTCATACTAGGTTAAGAGCAAAATGCAAGTAAACAAATTCAAAAATGTTCACTGAGCCAGATCTCGTGTTGTTGTTCGTTCAACAATCCAGCGTTGAATGCAGGGAGGTTCGGCCAGGATATACTGCTGGTGGGATGATTTGATGCATGGCAGCTGGGATGAGGAGATGAGCTGCAGCTGGTATGAAGACTGGTGAATGAGAGCCACGCCCCATGATAAACACACACATATACAGGGAAAAGGGGCACGGCCGGGCCAATAGTCCCAATACCCATGTCTCCACTGTTGTTCTGCATAAGCCTGAACCCCTTCAGTCAATAATTCAATAAGACTGACTAAGGATGCTGACTCAGGAATGGGGCTTCCATCAGTCACGTCCTCAACATGAATGACATCAAGCTGTGGTGTAAGAATTAACAAGACATTGACTCACTGATACACACCACCAAGATCTACAACAGGAACATCAGAATGTCATTTGATCTAAAGAAATGTGGCCAAATAATACCAAACAGAGAGATGCTAGTCCATACAGAGACCATTGCACTCCCGAAGAGCACGATAATTGCTGTGGAGGAGAGCTACAAGTACCTTGCCATAACACAAGCAAATGGCAACTGTAAGAGGCCACAAGGAAAGCTGCCATGGTTAAGTACCTGGGAAGAGAAAGGTATGTACAGAGAATCAGCTCAATGGCAAGAACAAGATCCAGGCCATTAACAACTATGCTTGTCCAATAGTCAAATACCCCAGCTGGGATTATAAGATGGAGGAAGTTCAGACCACAGATGTTAAAACGAGGATGGGCAACTCCGGTCCTCGAGGGCCACAGTCCTGCAGGTGTTAGGAATTTCTCTACTGGAACACACCTGAATAAAATCATTGGGTAATTGACAAACTTTTTCAGAGGCTGATGTGAAGTTCTTTACAAGTCTTATAATTAAGTATAATGTGTGTCAGGCATGCTTCAGCAGGAAAAGCCCTAATACTTGAAGGACTGCAGCCCTCGAGGACCGGAGTTGCCCAACTCTGTGTTAAAACATCAGAAGCTGTTCACAATGCCTGGTGAATTCAACCCAGGTCCAGTGTCCATAGGGTAAGTGAGCATCGGGACCACTTTTCAAGATGAAAACATCTAAAGGCTTTGTAACCCTTTTACCAACGACTTGATATATGAAGATCTAAACTATTTAGTTCAGTACTGCTTTAAACTCTTAGTAATACAATGGTAAAAGAGACATTCAGATTTATAGAAACTTTGTCAGGGGTTAACATATGATTCTCACCTCTAAATAAACTGAATGAGATGTCCCAGAAATAATACTATTAAATTAATAGAGAGTATGTACCTTAAACTTGAATCTACCTTATTTCAAGACAACTATGACCAATTCTCCAGCACCATTTCAACACCAGTCTGAGTCAGAAAAGAATACCAGTGATGTGGAAAAAATCCTGCCTTGTTCCAGTGCCTGGAAAACTCCAACCAGCTGAACCAAATGACAACAGAATTTGAATTTCCTTCTGGGATTAATAAATTATTTTTCATTTCATTTACTTCATTCATTCATTCATTCATTCATGAGTCCTACCGGTCTCATTGACAAACCTCCCGGTCCTAACAGTCAGCGGTGCAGGTAGTGATGTGTACAAGGTGTCCCGCTGCAGGCTGTCATCAACACAGGTAAGCGCAGACTTCTGCCGACCACACCATCTCTCTCCCGACTGGGTCTGAGGTAAGTAGCATATAACCTGGTGGTATCACCTGTAGCTCAGCCTAGCTTAGCTTCCCAGCCACCAAACTCCAGAAACTCAATTAAACTCACCCCCTATGCTGTGCGCATGTCTTGCATCACGTGGTTACGTGACTGACTCGGCTTTTCAAAACAAAAATAAAACACATCTAGATATTTTTTATATTGATGAACAATGAATTTTCTCTGTTTATGAACAGTTCTTATTTTTTTTATCCAACAAGTATTTGAAACCTTTTTAACAAATAACATATTTATCAATCCCATGGATGGTTATGAATGGCTTAATGTCCTGTTATAATGAAATCAAATATATTCTTAGGAATATAATGTAAACAAAAATATACTGATAAGTTAAATTACCAGGTTATTACAGCTTCATGAACACATCAGGAACATGACCCCGAGGGACACACACACACATACACACACACACAAAAAAACTTCTCCATCACCCACCCTTCCCATCCCTGGGTAGAGTGGGTGGTTGTTCATTTCAAGCTCAGGTACTCTACCAGAGTCCTGAGAGCTTGAGGGTCCTTTGCAGTATCCTAGCTGTTCCTTGGACAGTGCTTTTCTGGACAGAGATGTTTGATGTTTCCCCAGGTATCTGTTGAAGCCATGTCTCCAGTGCGGGGGACAAAACCCCCAGTGCTCCGATGACTACGGGTACAACTGTTGCTTTCACCCTCCAGGCCTTCTCTAGTTCTTCCTTGAGGCCTTGGTGCTTCTCCAGTTTCTCATGTTCCTTTTTTCTGATATTTCCATCATTGGGGATGGATATGTCGATCACTACGGCTTTCCTTTGCTGTAGGCTATATCCACAATCACTTTAGGAAGTTTTCAATTATCACTTAGTCCGCCGTACTCCACCGGCCGGGGAGCACTCTATTCTGCTGGAATACTTTTCCATTGCAAATCCAGTCTAAGTCCAGACGCTCTATCGTGGGAGGGGTTAGGGTTATGGCTAAACCTAACCCTCCCCGGCGCATTTTTTCTAGAAAATTACCAATGTCATCTGATAGCGACACAACGCAACAACAACACGTTCTCCGATATATAATGTAATAATAATCTATTGTTTAATTTGTATAATAAACATTTTTTAAAAAAAGTTCGCTGAGATACCACAGAAGAAGACAGAGACAATATGGAAGGAAGTGAAGCAGCCTTTTACCTGCTGCTCGGGTTATGGCTTATAATGAGTAATAACCTAAACGGCGCAAATTAGGAGACGTCTCATCAGGCAACACAAGACGATCTGGAGAGGCAGTTATTATCGTTACTGTGTACATCGCTGTGTAGTGATATTATTCGCTGCAAGCCAATCAGCCTGTAGACCTCACACTACCCACATGCCCGACAGGCACGGCCCGACTAAGAAATAAGTCCAAAAAGTGTACCAGTACGGTCTGACAAATCGTAATGGAAATGCTCTGAGGTCAGGTCTGGTGTAAGGCCGGGTGGACTAGGTCCATGTGGAAAGCCACCTTAAGTCCAGTTGGTTGGCCATTACCATCTAATCCGTCTGGATCTGGAAGTCCCAGAGGATCTTAGCCCTCTTATTCTCCACCACCTAGGGTGAGTTTCTGTTGAGTCAAACCTTATTTGAGGGAGAATATTTGTTTGGAATCTGCGGGAGTGCAGCGGAGCGGGTATTTGTGACGTCAATTACATCACAGCAGATAACAATCAGCTTATATGCGAGTGACGACAGCTGATCGTGAGAGAAACTCGTTACACCACAAAACGCGGCCAAACATTCTGGTGCAATCCTGGGTTTTCAAAAGAGGCAAAAGGAGAAAATTATAAGGCATCACCAAAGCTTGAAGAGGCAGCTGGTAAGAACGCTTCTGTTTCCTGTTTCATCGGGCTGGAACTTTTACGAACTGAATGAATGAAGCGCTTTTCAGGAAATGATGGCTCAGTGTTGTTGCACTCAGCAAATTCACCGTAGCTTTAATGTTGGACCTTTAGTCTAAAACGGGGTGGTTGTCCATTTCAAGTAATATTCAAATATTTTGTATAGTAAGAGATATTTATATTTAGAGATCACAGTTTAATTTGTGTTTCATCGTGTATTTCATGGATTTGAGTAATTCATGTGTTTAGCTAATTAAGTTTTATTTATTTATTTTTGGTTCAAAGGTTATTCACATAAACACTGGCAACATGTTTATTTTCTTCTATCTGCTGAAAGTTAAATATAAGAATAGAGGAAGAAAATGAAAAGGAAATAATTGTGAAACGCCTGGTCATTTGAGTGGAATCCAGCATAAAAAACTATAAGTTGATGTCAATCTCCCTTCAAGTTTGGGAGTATTGCAGTGCAGAGAAAAAACTTGACAGTTTGGGACGTAGGGGTCTCCAGTCCATATTCTGCACAGATGTTCCAGTACACTATGCCGGCTACCAAATTCCCGCTATACTGGGCAAATAAAACCTGGTTCTGATTCTAACCAATGATCCAGACTGACATATCCCCACAATGCAACACTTTGAAGCAAAACAATGCAGGTTGTGCGAAACAATACAAGCCTTCAAGCGAAGCCTCAGCAGGAACCCCTCCCCAATTCTCAGTACACACTCCAAAATCTTGGCTTCAAACGCCCAATCATTAAAGAGGTGTAGGAAAAGATCGGAGAGCCGAAAGGAAAGCAGTTTATTTTGCTTTTGTTGCCGCAGCAACTCAACCAAGTGCCATAAGGATTGTGCATGGCTGGGAATTGAATAGTGGATGCAGACCAAAAAGCTGGCAGCACAGAAAGGCTGGCAAACTGGACTGATGTGTTTTTTCTAATTCTGTAGGCCACTGTCAAATGTGACGCCTCTGTGAAAGGAGGAACAGAGAAACGTCTATGAAATATGGGTTCGTTTTATTTCAGTGATGTTTCTTCAAGCATTGTTTTGGGGTTCATTCATTTACTCTTCTGTTTTAATTATTAATTGAATTTAATGTATTATTTAAGTATGATTTTTATTGTTTTTATTCTCTGTATTTTCAACATCTGTAATGCTTTTGATGTTTTTATATAAAGAACTTTGAATTGTTTTGTACATGAGGGTTAGGGTTGTACATGAAAGATGCTATACAAATAAACTTGCCTTGCCTAATATTATTACAAGGTTATGTTTTTGCTTTTGTTTGTGTACAACACAACTCAAAAGGTTATGGATTCTCATTTACAGGATATATCCAGAATGGGAAGAAGAAGTGATTAAAATTTGGAGGTGATCCGGATTGTGTTTTGGGGTGTAAGTCCACAATAAGCTGGGGGGGACTCTGTGGCTTGGCAGATCACCTCAAATATTTATCACTTCTTGATACGCTGGCAAAAACATCCGAGTACTCCGAGTACTTTACTAGTTATTTTTATTATTAAATTCAGTTTTATTTGCATAGCTCCACTTCACTACAATATCATCTCAGTGGACTTTACAAACATGACATTGAGCCAATTCATAAAAATAGCCTATGTAAGGGAAACCAAAAGATTGCATCAAATCTTGACTTCAATCCAACCTCCCTTACTTTTTTTTTTTTTTTTTTTGTCTTGTCCAGCATAGAGACAGGCAGAATGAGGATCTGTCCGCTATGTTATGCTGAGC
>JBAMHX010000004.1:6104938-6137879 GCA_037177515.1 Pseudomugil tenellus | reverse complement strand
TTTCATTATGTCGTATGACAGGATTTCAGTATGTTGTATGAGAGGATTTCAGTATGTTTTATGAGAGGATTTCAGTATGTTTTATTAGAGGATTTCATTATGTCGTATGACAGGATTTCAGTATGTTGTATGAGAGGATTTCAGTATGTTTTATGAGAGGATTTCAGTATGTTTTATTAGAGGATTTCATTATGTCGTATGACAGGATTTCAGTATGTTGTATGAGAGGATTTCAGTATGTTTTATGAGAGGGTTTCGGTATGTTTTATGAGAGGGTTTCAGTATGTTGTATGAGAGGGTTTCAGTATGTTGTATGAGAGGGTTACAGTATGTTGTATGAGAGGGTTACAGTATGTCGTATGACAGGATTTCAGTATGTTGTATGAGAGGATTTCAGTATGTTTTATTAGAGGATTTCATTATGTCGTATGACAGGATTTCAGTATGTCGTATGAGAGGTTTTCAGTATGTTTTATGAGAGGATTTCAGTATGTCGTATGAGAGGGTTTCAGTATGTTGTATGAGGGGATTTCAGTATGTTTTATGAGAGGATTTCAGTATGTTGTATGAGAGAGTTTCGGTATGTTGTATGAGAGGCTTTTGGTATGTTGTATGAGAGTTTTTCAGTGTTGTATGTAAGAGGATATTTCAGTATACTATATGAGAGACATTTTCAGTATATTGTATGAGAGGTTTCACTATAATGTGTGAATTTTTTCACTATAATGTATGAGTGGTTTCAGTATGTTGTGTGAATTACTTCAATTTCACAAGTGTCCATGAGCGGGTATTTCTGAATAATTATACCACATGGCCCCTTATAGGCAGAAGACCAAAATGCAGGACTTATTGAGATGGTTTACTGAAAAGGTTTATTTTTAGGGCTCAGGAAAGCTTTCTTGAACATGCAATTATAACAATCTGGCATAGGCTAAGGAATGATTGAAACTATATAGACTGACAGGAGGAAATGGATGGCAGGTGAAATCAATCCCATCAGACAGACATGAAGGACACATGAAACGAGAGGGACATTAGAATTTCAAAACAAAAACAGGGAGCAGACCCAACTGAAACCTAACAAACATGACGCAACACAACAAAGACACATTCAATTCTCTTTTCCTCAGGTGGTGATGAGCAATTTATTTGTGGGATAAAACAATATTTCCAACATCTCCTTACATTTAGAGGACCATTTCCTGAAACTGTGCATATTTAATGCAACCCTACATTCACCCAGAAGGTGGATGTCCTTGTCCATAAGACCTGGATGTCTTTGATGTATTAACTTTAATAAAAAAAATACAGCTTTACCATCATATAACTTTTTCTACATTTTATACATCATTTTGAACACTCACTGAATTTTCTTGAAGGTTTCTTAAAAAGTTTAGATTACACGACAAAATCAGCAACAGAAAAGCACCAAAACATTTCACAGCTGGATAGAAAAGCATCAGTGTGATGTGTGCTGGAATCACATAATCTTTGGATTGAAAACACTGGTATGTTCCTTCAGTCAGGATAGCAGGTGACATTTGATTTGTTAAAACTCTACAGGCTCTGCAGACTTCCTCTGGTGACCTGATCACACCATTGAAATTCAAAAGCTTTTTTTCTGAAAACATCCTATCACCAAAAAATGAGGTATGATTATCTTCAGCAGCAGCAATCTGAGACTAAATGTCCTTTGAGTAAGCAGCGGGGGGCTGAGCGCAGGAGGTTCACAGCTGTGCCACACTGAATCTGGCAAGAAACGGGAAGCTCGCTTTTGCTTGGCTTTGAAATCCATCAACAAGGTATTCATAGACGGCATGAATTGTAAAATGTAGATAATGTCCTGTGGACGTGTGAACACTGCCAAAAGGCTACGTGATGATTATGCACAATCAGATTTCACTTCTGTCGCACACAGACGGTTGATGGATGACAGCTGTGGTTTCATTTCACATTTAAAGAACTACTTTGAAACAACAATCTTCATCTTGTCCTCCACTGACATTTTCATCTATTCAAGCTGTCTCCTAAGATGGATCCAGGAGATGGGAGACAAATGTATTCCACCATGATAACTGAGCATATTCACAGGGTGGATGGTGACGAAACTGAACAGATATTTATAGTTGGACTGGCAAGGTGTCCAGTTGGACCCATTTCTCACCTGATTTCAAGTTCTAGACCCCCTACTACTATGAATTGGATTATGTCTAAAAAAAAAGTGGATAGATGGATATTTATGGTCTCCAGGTGATGAATTCTACTGACTTATTTCTTCATATTTCACTCTACAGCCTCTATGAAGCTTTTCTGTCAAACATCTCAACTGCAGTGTTACCAGTCGAACAATTTGCCAAATTCAACATTAATCCCCTTAATCAATATTAGGAGAAACCAACAGCACTCTCTGAATGCAGTACATAAGCATTGAGCTGAAGCATCTTAACCTGTTGGGTTTAACAGTCATGATAAAGAATGCGGGCTAAAGATAATAACGCCATCTTTGCTTGCCTCTGCATGATACTTTGATTTTGACACTCCAGCTCCTGTTAGGGATCCTGAAGCATTCACAGGCAGGAAGGATACATAATACGTTTAATGAGTCTTGGGTCTGCCCCTGGGTATACTCCCTTTAGGATGAACCCAGAATACCTCCAAAAGCAGTCAACCAGGAGGCATTCAAAACAGATATTCACCACTTTCTTGGCGGATAATCGTTCGTAATCTATTGTGTAAAATAACACAGAAGTTGATTTCTCCCTTCCGTCTACATTAGCAATAATGATTAACTAGAATGTAATACTAATTCAGAAAATCTTAAAAATAACATTTGTATTACTCAAACAATGACCAAATCTCAAAGATGGATACATGGGTCACATAATTTATCAAAAGAAGACAGAACAAAGAGAGTGTCCTATCCGTCTACTCTAACAGAATGGGTAGATGATATGAAGCAGTAGCCTGACGTTAGCTACATTGTCATCGTAAATTACTTTGTTTTTAGTGAGGGTGTCAATGGCGATGAACTCCATAACTATAAAAGCACAGAAGCTTATAACTATAGTAAAAAATAGGTAGATTATGGTGGAGAAAGGGAAGATTTACTGTCTTGAAAGCTGAAATGGAGCCAAGTCAACGCACTAATAAATCTAAACATCTGGCGTGGGTAATGACGAGAGAGAATGTGATTGAAACCGCGGACTGTTCCTGCATGATTGCTTAAAAAAGTACAAAATAAAAGATACCTCATGAACTAACCTACACTAATAATTAGAGTACTTACGAGCCTCTTCATGTTGCACTTCAATTGTGCTGGTTGAAGCTGGTGTCTCATCAGCTGCATCGTAGTATCTAGTTAGCCTTCGCCTCTAATTTGCTGGTGATTGTTTGTATCCCAGATATAATTCTGGCTCTGTCGGTTTATGATAGACGGAATAATAAGAACAGATGAAGACCCTCTTGGGTTGGTGTTTTAACTTCAGTGCTGCCTCATCTCTCCGCATCATCTTGCGAGTGACTTTGTGGTCATAACATACTTCATTCATAAAATCTGTTTCTGCGAGTTATGTATGTATCCAAAACAGCAGATGTCGTCCCCGAAGACATTTGTGTAAATATATTAAGTCAAATTGGACTTCTAAAATAGACTGTTATGCTTGCTAGTTAGCGAAGACCAGAAGTGAGCAACCAACCTTCTTAGGGGACCAGGTGTCATGGCGACACACAGTGTCCTAACAGGAAAGTGGTGGATATCAAGCTCACGTCAGATGTGTACGCTCCTCGGATGATATTTTAGACTGAGCCCATCTTTCAAAGAAAGCTCATGTATCTACGATTTCATATAGACAGACCAATAAATAGAAAGGTGTCTATCAGCTTAGCTCTTTCTTTACTACAACAAACTGATGCAGTTCCTCATTACTGATGATGAAGCCCAATCCATCTGTCCTCTTTACCTCCACTTCAGGTAAAGACTTGGTCCCAACCCAGAGGGACCAGTTTGCCCTTTTTCTGTTGAGAACCATATGGGCTCAGACTTTTTGGAACTTACTTTTATCCAAGCCTCACTCTCAGCTGAGAATTGACTCACTGCATTCTGAACACTTTATACTGTTACCATGATGGTGTTTCTTCTTGATAACACTTATTATTGCTAAAGCAAATCACTTGAACTAAAACTTACTTGTTTAAATATTTTTTTACAATTACTTTTGACTGCTCTAATGAGAAATGTTTATCTCTTAAACTCATCTAATTGTTCAGCTTTCTGAAGGTCCTTCCAAGTTTTTCTGTGTCATGCCCTGCTCCAGCCTATCAGCCCAATTACCATCAACCTCAGCTCACAATCATACTTTGGTCGGACATTGAATGTACATAAACCTATGCTTGCTCCTGCTGCTCCTGTCTTCCCTGGTGTTCTGGATTCCCCATAGCCTGCCTTCCTGCTCCTCGTCCCAGCATCCCTCCTGGACTCCTCCACCTTACCTACAGGTTTCGTTCATCACTCCTCATACTTCCTAATAAATCCTGTTAACTTCCTTTTGGCTCCAGCTCCCTCCAATGTTACACCATGGACATTTTTAGATTTTTGCACCCGATTTTCTGTGTAGAATTATCTGACTATTAAATCAAAAGAATTCATTATTTTAATAGTTTAACCAATTAACCCTATAATGCAGTATGTATAATATTTCACACATACACTTTCTTTCAACTCATACATACCTTTTCTATAATTTTGTAGTAACAATTTTGCTCAAAACCATGTTTTATACAGCCTGATACTTGTCTCCTGCCCCTGGTTACAATAGTCCAGTACAATAATTGTGACATATAACTGATAAATGGTAAATATAAAAATATATAATTTGTTAATTATTTATTTAGATAGTGTTAAATACTTCAGATTAAACAATAATAATTAGACTATAATTAGCTATAAAAAGGAAACCATTTTAAAATTAGTTAAAATCAGCTGGCCTGGAGAAAAAGAAGCATTGAAACAGCTGAAGGAAGCCAGAGAAGTCCCAAATATGATGTTTTCAATGAAAAAAGGTCAGAATTTTTTTTTTTTTTTACATTTATCATTTTTCTGCTTGAATGATTTAAAAGTCAGCGTTAATATACCTACCTCACAGGTAGATCAGCTATATATTTCTTTTAAAACTCAGGAAATTTTTAAGGTACATATCTTGCTCTGGTGTTTGGATGCTATCAGGAGTTGGATAAATGACAAATTTTCCAAAAGAAAGATGCAAACACTCAAGTTTGTCTTATGTGACCTGGGCACATTTCCCCTGAAGATGGTGAGAATCCTAACCCCTTTTCTTAAATTAAGCCCTTAGCTACAAAACTTGGGTAGCATAACTCTTGACCTTGCACTGGCTTTGGATGTGCATATGAAATTGCTAGTTCATTTTGTTTTAAAATCATACACAGATGCCACATGAATATAAATCCAGCTTTAAACTAATTTTGGTGAATGGACTTCTACTTATATGGCACTTTTCCAGTTATGTTGACCACTCACAGTGCTTTACAGTACTTTGCACATTCACCCAAACACATACACCATCTAGGGGCAATGTGGGGTTCAGACACTTTGGCATTTAGTCAGGGGGGGAAACCTGGAATCGATCACCAAACTCTCCAGTTGAAAGACAACTCTCCTTCCTGAGCTACAGCTGATATGGAAAGCTTGTTGGGAGAGTTGAGATTACTTTGAACAATAAAGCGGTTCAGAAAACATATATTCAGTATGTTTAGAACTGGACCTACTGGTTCTAAATCATTTACTGGATTTATTATACGTACTGACCACTTTTCTTCAACAAGTCTGTCCATTCTCCACTGACATGTATGAGGCAACCAAAACCACTTTTTTTTCATAGTTCAAACTGTTATAGGAAAATCCCATATCTGTAGTTTCTGAAATACAGCCTTTCTAGCACCAACGGCCACACTGAATGTTAGTGTTTAAGTATGCTAAAGTAAGTCTATATTTCACATTTTTAAAAATAAATAACTGAAACATTTTCCTGTTATATTTACAGTGGATAAAGAAATCAGGGTAAATTGAGAATGTGGTTGAATGCTATAAAAGAAAAACACAGGCTCAGCAACAGGTTAGATTCTCTTCACATGGTTGGTTGTCAAATAATTCACCCCCATTACTGATTCGGCAACACTGTCCATGTCTGTGCATATTTTCTTTTCAACAGATTATGCATATATCTGTAATGATTACCTGATTAAGTTTATACATAACTTTGAAATATTTGACCAGACAGAAGTTCTTGACTTGACCATAAAGCTCACAGAAGTATTTTCAGGTGTGTAGGTGCATAATAAAACTTGCATCATCCAGCTGGTTTTCATTTAAAGCAGCATTATTGGCCCCCAGTGAAGATTTGTCTCATAGCTCGAGGCTGCCAGAAGGGTCAGACTCCACCTCGATTGTTGGCAGTCACTTGAGTTTAGCACCTGTCATATTGTCAGTTAGAACATCTCCATCTCCTTGCTTTCATCTGCGCTCATCAACTGAAGATGTGCCTCTCTGTATATCACTGTAAATGATGGACATGTCTTTGCCCTCAGCACATGTCAGCACACATCTCAGTATCTCTTCTTGTTGCAATCATACCCTTGAAATTTCCTTCACGGCCAAGGTTTTACAGGACAGGCAGTGAATGTTAATTTGTTAAAATCGTATCCCAGTTGTGTGCTCTAAGAACAAATCAGGGCATAAAACAATGACAGTCAAGGTCAACTAGTCCAGATGTCTGAACTCTTTAATGGATTCATATTCTTCTGACGTTTGGAAGTGGTTTTAAACAGCTTAACCGACAGCCTTAAACTGTGTTGTAACTGTTTTGGTGTGCCCTCTGAGAATATCTGCGACTTTATAGGTACCAAGCAGCTGTCCTCACAATTCCACACAAGGATTGTTTTAATAAGTCTCAGACTTTCCTTTTTGCTGCAGCAGAGGTGCTTACCACTGCATGCATCAACCATTTTCTTAGTGTTCTACAATAAACATATTTTCTTGTTCGTTTCAATTGATATATTTTCCTAAACTTAATCAAGTTCCTTCAATGTATAAATCAGTACAAAAGTAGAGCACAATATGTTAATCTGTTGCTTGTTCATAGTCCAGCATGACAGAATGACATTTCTGTGTACTAGTTCATCCTTGGTCTTGTTAATACACTTACAACTGTAGAAGGAGAACTAAGAATAAGAGCTGTGAATCAAAAGGCGTCCTGAGGGTGAAAAAACTGTCAGTCAGAGTCCAGATGAGATGGGACAGTGGTTTTAATGCATGTAGGCAATTTCCAAATGTCATGTTTTAGTGTGAGCGTGTAGAAGATATGTCTGGATTCATCTGTGGAATGTGGTTTAATCTTGCTGTATTTTTTTCATGTCTGGTGTCCCATGTTGTCTCTACTTCTACAACATGGGTTTCTACAAATCTTTTTGCGCACTATTTTTGAGCCCATAAGTGTGAATATATGGTTTCCTTATTTGCATTATTATGTAGAGAAAAAAAATAAACAAAACATAAAACATAAAACATTTTATCTTTAATGTTTCTTCAGCAATTGGAAAATTGGAGATCTGATTGAAACTAACTTGTCTTGGTTAAACAAAATAAACAATTTAGTGGTTTTACTTTACCACCGCAGAGTTTTGGTCAAGTCAGGTAGGTTTTATTGTGATTTCAAAGATTTACTCTTCCAATGTTCCATCAATGTGTGGTTCAAAAATATGCAAAATTTCAAGATTACACAGGTCTACACTAAGTGTACAAGAGGAAAGCGCAAGACTTTAACCACAAATAGTACAACCAAAAAGAGGAAGTACTGTACATTATACAGTACATTTGGCACTAAGAGGTTGTCACAGCATGTGTGGTGTGCAAAAATGTAGAAGTTGGTGAAATAAATATAGAAATGTTAACAATAAGATTTAAATATAAGCAGCAATCCAAAATAAATCACTAAATCTGCACTTACCAGCCATAATTCTCAGATTCAAGGCATTGGAAACATTCCTCAGAGATTTGGTCCATATTGACATCATAGCATTATGGTAAGGTTAAATCAGATCTTTCATTTTAAGGCATCTTAATGCTCTGTTGGACAGTTACCTGATGAACATGAAAACCAAGAGGTCTTTATTTCTACAGTCAGTAGACATGCTGCTGGACTTTCTTTTGAAATTCAGGGTGCATTTAAGTTTCACTGTGACATAAAAATAAAGAAACGTGATATTCTGGACGATCTCAACAGTGTTGTCATCGATGGTACCTCCTGTCTTAAGGTCTCCTTCTCCTTGCATAAAAATCAGACGTAATATCAAGATGGTTTTCTCTCATATGGTTATTCTAACTTCCCTTTTTTCCTCTTTGACATTAGTCTTCTGAAATGTTTATCGCTCTATTTTTTCTCCTCATGGGTCAGTTTGGATCCAGTCTTTCTGGGACAGACTTAGAGAAATTGAATAGTGTTTTATTTAATCTTTTTGCTTTCTGTCCGTTGTGCCATGATATTTCCTCTCCTACTCATTAGTCTTTTCCTCCAGCTAGTGCAGGGGTCAAATTAATGGCTCGTTACCAGGCCTCCGCAGAGCTGGATGTCATGCAGAAGAGGGAATTAAGCCATTTGATTCAGGTGTCTTGGATATGGGTTGCATCTAAAAGTTGCAGGATGGTAGATCTCGAGGACCGAACTTGGAGACCCCTCAGCTAGTGTATTTGTGACCACATGAAACCAGCGATTGTCCCATCTGCACCAGGTCATCTCCAAAACCTCTGATCCAACCAGGAGCTGCACAACAGTTGCAAAGGAAGTGTTGCATCATCTAAACCAACAAGCCAGATACTGAGTGTGTTTTGGTTGCCAGTGTTTGGCATGGCTCTGTTAGCCCCTTCCTCCACTTCTGTTCTCACAGGATTCCTGCCAACGCAGAGTCTCTTCTCCAGTCCTCATAAATTTACAGTGATGAGTTTCTGGCATCTGTTTGCTTGGCCCACAGTTCTGCAGTCAGGTTGAACCCAGACCAGAATGAGTTTCCAAAGAACAATAGGGGGATTATAGAGAAGTATTCTCTTAAATACTAATTAAAACTTTCTTATAGCTTATATGGTTCATATGGACATCGTCCACGTTTAGGGTTTCCTTTGAACCATTCTCACTTTTGATTTTATTTCATATAAAACCAGAGGCATCTTTGTTCTCTCTCATTTCCAAAGGAGTGGTTATAGACCTGTTATTTAGGTGAAATCTGAGGAAAATAAAAAAAAAAACAGGATTTTTGCAACAGCAGCACCAACTTTATCACTTTTTCACAATAAAAAAAAAAAATAAAAATATTTCCATGCAGCAGTTGTTTGAGAAACACACAGACCTACTTCCTTTGTCCACAATGTTTATGAAATACACTGTGACAGATGGCTTAAGGTTGGTCTCTTTATCAGCTTGTTTCAGGAAGCCGGTTCATCTAATCCTGAGTCTAAAAGGAAACTGTAGGTTATTTACTTTGAGCTGTGAAGATGTTTTCAATTCCAGATCAACTATTTTGAGTTGGTTCAATCCGGAAAAACAATAAAAAACCTCCATCAATTGAATGCAGCTACCTGGATTCACTATGGCAACTGCTGACTAACGGTGTTTGTTATTTCATTACTAGAGTGAGACGTTCACATGCAAGCATACACTAGTCTGTTGTATTGTATTGTATTCCGTCCAGGGGTCCATTTCACAAAGCAGGTTTATTGAAAACTCTAGTTAGTTTACCCTGAAATGAGGCCGACTCAGGGTTTTCAGTTTCAGGGTTTCGGTTAAAAAGCCCAGAATAATTGGGTAAACTCTAGCCTGTCTCACAAAGAAGGTTAAGTGTAACTCTGAGTCAGTTGCTGTGGTAACAGTGTCTCTTAAACTAATATGGTCAGGAGCAGGTTTTATGCCTGAAACCCCGAGTTTCCTCCCCTTTTAGAAGTACGTGCGCTCAATTTCCTTGAATTAAAATCCCACTTGCTTTGTCAAACTCGTCTTTTACGAACATGGCATGTCCATTTATCAAAGACCCAATTGACAAAGAGGATGTCCGCAGGGAGTTTTGGTATTCACGACATTCACGAGATCATGATTAGGCACCAATTAGACTTTTTTTTTTTAATTTCCAGAAACATTCACTACAGTCTCTGAAATATATTAATGCTATCATCAAACCGTACATCCGTACATGTTTTATCACTATGTTTGTTTTTCTTATGTTTTGTTTTTTAAATTATGTACAAATAAACTTTCTCAATCAATCAATCCCCAAAACAAGATGTGCACATGCTTCATCGTTTGAATTATCTTTTCATACTTCATCACCAGTTGTTACCAAGTCTTTTCTCCCCATCGGATTGCCTCTAGAAGAACGTGCATTTTTAGTTTCAACAGCATTTTAACCTGCATATTGATATCTTGACGAGCGTGCATTGGACGTGAATGCTGTTTTGTGTAATTAAAATATAATATAATAATAAAATAAATATAAAAACTTATGCATTCACTGTCGGCAATTTTCTCCCACACATCTTCCACTTGAGATGTCAAGAATAAGGTTGACATCACAAGAATTGAGTCAACGATTAGTCTTGAGAAAAAAGTAAAAGTAATTTGACATTATCTTCACGTCTTTCAGATTAATATGAACCAGCTTTATCCTACTCTATAAAACAGAATGCCTAGTGTGGATGAGCTAGTGACCTTGTACTTTAGAGTGGACTTCAGCAACAAGGAAATTTTTTCCTTTTTAGCACATAAACACAGCATTATAATAAAGTAGTCATCCTTTTAAGAGACTGTATTTCAACTTCCCGTCTTTTTTATTCTAGTGAGGAAGGGAGAAAAAAAATTATCCTCCACAAATTTTTTATATTTAGTGTGAACCTAATATTCAGTTGTATATTCACGTACGTCTGCATTAAAACTTCTGATTCCAGCGGAAAAGAACGAACACCTTTTTTTTCCAATTGGTTGTCATGGTGACTCATTGTTTCTGGGTTCCATTGATTATGGGGTTTTAAAGTCTCAGCGCTCATGGTTAACTCAGGGTGAACTAACTCGGTGTTAATAAAACCAATTCAGAACAGCTGTTGTGAAACGGAAAACTCTGAGTTTCTCATCTCAGGGATTGTCAACTCTGAGTTATGTCTCAAACTAATGGTTTGTAGAACTCCCTTTGTGAAATGGACCGTAGCAGTTATTTAGCAGACACTTATTTCCAAAGCCACTTACATTTGAGAGTAAGAACACAAGCAAGAAGGAGGGGCATCATAGTGCTAGTCAGACTGCTAGGAGTCCAGTTGGAAACAGGTGTTGCCATATACTGCTAGAGGTAGTGCAATTTTTTTGGTTTGTTCTTTTGGAAGAAGTAAAGATGAATCCAGCTACTGCTGCTGAGAGAAGCATCGTGGAAGAAAGCTGCTGCCTGAGTCAATGTGGTAGTTGAAGTCTGCTCACTTAATATTTAATTTGTTGCTGAAATCTCTTGAGAAGAAAATTAAAAGTTGTATTTAGATTTGATTCCACTGATTAAAAAATCACACATGTAGACAAGTGAAAATGAAGTATGAAGACATCTTTCAGAAAGATGTACATTAAACCTTATTTACATTAAACTGGACCATGACTGCAGATCTTTATTTCTATAAAGTACTATAAAGTTACTTTGAGTGTAAATTTCTTTAATAAATTTTAGCCCCCACAAATGAGTATACTTTTAGTCAAATGACTGCTGAGATTATCTCCAGCATGGACAAAAAGTATTTCGGCCATTCTTTCTATTTTCAGAAAACAGCTATATTTTAAGGCGTATTGTGACTTTAGCTTAATTTTGACAACTTTTCTGGCAAAAAATGTACACTTTATTTATGCCTTTATAGTCATGTGACTAAAAGTATACTTATAATGAAATGTGGTCATGATACAATTTCAGATTTCTTTATTGGGAAACGATCACTTTTTTGCACAGTGAACAAATGTGGACACAACAATATTTTGGAATGAGACTGGGTTGAAAACAGAGGGACCACATAACAGCAAGCACAGAATCAGGGCGGGGGGGCTCATATCCAAAGGGCTCATCTTGGAAGAATAAATTTGTTCAGCACAGCATGGCAGCTGAACCATCATTCTGCTGTCATGATCCTGGACAGAACTGGTAAAAAAGAATTAGCAACAAATGCCATCATGAAATAAACAAGCAAGAAAAGTCCTCTATCTGATATTAAAAGAAAAGTGAGTCAACAACAAACGATCACTCCTAGTAGTGGATAAGCTCTATGTGGACTGACAATTATTCAGAAATACTGAAATCACTTTTCTGACTTTACAGCAGCAGTCAATCATTTTGACAACTATCTGATATTTCTGTCTACTACCTTTCTCTGCAAATATCTCCCTCTCTATTTGAGTATTTCTCTCCTACTTTCCTTCTCTCTATTAATCTTTCTCACACACACACATACCCACACAGGCACACAAATGGCCCTGTTTTCTTATGGATCTTGTTCATGTTTTACATCTTTGTGCATCACTGTCCTCTGTCATCTGTCCTCTGTCCTTTTCCTTTGTCGTCTCTCTATCATGTCCATGTTTATGTTTGTCTTTCTCTCACTCAAAAACATATACAAATACTGAATACCACACTCTGCATGACACAGGATCAAGTGGAAACCTCCGTTGGAAAGAAGTGAAGTTTATGTGGAAGTGCCAAAAATAATCCCCCCCCCCCCCCCCCTACTAGAGGCTCCAAACTAAAGCAAATCCCCATAAACTCCCATGTTAAACTTACTACCAACTCACTAATAACCATTTTAAGTTAATTTTTATTTTATTTGTGTGTTTCTAGTTATAGTTGAAATACGTGTTTTTGTTTTTTTTTTTTTACTTTTTTTTCTTTTTCTTTTTTTTTAGCTATCTCATGTCTCAGTTATTGACTTTGCCTTCCTGTGGGGGTCCACAATATGCCCTATGTTGGGTTTTGTTCCAGGTGTAGCAGATGATGCAGAATATGTGGTTGGATTATATTGTGATTTTTTTCTTCTTCCCCTTCCTCTCTGTTTAAAGTTGTTTTCTTTTGCATTTTTCTTTTTTTCTCTATTTTTCTATCCTGTCTGGTCAGGTCCAGCAATACAATGCCATATGTGTAACACAAACATTCATTCAAAGTAAACAAATAAAAAAGTTAATAATTCAGACTATCAAGGGGATCTTTATATAGACGATTAAGTGAATGCAATCGGAGGGGTAGTAATTCTACGACTGTCATGTTGTCTGTTTGTGTATTTTAATTAAAATGATTTTATCATGTATAGCACTTTGTAAACACAAGGACAATATATCACACCCCACGCCCAACCCACCCAACCCACACCCACCCCAAAACCCACCCATACACCCGTCCCACAAACCACACCAAACTGTCTTTTCCTCTTACTAAAACTATTAAAACATTAACTAAAATGAGAAAATAAAATATTAACGGGATCCATCCACACCATGAACCAGTGGCCCTACTTCCACGGTGGCCGTGACCACAGCAACACCCACCACCCAGCACCCTGGTCAAGGCAAGCCAGTGTCCGACACCGCAGCTGTAATGCCCTTAAGAAACAAAAAGAGCCAATTAAAACATAAACAATAAAAGGCATAAACAGAACTTCATAAAATATTATTACAACATACTCTTGGTCTCTGTACTAGGGTTTATCCTAAAACCAGAAAAGAAAATTAGTTTACCTCAACACAAAGTTAGCATATAGCTTCAGCATAACTCACTTTCAAAAACAGCTCCCACATCTCCTGCATGAGTCTCTGTTGTCTGGACTTGGTTCTTTTCTCATCAATGCTGTGTCCTATTGCATATATTATCATAATTATGATCATATAACAACTTATGAGGTGAAAGAAGCTTAAAAAGTCACTGCAAATCATTCAAACTGCTGCAAAACACAATGTCAGTAACAGACATTTGATTTGTTAATGAGTTCACTTGAAAGTTATTCTGCAGCTTTGATGCTTATTTAATTTTCCACACACGTTTTATTTATCTCAGGGTCAGGAGGGCAGTTTTATTCATCTTGCCTGATGATGATGGTGCAGAATAAAGGCAGACTAGATGAATAAAAACAGGGAAGCAAGTAAACATACACTCATATATTCCACTTCATCGGGTCCACCTTTTGCTGGGTTTGACCCCATTAATCCTTTTTTTTTCTTCTTAATTTTGTAATTCTTGGCATCATAAATTCAACAAAGTGCTGAAAACATTCCTCAGAGATTTTCCATTATATTGACATGATGCCATTACAGTTGCTGCAGATAGGTCAGCAGCACATCTATGATGAAGCTCTTTTGTTCCACCAATACCAAAAGTGCTCTATTGCATTGCGATCTGGTGACTGCAGAGGCCAGTGGAGGAAAACTGCAGCCATCGATTATTTTGATAATCGAAAATAAAGATATTTTTTTTTATAAATAATCAAACAATTGAATAAAGAAATTAAAGAAATTATAAAAATGTAACTTAATGCAAGACATTAGAGAAAATGATGTAATAATTAACACAACAAACATTTTTTAACACATTTTTGCTTTGTTACATGTAGGGAAAAAAAAGTTTCTCGACGCTGCCTTTCCATAGACAATATTTTGAAAATAAAGTGCATAAAAATAAAAAAAGAAAGTAGTGCATTTAAGAGTGAAATTATACTCTTCCGTTCTGCAAAAACAGGATAAAAACAATATTTATTTCATATTTAACTTTTTAGAAAGGTAAACATCAACCCTGGAATAGGGAATAAAAAAAATGTACATATGAAACATGTAATTTATTCTTAGGAATACTTACATGGACTTTACAAAATCTCTCACTGCAGAACAGGGTATGTGGGCAAAAATATTAGAAGAGCTTCAGTTGCTGTGGAGGAAAGAGAGCATATCTACATCATAACTGAGGTTTGCCCTGTGTCTTCCTGCAAAGTAAAGTGTTCAGATGGTGTAGACTAGGGATGGCCAACTCCGATCCTCGAGTGCCACATTCCTTGTGAGTTTCCTTGCTGCATTACACCTGACTCACATCAATGGGTAATTGATTGTGAAGAGTTTGACATCAAACTCTGCACAACTCTGCTAATTAAGTCTGATGTGTGTTGGAGAACGAACTCTCTCAACACGTGTTGGACTGGAGTTGGTCGCCCATGTGTAAAGGTTGCTGGGATATGCGGGAAAGCCTTTGCCAGTTTTTCCACAGTGGAACAGCATGCTGCATTGACCCTTTAGTATGACAATGAACTCTCCAGGATAAGGTGTCAAATTGAGGAGCCATAAAGTAGAGGTCCTGCCATGTTTGGGGATCTACCTGTACATATTGAATAGGATTTTTCACTAAAAGGATGGTTTACCTGGTCATTAAATTCAGCTGGTTACTTTCCAAACCAGGAATTGACACTTCTCCCTTCTGGAGAAAGCATGGTCTCCAAAGTACGTCAAGGCCACCTTATGAACAGTTCTGTTCAACTGCTGCTCTTCATCTTCTACCTCATTCATATTGGACTCTGACCACTACATGTCTTGTGCTGTGGTGGGTGGGACCCTTTAATTTTCATTACCTTGCTTTCTTTTCTTTTTATAGACTCATGATCTATACTGTGTTCTGTACCTTGAAACTATTACCAGGAGGAAAATATTTTGTTTTCCTAAACGTGGGATCTAAAGCAGCAGCAAGTAGGACAACCATCCATTCTCAAAACCACTTCATCCAGTTCAGGGTCGCTGGTAGCTGGAGCCTATCCCAGCAGTCATCGGGCGAGAGGCAGGGTACACCCTGGACAGTGCAAGTAGGAGAATGTTTGGGAATTAAGTTTAAAACAAAAAGGTCTTTCCATCTTCTGTGATTGGCCTGATCCCATTATATTGATTTAACTGAACTGGTGCAGTCCCAAAAGCTGGGGCCTGGATGGATTTTTTGAGGCTTTGCACAAGCCGTGGTAGTGCAGTCAGGGTTTGACATTCTTAGACATTTAAGAACATTACAGCAGTCACTGACAATCCCCAGATATGCCCTTTGGCAACACTGCTGTCCGTCTATTTCAGGTTGATTTTTAACTGATCTTTGTCTTTTTTCCCCATCAATTTGGTAAAGTAGGTTCTGGAAGGTGATATTTAGAATTAAAAGTGAGGATCATTTGTACAAATGTATGTCTGTGATTAGCCTGTTTAAGAAAGTGTCTATGGACATTTCTGCTTGTTCTGGTGAACATGATAAAGCTTTCTGTAAGAAACTGTCCAAAGTTTCTAGTTTATTGGTGAGGATAGAATTGCCAATACATTATACAATTTACCTGCTGTGCTTTTTTTAAAAAAAAAAAAACCCAAAAAAAACAAAAAACAGTTGGACATATTTATTTGCAGCTTCTATAAATCAGTTATTGATTTGTTTGGTCTTTTGTAGCATTGAATTAAATATCTGTTTGCTTGAGATGATGAAGTGGCTAATGAACTTGGGGTGAACAGTGGATGCAGAGGCATCCTACACTGTGTTTTTCTCTTGGTTCAGCATGTTGTAATCCCATACTTTAGGCAATTTGTCTTCTTTTGTGGTGTTTCTTTACATATCTTTTGTTTTAGACATTTTTGTTAGTTGCTCAGCACAGATATGTGTAGCTGAAATCCCCATCTGGGCACAGTCTCACAATTAGTGAGAACACTGATTAAAAAGACAGCGGCAAAACATAAGTGTTCCCATTTTTATTAACGACAATGAACATTTGAACAAATGCGCTGAATGTCGATCATGAATTTGACAATTAATGGAAGCAATAAATTTGCCTCAATAAATTTTACTAATGAAATCCCCCATTTTACTTGAATAATCATTTCAGCCATACATTTGTGTACACTTATGTCATTGTCATGTTCAAGAAACCAGATAATTTGCTATGTAATGGATTATCTTGCTGTAAGACCCCATCAGGATATGGCACACTGGCAATAAAAGGCAGGATGAATCCATGCTTTCCTGTTGTCTCCACTAAATTCTGATCCTACCATCTGAATTTGGAGCTGAAATGGAGACTTGCCACACCAGAAACATTTCTCCATCTTTTTTTCTCCAGTTTTGGTGAGTATGTGAGACTTGCTGCTGTAGTCTATCTCCATTCAGGTTGGATGTATTGTCTGTTCAAAAATGCTATTTTGCATATCTTTTTTAGAACTAGTGTTTTATTGACTTCCTGTTGCCATTTGTATCATCTACAACCAGTCTGTCCATTCCACTCTACATCAACAAGACATTTTTTTCCAGACTGCTCACTGCATATTTTCTTTTTTAGAATATTCTCTATAAACCCTGTAAATGGTTATGTGTAAAAATCCCAGCAGATCAGCATTTTCTGAAATACTTGCTGCAACAACCGTGCAGCCCAAGGGCTCTAAAATTTTATTTTTCCTCATTCTGATTCTCAGTTTGAACTACAGCAAGTTGGACCATGTCAACATATACAAATGCACCAACGGGCTGCTATGTGATTGGATGATTACATATATGTGATAAGAAGCAGCTGTACAGTTCAATCAACCTTTATTCATAAAGCACTTTTCATACAAAAAGAATAGCATGAAGTGCTGTACACTAACTGCTAAAAGTACATTACCTAATGAATCCCCAGTTCCAAACCCCCATGAAACCCACATATACACAAAATACAACTGCTGCTTACAGATAAATAACAAAGCAACGTGTATATACATAAAATTATGTCTCAAGAAGCACTGTCCTAAACCCTGGTTAACTGTATCGGGGAGGTAAAACACAAAATGTAGTAAAATAATGAATTAAACTTAGAATAAAATAAGATAAAAAATAATAACCCCCAAGACAATCAATCAAAAGCTTTACTATAAAAGAAAGTTTTAAGCTGTCTCTTAAAAATATCAGCACTCCCTTTTGGACCTGATGACATTATAGCTGTTCTTTTGATTGTGTAGATACAGTCCTAAGTTGAATAGAGAGGATGTTCAACACTATTAAATATCCATCCATCCATCCATCCATCCATTTTCTACCTCTTATTCCCGAACGGGGTCACAGGGGGGGCATGAGCCCATCTCAGCTGACATCGGGCGAGGGGCGGGGTGCACCCTGGACAGGTCACCAGTCCATCACAGGGCCAACACACAAAGACGAACAGCCATGCACACTCACACACATGCCTATGAGCAATTTAGAGTCTCCTAACAGCCTATCCCCAAGGTGCATGTCTATGGAAGCAGGAGTACCCAAAAAGAACCCACACTAACATGGGGAGAACATGCAAACTCCACACAGATAGGCGACCATCTGAGCCGGGGATTGAACCAGAAACCTGCTTACTGCGGGCTACAGTGCTAACCGTGCCACCTTGCAGCCCACTATTAAATATGAATGAATAATATTCCATTTATATTTCCACTGTTCTAAAATGTCGGCCAAAGGAGTTGTGAAAATGTAGCATCATCTTCCAGCTGTTATGACCCCTTTTCATCTGTCCATCTAGCTTCTCCTGCCATCTTTCACTCCAATACTCCACATTCAATCCACTTATGTTATCCCAGATCTTTACTTCCACTCCTTCTGCCGCTTCCTCCATCATTTTCTTTTCCTCCCTTTTCTCTCTATCAGTACTTTGTTCCACAAAAAGCTTAGTGTTCAGACTAATCAATAAACCATCAGCTAAATATTGAGAGCCAATATTCACAGTTCTGTCTGGAGGGCTGATCCTTTTTTCTCAATTCCTCTTTTTTTCCAAGTTACCTCTTCCCTGCTTGTCTTTCTGTGGTTTAAATATTGATTTCTGTTTTGCATTCTTCACACAAAAAGCTGAACAAGTAGTGAATGAAAGCTAAAGGTCTCAAATAGTCTCAAAAAGTTTTTGACTCTGACAGAACTCGTAGTAAGAGTAATAACAGGGAACTGATTCTAGTAGAAAGGTTTTTCCTAAGTTCAACAACATGGACACTGGAAAAACAGATGTTACCACAGTCAGAAATCCCTTTCTTTTCTACATAGTTTGAAAACTAGACTAGCAATTATCCATCCATCCATCCATCCATCCATCCAACGTGCATTAGGTCCTCCACATCCATTGGCAAGAAATCTGGATAATGTGCAACTAAATGTGGAAGGATGGAAGTCACTGAGAGTTTTGCGAAGATTTATCTTGCCTGTCAATCTTAAAGGGTCTAAGGTTGCTATCAAGCTTTTTGTCTGTTCACATGATGGCGCGAAACACATCACATTCTATATTTGTAGGGAAGAAGCTCTATTGCTTTAAACTAATTGTGCTAACGTCTTCTCTTATAATGAATAAATCTAAATAAATTAAAGGTAGATGTAAATATTTGATTTAATTACACTAAAATTAGATATATAAAAGAGTTAAGCTGTTAAGAGAAAACTGATGTATTAAAGATGTTTGTTTAGTCTTTAGAAAGCCAAAAGTCGCAGATTTTTCTTTCACCCATGTTAAAGGAAAATTATATTGTGCATGCAATAGTCCTAGTAATCATGATAGGTTGCAAAATTTAATGTAATTAATTAATTATGGAGTAATGAATATTCCTCAGCACTAATATTGAATTTAATAATGACCCAGGAACCCCAACTAAAAATAATATCAAATAAGAACTGTGTCTTTCAGAATGTTCGTGGATGCTGTGGCTTGTGTTGATAGATAGATAGATCTTTCTGAAAAAAAAACAGCCACATTTCAGCACATGATCCAATCCAGTCCATTTTCTTCATTGAGCATTTTAAAATGTATGGTTCACAATGTGCAATACAATATATTTTTCAATGTATTGTTATTGCAAAATAATAAAAGTTGCAATACCGACACAGCATAATCTTAAGAAGAAAATCTTCATAAACAAAATAGACTAATGTATCTAAAGTACACAAAGACTTCTAAAAAAATATAATGACAGTAATTAAAAGACTTAAATACACTAAAAGCATTTTAAAAGATAAAAATGTGTTCAAAGAAATAAAGAAGTTAAGAAAATCTCCATTAAAGCAATGAGAAAGTCAGAATACTATAAAACGATTTAAAAAACAAGAATAATTAATAATTAAAACCTCAAGCAGCGATGGAGGCCCTCGCACCTAGGCACCGCTCAGCCTACGTCGCCTTCGCGTCCCCTGCTAGCAGGTGGGCGGGGCTACAGTTGTGACTTCATCTAGATATATGTTTGTGGTCAGCATTTAACTACAGTGACCCCTGATCAGTTTGCAACAGATCAGGTGTTGTATTTCTGAGATACAGCAGATCATGTTGGATGGCCCATCATGAACATTGAGTGGGCGCCACGGCCACACCCATCAATGTATCAAAAACCTTTTGATAACTTTTAATCAGAAGGGATGTGTGATCATGCTTTAGAAGTTTGAGCCCGACATTGTGGAATTCCTAGGATTAGTTTGATCAAATATAAGAGTCAAAAATTGCCAAAAAATGCATAAAAACATTGTAATCCATTTAAAAATGGTCGACCATCCAATTAAATCAACCCATAGGTCCAAGAGGCTTTTTTGTAGGTACTGAATAGTTGCACTTGTGTACCAAATTTCAAGCATGTCAGTCCATTGATTGGGCAGGGCTAATCAATTGAACTTTTTAAAGGAGCGCTATCTATCCAAAATAAGACTTTTTCAACATGTTTCAATTTGACTGAGTTCACAGTATGGCTCTTTTCATACATGCCTAATTTTGTTGAGATCAACCTTTCAATAGATGAGTTACAGGTACATTCTTTTTCATGTTTCACTTTGGGATTTGACCTAATTTGGACCTGATTGGGTCTACTTAGCTAAAAAAATGGCTGTCTTAGTAAAAAAAAAAACGTAATTTCTGGCCTCCAAGGGGTGTGGCTAATTCATAAACAAACAAAATATTTACACAAATACCTCTTTACAATGGGACTAGCATCACACCTATCAAAATTGGTGCAGATATAACGTTTACATAAAACAAGATATCAATTTAGTTTTTCAAGGCGAGATATTAAACTTTGAGGCACCGCCCCTTGCATATGCAATGACTTGGAGAAAAATATTTTAATAACTTTTAGTCCCACATGCCTCCTGAGCATTCTGAGCAATTTTGGTGGCAGTGGGATTAAAGCACTAGGATGAGTTCGTTCAAATACAATGTGAGTAAAATGGCAAAATGGTGACTTTGACCCAAAATGGCCGACTCCCTGTTGGTTTTAGAGTATATGTCCTTGAGACTTTATTGTAGGCCCGAGCATGTAGAACAGGTGTGCAAACTTTCATACAGATTGATGACATGCAGTTCTGGGGACTTTACAAAAGGTGGCGCTCTCGATCAATTTGGCCCAAGCACTCACAAAAATGGCAAAATACGAAATTTTTCAGAATAATTCGGTGCTCGGGCCTAATAAAAGGGCTAAAGGACACTGAAAAAAAAAATTAAAATGCTTTTGCAGAAAGAGCATCCTTCCTTCCATCTTTTCTCTCCATCTCTGTGATGTCAGCAGCCTGAAAGATGTAACGGTTTATTAAATGTGACAAGATTCATGGCTCAGTCTCACAGTCTCAGTGACTGTGTTGGTGGGCGAGTGTATGGAGGGGTGGGGGGGGGGGTTGAAGAAAGGAAAAAGGATGAAGGGATGAGAAGAGAGAATCAATTTTTACTGTCAACACAGCTGCTTTGTCTGTGTAAGACTTTATCTCACAAGAATAAATGCTCATGTAGAAGAATTTTCACATGCACACACGACAAGACCAAAATCTTTCAAAGGCACAAAAAATAAATAAATAAAGAGTGAAGGTCCCAACAAACTGTCAGTCCAAAACAGCTGGAGCATCTTTGTTCATCTACAAACAGAGCTAAGAGGGAAATAGAACAAACTGTGTCTGTGTTCAGATGTTCTGCTGCTGATTATTTCTGAAAAAGTTTGAAAAGCATCTCCTAATGTTCAGCACCAACATGTGATCTGCTGGCAGAGCCAGCTTAAACGCTGATAAAACTAAATATCGCGATAGAAATCCACCAATAGAAACGCCTACATTTAAAAAAAACTCAAACATCGCAAAAAAGTTTTTATGCTCTTTTGAGGTGGTTTTACAGGCGTTTTGATATTGCAGTTTATGGCAAAAGTGTAATAGAAACACCTTTTAATGTAGGTAATTTAGTTCCTGAGAAATAATACTTAGAAACAAAAGTATGTCATTCTATTTATCAAGTTGTGAGAATTAATGAGGGGATGATGGAGCTCTATGGTTGTTTTACAACCTACCTACTTAAATAAAAGTGTTCAGTGCTCATAAATCTTCAAGCAATTTCTTTCAAAAATAATTTTTTTAGAAACAAAAAGATAAATAACTAGTTGAGTATTGCACAATGTAGCATTTTTCCTCATAAGTTTATTTAAATAAAAGTATTGTGCAATAAAACTACTCCTAGAAATATCTTTTTCATCCAAAAACGTACTCCAGTAAATGTATGAGATTAAATGTGACTTGTTACTACACACCTCTGCCAACAGATGATGATCTTCATCTGTTAAATAAAACACTGACGTGACCAAACACCAAAATTTAGCTCTGTAATGATACACCAGCACCTTTACATTTGCAGACAAGCTTCTAATGCAATGAGGCTGCAATCAAAAGTCGGATTAGCATCAACAGGGTTTCAGCTTTTGATCACGTCCGCACTGATAAATGTTCTGTACAAGATAACACATTTAGCTCCTTCCTCTGACATGTCTGACTTCATCAAAGGCTGCTAACACTGATATATTCACCTAGTTAGAGTATGTAGCTTCAGGTTTAATCAGGTTTTAATGAGACAAAAGAAAAGGAAACCTGTATTTCTCCCCTTCTCCTTCCGTCTCCTCATTAGGCATCACACTGATTGATGTACAAATCCTCTACTTTTACAATCCAGCTTCTTTCATTATTCAGGGACAGACTGTTACTCTTTCATCACCCGTTCTCCCGTCTTCTGTCCTGTCTTTGCCTGTCTGTGCTGTCTTATTGTCTATTTAAGAAGCACTCTGCAGGACTCGGATGGATGGCAGATCCGAAGTGATGAGAAAATGAAGAAAGGTTTGTGTGTTCAGGTTTCTTCTTATTGTGTGTATTTTCCATGCACATAACCTAGCTCTCAGTATGTGTGAATGAAGTGAGTTTCCAGGTTCTGCAGCTCCAGGCTGACACCCCCCCTCCTTCACTCAGGCATCTGCTCCTGCACACTTATGATCTGCAAAAAGCACAATCAGCAAAAACCTGTTATGAGTTCTGCAGAATCATTGAATGGGTCTGGATCACTGAAGTTTAAATAGCACTATTAGTTTTAACAGCTTTGGAACCACTGGTGTCAAATCTACAGTCTGCAGACCAGAACCAGCCTGTTAAAAATTTCCAGATGAGTCAAAAGGAGGAAAGATACATTTAGCTAGTAAAAAGCTCTGGGTGCTGTGGATGTATGCAGCCAGCAATCCAATCAGGAGTGGCTTCATTTGCTGCTATCATTTCACTAAAAAGACTGCATTTAGACAGAAAAGCTTATGATTAAAGCGATGATTGCTACAAATTCAACTGTTCTGTACCAGCCATAAAACGTTTCACACAATGCATGTTTGATTTTTTTTTCATTATTTCTGTATATTATTTACTCTGTCTTGTTCCCCCAACACTGGTCTCAGTTGGATATCTCTGTTGGAGGTTTTTTTTTTTAGAATTCCTTTGGTTTTTCCTATTCAGCTATATGTTAAACTGTTAATGTTTGTGTCAATTTGTTCATATTTTCTGCCTGTTTTTATTGAATTGTTTCTTTTCTTATGATTTTCTTCTTTGGCAGTTAAAGTTTTTGGTTTCTTAGCCTGTTGATTCATCCATCTTGTTCTCTAAGCTAGAAATCATGATGGGCACAAGCTTAAATATAAATACTTAGTCAATAATCACTAAGCTGCCAGCTTGGTTCTATTTCTAACAACTCAGCTGCCACTTAGGAAATATTAAATGAATGATTACACTTTACACACCAGAAAAATGGTCAATTTTTTAGAAAATGCGATTAAGGTGTTTCATTATTTTAAATACTAAAGTAGCTGTATGAATTGCCTTGCTTGTCTGACCAATTTGTAGTTGCAAGGTGAGGTAAATTTATTTGTGTAGCACATTTCAAGTACAACACATATCAAGGTATTTAACATTAAAAGCATTAATGATTGTGCAATCTTTTAACACATTAAAAGGTTGTAAAAAGCTGCAACTACTAGCAAAATTATATAGAATCACATAATCAAAAGCAAAATAAGTTGTATGAAAACATTGGTAGCTGATACGTTTTATTGGTGTGGAGGACAGCTTTTGCCCTTTTGCAGCTCGTTATTAGATGTAATCACAGTGTGAGGAGTAGGAATGTGGAGTGTGTGTGATCCATAAATCACCAGGTAAGAAGGAGAGACAAAGATGTAGCTGCAGGGACATTCTCAGCATTCCTAACACGTTCTGTCACTGTTGCTTTTAAAAAGATGTTTCTATGTTCAGGAAATTTAGAATGACAGAAAAAAACATCTGGATGTGATCTCAGCTCTTTGTCTCTTTGGAACCTGCCACCTTCTTTATTTCAAAACGAGCCTTATGTTAATCATTACTTCTGATCCCTTTTGGCAAAAAGAAATAACCTTCTGCTGTTTATACAGCGGGAAACAACAGAAGCTGACTTTGATAAAATGTTCAAGTTGAAATAATAAAATCTGACAGAATAAAATCCATCATTCTGGAGGATGATCCAAGAAGTCACAGAAACAGTGAATTTACTTCTTAACATGATGCAAAGTCTCCTTTTAGCAGCTCAGATTCCTGCTGTGTGCAGTATTCCCACCACTGCTGCCAACCTGGTGATGCAAACCTGTTTAAATCAGAAGAAAGATGCATGCTGACCAAACATTCACAGACAACATTTCATTACTTTCAAATTTCTGTTTTTTCACCGTGAACTCAAATTTGAAGCCGAACCAGAAAAGATGGCAATGTGCCTGGATCAATTTGGAGTAAATAGGAAAGAAGCGTGTCCCACCACACATATTCAGCCATGCTATACATGCTGAGAAGGAAAGAGAAATGCAGATTAATAACAACTGCACATCAATAACATACAGTAGCATAATTTTATACGATCAAATATGAAATCAGAATAAAAATGTTTCACCTCAGCTGATCTGTGTGGTCTTGGTTAGTAATTGTTTTGAATCTCATTAAAGAGTATGGTTTGTACCTTTTTCATGATTGGATCAGCAGAAATACCCATGTTTTTAACTATGCTTTTCAGAGCTTGACAAATAACATTAGCAAAACAAAGCAGGGCTGAGGCAGATACATTTGCGTTAAAAACAGAGTGGGATTTTTAAGCAAGTCAACAATTATTATTATTATTAATAATAATAATAATAATAATAATAATAATAATAACAAAAAATAATAATGCATGTGTCGAAGTGTAATCATTGTCTTAAATCTTTATATCATGTAAACTAATTGGATCATTCATGAGATAAATTAAATTTTTGTCCATGTAACCATATATTTACACATAGAGTAAAGAGAGAAGAGAGGATTCAGTATATTATAAGATGTTTTCGAGCCTTTCCCTATTGCAGCATGACTAACACCATGCTGAGGGTCCCTGGCTAGTTATAATTAAGATGTTTCCTTCCCACTGTCGCCTCATGCATGCTCGGGATAGGAGATTGGATTTAAGGTCAAGATTTGATGCAATCTTTTTGGTTTTCCTTATATCAGCTATTTTTTATAAACTGGCTCAATTTGCCATCTGTGAAACGCCCTGAGACGACACTGTCGTGAAATTGAATTATACAACTAAAGCTGAATTGAGTCTCTCAAAAACTGATATTTATGGAAAATATGGTGTCTGATTCCTGAAGCCAAACTACAGGTAGTTCTGGTTCTGTTCTGGAGTTGCAGAACCTTGGTGCTTTTGTAATTAACTGGCCCACATTCACACCAGTTTCCATATAAGTAAACCAACACCAACATGTTGGAGATTTGATCCTGAAAGTTGATGGTAATTTCAAAAGGCTCCATTATAAAAAATGGTTTCCCAAAATAAACAATACATTCAGATGAGTGGGTGAATTTTGCCAAGAAGCTAAAAGTATGTAAATTAACATATAAACTAAGAAAATATACAGACTTCTCACATATTCCTGATCAATGTTTGTAATTTTGGTTTGTTTGAACACAACTTTTTGACTTGGAAGTACTAAATAGAATATTAAATAGAAAAACTGATACAATCTTGACCATGAGAAGTTGAGATGCTAGCCTGTTGTTTATTATTAAAACTAATCAGACTTCTAAAAATCCATAATTATTGTAGTAGCAGATTATTCCTTCTTAAACCTACTGTGGAAATGTGATTGTTCACCCTCTAGTTCAGTGTGGTGGTATGTTTATAATAGTGCAAGTTTTAGGACATTGAGGCAGCTGCTCTTTTAACTTCTTATTTGTTCCTACATCTCCTTTTTTATGTGAAGTTTTGCCCTTTCATTCCTACATATGGGAGTGCAGCAGTAACTTCAGGGCAACAGCAACAAGTTGGAGGAACGTCTAAAGAGGAGAACTGGCAGGACTTTAATACTCTCAGGGAAAAAAAGCCTCTGTTCTTCAAACTGCTTTGATTCACAGAAGCATATTTTTATCTATAGCCTAAAGCAATAATCCAGGCATTAGTAAACACAGCTGATTGACTTGCTGAGTCCTGGGCCCAGCCGCTGTTCTAAAGATGAACAAGTTGGGTATATATATATATATATATATATATATTATGTGAGGGATGTGAGGAGAGAACGGATAAATCAAAGGATTCCTGCTATTAACTGTTGGCTTGTGTTTCTGTTAATTAAAGTAAACCAAATGTGTATGGATTAGATGGACTCTTAAATATATATTTTTCTTTGATCTCAAAGTTGAAATACATTTTTGAAAACGGCAACCATCAATAAGTGTTAATGAAGGAAACACATACATAACAATTGAGATTTCTCTTCAGATCTTCTACGTATAGGGCAAAGACAAACTTCAGTCCAGCTTTTGTGCCTTATTTATTAACATAGCATTATTATTTTTTTGTTTCAGTTTGAGGTTGCTTGCTGACAAGATGGATCAATCTCCAAGTGCTAACACGGACACAGAAGGAATATGGAAAGGACAGTATGTATTTCATCAAGATATGACTGCAGGAACATGTCCCGAGCTCCCGAGTGCCTTTACCATTAGTGTATAAAAGATGGAGAGAGCCAAAAGTTAATAAAGAGCTAAATTCAAATTCATTGGTTGGTCCCCAGCGTCGCCATCTCTGCAACGCCACGCGTGTCATAAGTCTAGGAAAATACAAACGGGGGCAAAGAAGGGAGACAGGAGCAGTGAGAAGAGATCAGTGAGCATGGGAACGAATGAGCAAACCTCTAGCTAAGAGCTAACTGAGCTAACACAGATCTTACATGAATTAACCAACTAATGGAGATAGGCAGGCTAAAGTTATTAGCCAAGTTAAAACCATGGCTTTGCTACACTCTGCCTTCTTGCTTATGGATAATACCTGTCAGTCAAAAGGAAATTACCCTAATTATGACAAGTTTCATGATTAAATAACACATGAAGGTAAGATTTATTTGTATAGCACATTTCGTGTACAAGACAATTAAAGTGCTTTACATAAACACATGAAAAGCATTACAGATGCTGTAAAGGACAGACAGCAACAAATAGCAAATATCACAATAAAATAAAAAAAAAGTAGTTAGAATAATTAAAAACATGATCAGTAAAAACAGGCAAATGCTGCTTCTCCATGTTTAGTTTGGACTCTGGTCTGGACTACTTGACCTGAGTGAAATAAGTATCCTGCACCTAAACTTGGAGTGCTCAGGTTTGGTCCTTGAGATCGACCATCCTGCACATTTTAAGTGCATAATTTAAATACGTCAAATGGCTGAATCCCACATTCACATCCTTCAGGTCTGGAGAGGCCTGGCAACAAGCCGTTCATTTCACTCAGGTGTGTTGGAGAAAGTTTTCAACTAAAAGTCTCAGGCAAACTTGGGCATCCTGGCCTAAACCGTTCTGGGATTTTTAAACAATCAGCCGGGTTTTAAAATCTATCCTGTGACTGACTGGAAGCTAGTGTAAAGATTTTAAAACTGGTGTGATGTGTTCAGATTTCTTAGTCATAGTTAAAGCTCTAGCAGCAGCATCTGGAAGCACTGCATATGTTTAATCCTCTATTTGGGGAGTCCTGGTAAAAGACTAATACAGTAATCTCGTTTCCTGGAAATGAGATAAAAAAAATATTACCCCCCTCACAAATATTACAAATGTTTAATAAGTAAAGTTGACCTACTAAACCTAAAATGTTTTTTGAACCAGGCTGTTGAGAAGATTATTTCTGTTGTGAAGTTGGCCTTTTTAACCTAGGAGTCTAAGGGGATTTGCTCTGCTTTAGAGCCCCTGGTTGAAAAGCAACTTTTTGCACAATGAATTATTACAAAACTTATACAAATTTAGATTTCCCCTCAGGGGATGAATATTTTAGTTTATTTAAGGTCCATCACTAAACAAGTCATATTCAAAGTTGCAAATGCTTTAGTTCTAGGCTACCTTAAAGTTCACATTATTCCAGATCTTCAGTTCAGTTCAGCTTTATTTGTATAGCGCCATTTCACGAAAATGTCATCTCAGGGCACTTCACAGAGATCACACAAGAACTATTCACTCTCAATTATTTCCAGAATTTCTAAGATCAAAAAAGAGCCTGAAGTTTCCAGGATCCTCTCCTGGGAAACCATCTGGCAGGCTGGTTCATGGTTAAAAGGTCCTTCTCTGCTTTTATAACCTTTTCATAGACATGTGTTCAATGCAGTGTCCTTTTTATTCTTCTGTTCTTTAGGCTTTTGCTTGTTATGTATACATTTATATAATAATGCTTTTTAAATATTTGTATAATTACATATTTTCTTTTTTATTCTTTTTGTTTAATATTTTTTTCTGTGTCACACTGTGACAGATGTCGGCAGTTGTTGAACATCATTACCAAACGAGAGGTGTTCAGACTGCCTCACTTGGCAGATGCAAGGTGTAGCTTTGTTGGGGAAAAATTTTAATTCAACCACTAATTTTTATTTGTTTCTTAATTGGAAGATGATTTTGGTAGAAACAGGGTGTTCCCGATGTTATCTGAGAATATTTTTACATATAGATTGTGATGTTGGGGAACAAATAATTTTTCAACAACAAGTACAACAAGTACTGAAAAACACAGTTCAAGTCATCCAACAAACCATAAGTGATTTCGCAACCAAGTAATAAACATTATAATAATAAAAAAGAGAATAATACTACTGTTTTTACTGAAGAAAATCAATAAAAATTGTATTGTATATTTTTTAAAAAAAGTTTAAACATGTTTTAACAAGCCTCTTGATTGCATAAATAAGTTGTGATTGAAGGAAGTGGGGGCAGATTCATGGCTTTTCTATGTATATCCAAATCAATTATGAATCCGAGAGTTGGAGATGGCAGTATTTAGATGCTCATCAGACTCTCAATATGAAAATGTGGCAGCCAGCTCTAATTGCTTAAAAGCCTTTGTGCCTTTTCCCTCCAGCTAAATGTGAAACACTAACAGGTTTCATTGGAGTGAGAGGGTCACAAATTATATACATCTTCCTGTGCTCAGGTCGGCAGCATAAAAGGTGAGTGGAAACTAAAATCACTGTGAGTCCAAAGAATATTTAGTACCTACAACTGAACTGAGTCTTAAAATCTATGCTCTCTTTTGCCCAATCTGCCATTTAAGAACCAGGTTCTGTTTAGAGAATAAGTATTGATAGTGAAGTTAGTTGATTCATGGTCCTTTGTATCACTGCCAAGATCAAAAGTGGGTATTGTAGAATTTATAAAATTAGACTTGTTGTTTAACTGTGTGGAGCAACAATCATGGCATCTTTGATTAGAGAAAATATATGTTTGAAAAATGATCGGTGCATTCAATGTCTCTTTAAGCACACACTGAGAGTGGTTATCTACAAATATCCCCAGCTGACTTTTACTTTGATTCATTTCTCATCACGCTATTAAACATTTAGCTACAACATGAGTGTTAAACTGTGTACATGTATGGGTTTTAGAGTGGATGTCCTACTGAGCAGGCTGAAATCAAAGGTTAGACTTGAGAAACAGCCTCCTTTGCAAGTTATTTAATAGTATTCCAAACGGATGAATGTGCAGCTCTTCAGGAGCTGAACCGAAGCTCAAAGTGAAACCAGCTTTGTTTGGGCTTAAGAGAGATGGGTATCAGACATCTGGGAAGTTAACCTGTTGATTTAGTGTTGTCTAATCATAACTCCCATTAAGTGGTAAACATTTGTAAATACAGACATTTCGAAGTGCGGATTTAAAGTGCGCCGACGTCTTACAGGCGCGCGAAGTACTGTCCCAAATTGAAGTGTACTTAGGGTCCACACTTCAAATGCGCACTTTGTTTCGGGCAGAATTAGCTTAAAACGAAGTGTTCATGCTATGTATCCTTCATGGTCTCCAGTCACCCAGAAGTCATTGCGCGCTAGGTAGAAAAGAATTAGCAGCAATTGAGTGCTGAAGAGGACGTTCTTTTATGCATATTTGTTCCAGCAGACAAGCTGGGACTGCAGCAGCCCTGTGTACCATGAACACAAATTAATTTTATTACATGCATCTGATCAGCTTGACTGACTGAATTTGTCAGCATGCATTGAAATCTTCACCATGCCTCCTACTTTCTGCTATAGTCCTTATGTCAAATAAAATATTGTGATTCCCCACTTCCATGATAACTGTCTTGTGGTCCATGATGTAAGAGCCTTCTGATCAGTTGGCTTCCAGTCTGATGTCACCAGTAATGACTGAATGTTTACAGAATTCAATGGGTCAGGACTTTACTTTTAAATGTACTGGATCTTTTACACTGTCTGATGTCTAGTCTGGCTCTATCTGAACGTCTGAGCTTGATGAGTTCTGGAAGCATGCTCCATTGAAAATAGAGCTGGTGCATATTTTTTTATGGAGAGCTACGAGAATGAGCTTCAGCAACACATCTGACACACTATGGCATGCCAGGTGTGAACCAAGCTATTGACTAAAACGGCTGTAATTATCCCCGGAGACCGTGGCACAGCTGGAAAGCAGCCCACACACCTGATTGAAATTGGCAGTAAGTGTTTGTACTGGACCAAATTCCCTTGATGAGAAACTAATATACACATTTTGTGTGTTTCTATGATCTGAGTTAGTTGGAACATGAACATTAGGATTGTGGTTCAGGAGAGCCGCAGTCTTGCATGTTTTCCTCAATTACCTGCTTCAACATACCTGACTGAAATCATTGAGTCATTGGAGTCATTGTGCATAACCTCATAGGCTGTTGGATCCCTTTAATTTGAGTAAGGTGTATTGAGAGAAACATTAAAAACCTGGAGGATAGGAGCCTTTAGGGCGTTTAAAATAGAGGAACTTGCTATTTCAATGCAAATTTTTAATTAACTTGCACAAAACTCTGTTTTGTATCTGTTACCATACAGGTACAAAATATGGAAAATAGCTCTTTGTGTCATGAGTCAGTTTCAATAAGCTACTAAAGTGTAGAAAAATGTAAAATGTGTTAAATCTAATATTTTGCGTTTTGAATTTTAGTGGTCATTACATAACTGTTGTAAGTTTTAAATGTTTAATTGCCTTCTTGCTGATGGTAAATGGACTTTATAGCTTTATATAACTTTATAGCTCTTCCAGTCATGTTGACCACTCAAAGCGCTTTATACTACGTAGATATCAGATGTCTTTTTTTTTTTGTAGTTCATGTTCCTTCATTCATTTTTTATACTGCTTAATCTAATTATGGGAAAAGCAGGAGCCCTTCTCTGCAATTTGCAGGTGAAAGATACACTGTGGGCAGGTCACCAGTCCATCACAGAGACAACCACTCACGCTCTGTACTGCATGTCAAAGTAGCAATTGACTTTATGCACAGCTCCACTACGTCCTGAACGTCAGACAGCCTTTTGTTTCCTGTCTTTCATTGCTGGATGAACTAATTAATCCAGGTGTGTCATAGCCGTTGTGGTTACTGAGGTCAGACACACCTGGATTAATCAGTTCGTCCAGTAACGAAAGACAGGAAACAACGGAGTTGTCTTAAGTTCAGAAAGTAGTGAAGCTGTGTATAAAGTTAATTTGAAGATAAAAATGTCGAATTATTGATTTACTGAATATTTGCACAAGTTTGAAGTAAAAACAAGTGGGACAGTAATCCTGCTTTAGTGTGTTCCAGCAGGGAAATACACCTGTATGTATAACCCAGTAGCTATTGTTCCCTCTGTTAGGAAGGACGGCATCTTCACACAGCTTTGTAAGTGTTAGGATTTATTAGTTGACAAGTATCAAGCCAGCAGGATTAACACCATACCTTTCATCCTCAAAGATGCAATACTGATCTTTCTAATATTTTCTCAGTGAAGGGCCTGCGATTGATGACAAATACTGCATTGATCTCGCAACATGTAGCTCTCTCTAGTCAGTAAAAGAGTCTTGATCTCTGACTCTGTCCCTTTTTCTCTTTCTCCCCCTCTCTTCCTTCAATAATGCCTAATTGTGTTTCTTAGCTGAATCAGCATTAGTATGCATTTTAAATGGCCGTTGGGTTTATGTCCTCATACTCACCTAAGAAAAAGTTGCGGAGGGTGTTTTCTCAGCTTCAGACTTTCTGAAGAAAATCTTAGAAAAAATATACATTTTGTTTATATATATATATATATAT
>JBAMHX010000004.1:6077904-6095620 GCA_037177515.1 Pseudomugil tenellus | reverse complement strand
TGTTTTTGATGCTTGCGGTTTGAACAAAACGTTGCAGCTTTGAAGCTAGCTCTGCCAGGTTGGAACAGTTGGACTATCATCAGAATTTAAGCTATTAGGATAAATTTGATTAAGAACATCCACCCATCCATCCATCCATCCATCCATCCATCCTTCTCTTGTGTTATTTTTCATAAAAGCTGCTGCTTTGATTGCAGGTGAAGAGTCAAAAAGCTGGTGCTCAGCTTGAATGAAACAAATAAGATAATTACTTTTTGAAGCTAAGACCTAAGCATGGTTCCCTGAGCAGCGGTTTTTTGCACAGATGAGACAGTGAAAAACATCAAGCTCGTATGAGGGCAGATCTTTCATGACCTGACATGATGGAAGAACAGATCAGTAGTGGAGAAAAGACTGTACTTTGCGCCCGTCAGCATCTCAACAATATTTAGTGCAGATTCCTTAAAAAACGAAAAAACTAAGATAGAAAGGAATTTTTTCAACCAGAGTTGGATCAAAATAGTCCAAAATATGTAATGTGATGTTTCAGGTTGTAACACCAAGAAGCGGAGTGGCTACTCAGTCTTGGGATGCTGGTGGACAATGAAGGCTCCAGAAATGTACCCGAATAATGCCATTGTACTCTCGACCCAGTCGAGGAATCCAAAAGTTACATTGTACAGCTTTAAAAAATATTTAGCTTCTCTGTATTTGGTGTGTTTTTTTGCAGTGGCAACACATGAGTAGCCAATCTTACACATGGTGTTATTTTGTTATGTATTTTCACCCCAACATGTTTCATATGTAGAGTTTGCTTTAATCCACGTTACAGACATTTCAGTTGGTGTAGACTTTCCATGTGTTAACTGAATATAATCACGTGTCAGAATGGATCTCTGCGTTTTTATATGCCTTTCATTCATTTCAAAGGAGCTGTAATAACACGGTAGAAAACATGCATCTCAAATGCAGAAATATTTGATTTAAAGAAAACAAGCTTTTCTCCTCAGCTGTGCCTGAAGATGTGAGAACTACAGACAAAGAGAGAAGAGATGACCTTCGGGGGGTGGGGGAGGTTACATAACTCATCAGGCGTGGGAACGCCTCAGGATGCCTCAGGAGGAGATGCAACATGTTGCTAGAGAAACAGATGTCTTGCATACCCTAATCTATCTGTTGCTCCCATGATCTGACCCCAGAGAAGTCAAAGAAGATGGACGGACCTTAAAATTAGCAGTTTTAGTACTCGCTGTTCTTTTTAACTTCTCTCAATTAAACCAAATGTTATTGTGTCTAGTGTTTACAGTTTGGTTCTGTTGTTTGCCGTCAGCTACTTCAACACTACTTCCCCCCCCCCACATAACCAGAAATACAGGTTCATGAGGGACACTAGACCTCCCGCTCTTTGGTGGATCCTGACATTCAATGCCAGAAGGGATATAAAATCCCTCCAGCGGGTCCTAGGTCTGCCCTGGGGTCTCCTAGAAGGACGTGCCTGGAAAACCTCCAGATGGAAGCTACCAGGAGACATCCTAATCAGACATGCAGGAGCAGTAGCTCTACTGGATGAATGAGCTCCACGCCGGATCTCTCAGGACGAACCCAACCACCTTCTGAAGGAAGCTCTTTTCAGCCTATTTCTATCCGCCCCGTCTTGAACTTTTACCATTGGTATCTTTACCTTGTTATCTTTGGTCATCAACATTCTCCCCTGCCTGCTTTTTCTTCTTATAACCAGCCATTTATACCAAAAATCAGTTCTCACCCATATTTGGCAGGTTGATGTTAATTTAAACCTTTAATCAGGACTAAAGCGTAACGGAAACAGAGCTTTCCACAAAAAAACTGATGCAAGTCTTTCTTAAGCCTGGTGAGGCCCCAACAAATCTGTTTGTCTCTCTCTCTATTCTACAATTAATCCGTGAGCAAGATTCAAGATATTAAAACTTCTCAAAAATTTACAAAGATCCATTCCATACTGGGATAGTATGAAAAGAGATAATTCAGGATTTACTTTGTAGTCAAAACAATCATCTATCATCATTTTCATAATTGTCATTCTTACCAATCCTATAATCTCATCATTACCACCAGATGGTGATAAAGTGTACTACTGGTTCCCTGGCGACACAATGGTAATGACGAGGTCAAACAATCCCCTGAGCCTTCCTGACCATGCTAAACTTTTGCTCCTGGAGAATGAACTGTGATAGTTAAAAGGATTTTTTTTAAGTGTAATTAAAACAAAATATCAAAATGATTTTGACTTTTTTTCTTTCCTTAAAATCTTTTCTGATGACAGCAAGCTACTAAAATATAATACATAAAAAGGGATAACTGCAGTAGTTCAGAGAAACAGTGTTTTCTACTAATGTAGATCATTTGTGATAGTTATATTTGCGGCAACAAGGACATAAGTTTTTTCTTCAGTCATGCTACTCTTCTTGCTGACTTTGGAATAACTGGCTGTAGACATTGGCACTGAGACAAATTCATTAAAAATGTGTACAAACAAGTGCTTTTTGTAGATTAAATGTTGTTTCTCTTACTCTTGTAATGAATTTTAAGTAAATAAATAACACTAATAGTCTATTGTTATTGACAGTAGATGGATAAGAGGGTTTACTTCTGATCTTAGTGTAGAGAAATGAATATTTGATGAACCAGAAAACGGCTTCTAATAATAAAAGAATGACAGAAGGAGTCGAGCGTCTGCGTCTGCCAGGTAGACACAGAGGACAGTGTTGTGTGATCATGTTTATTTATGTGCATACCCCTTTGCATACAAATATTTGCTGTCCAACATCTGCAGGTCCACGCATGTGTAGCTCTGTGCTCACACACTTTGCTCATACAAAGAAATGTGCACAGCGGCAGAGGAAGAATGGGCGCGAGGGAGGATTTGGTGGTATTGAAATACCTAATACAATGAAAAGCCACTTTGCCTTTTGTTTGCATTGCATGACAGGAGACAAAGCTAGCCACAAGTGGAGCTTAACATTCCATTTGGCTGAAGGACAAGAAGGCAGCTGGTATGGCGGAAAGGCCACACTGTGGATCTACGGACCAAATGAGCGGGACATATTGGGTTTCTGAGGCCACTAGGAATGCATGGGAACTGGACTGGGAGTGGGAAACACTGGGGATTGGGGTGGTTGGCTGAGCTTTGATAGTGTTTCTTTGTGTGTGCGTATGTGAAGAGGAGATAGAGTAGATGTTGGTTAACCCCTGCATTGCTAACTTTAGAGGCTACAAAGGACAATACTGTATTTGCACTCACTTTTTACCAGCTACACCTGTTCAACTGCTTTGTGCCATATATCTAATCAGCCAATGACATTGCAGAAACTCAATACATTTAGTCATGTAAACATGATCAGTACAACTTGCTGAATTTCAAACTGAGCATCATAATGTGGAAAAAGAGGAATTGAAGTGATTTTTTTAACCTGGCATGCTTGTTGGTCTGATTATTTCAGAAACTACTCATTGGCATTTTCACACACAACCATCCCCATGGTTTACAGAGAATATTCTGAATAAGAGAAAACCACATTGGGTGTCATTCCTGTCAGCTAAGAACAGGGAACTGAACAGTACAAAATTGACTGGTCTGATACGTCTCCATTTCAGCTCCACATTCATATGCACGGGTGAGAATGTGGTTTAAAGAACATGAAAACACAGATCCATTCTTTCTTCTAGCAACAATTAATGGTACCATGGTGTGGTCCTTGGGAGTAGTAGACTTGTACCTGTGTGGTCTCTGCAGATTCACAGTATCAGGCAGAACATTCAAGGTCATGGAACTTATCTTGGCCCTCTCTTTACATCTGAGCATTTTGTTCTAATTTTCCTGGTTCCAACATTTAATCAGCTCCCTTCAATCTCAAACTTCATTGACAGAAGCCATTAATATGCACTCTGAGGCAAACTAACCCTTGGTGGGTGACTGATATGTCCTACAATGTCTAAAACAGATGCATAGCTAAATGTCGAGCATTTCAATCAGGACAAAGTAAAACCCAACTGAATTAAATAGTGAGGACAAATTCAAAGCTTTACAGATTCAGTTAGTGTGTTGATGAAACCAGCCTGTTCTGACACTGTTGCTGTCACAGAACCAGATTAATGGGCCTCAGCCTTTTGTATTAAGACTGAAGGATCTACTCCCAATTCTCACACACCGCCCCCTTTCTGTTTTTTTTTCTGTTTGATCCATGACATCATTTTATTGACAGGAGATAAAGACAGAAGAGATAGAAGAGTTAAAAAAAGAAAAGAGGTGAAAGAAGGGCGTCGAGTGAAATGAAGAATGTAAGAGAGACAGCTTCCCCTTGACTTTCGGAGGTCTTGGACAGAGGGGGAGAAAACAAATTAGGGTGAGAAAAGAGGAGGATAAAGAGGGACCTCATGTTGATTAGCTTGGAGTGGCATGAATACCAATGAATGGAGCATGGATCTGCATTGCACATGTAAATCTTGGAGAAAATCCTCTGGAATCTTCTCCCCTCTTATCTAAACTGCAAGATGACTATTCAATATGCCAAAACTTCACTCTCAGCGTCTGGTTGACATCACGTGGCAATAGATGACAACCCAAGATGTCATTAAGGATGAAATGAAACCACGAAGACTTTTTTATTTAACTTCCTCCTACATGGACTTTCTTTCCTGTGCTCTTTGAGGTGCAGACCTGCTCTGTCTCCCCAGAGGAATTACAGAAGAAGTGTGCAGTGTGTAGTAGAAGCAGGAGAGGATACCCTGTATTGATCAGCTCTGGCTGACATGAATACAAACTGGAGATTAATAGCTTAGCTAAAGGCATGAGAATCTCTCTGGAACTTTCTATCCTCTGAGCTGCTACATTGTCAGCCTACAAGCCAACACGGCTGACCTGGATCAGGTGTGTGAAGTACCATCTTGAGCCAGCATGCTTTGGAAACTGTAGCAAAACTCAAATTCCAGCAGAATTTCTCTAATATTAAACACTGCTAAAAGCACAGATGGGTGTAATCTCAGTGTTTTCAGTCTCATATAAGACAGTCTGTCATTTGGTTCAGAGGCTTTACTGAACTGAACCCTATTGACAGTTAATTCAGCAGCCATCATACATCCTTCTTATATAAGAGCTTTCTTCACCCTTATCTACACCCTTGTCTTGTCTTTTCACTTTATCTTTCTTTTTTATCTCTTTCTCTAGCTGCGTTTGTATTACAGTTGTTCACAAAATAAAAGTGAAAAAACTACAATTTTGATATGCAGGTCTTTCCATTGAACAGTGTTTAGATGCAGTTTCTGGATGTAATTTTATGAGAATTCCGGCCCATGTAATGTTACCAGGAAGGATTACTTTTTTGGGGATTTTCTACTTACTTGCTGCAACAAATTTACTACAGCTTTTTGAAGCCCCCCCTCCCCCCCGCCCATTTCCATTTCTAATTCACTGTAAAACTCCGCATTTCTTATTTGTTTACTCCATTCCACAGTATCTTAACCAGTCACATGACCTACCTACATTGTCTGTGTATACACAACAAAAGTGTTTCCATTGCACTTTTGAGATAAACTTCTACATCAAAATGACAGAAACGACAGAAATACCACCTCATGAGAGGGTAAAAATGTTTCAGTTTTTTTTTAAACGTGGGTTTTTTCAATACCAGATTTCTATTGCAATATTTAGGTTTTGCGCAAATCAAGGGGGAATGGAAAGACACCTTCTGATAATGTCTTCTTACTGGATCAGCAATGGTACTCGTTCAAAGCATTGGTGTGTTGATATCCACCTGCTATCATATTATTCATAAAGCAAAGCTCAGCAGTAACATCTCATTGTGTCCTTGAAACACAATATAGAAAGTTTAGTTCTAAACTTCTGGATGCTGTTGGGGCTCCATAAAGAATCTCAAGACATGTCACTGTGCAATCAAATAATTCAGGAATGCTGAGTTTTAAAATCAGAAAGTTACATAGTAATACTTTTAAATTATGTGTTTAACCAGGTCAAAAGTAGAAAAAACAGTGACAGTAAACGCTAATAATATTATTAAAATATCCACTATCTTTCCATGTCTAGATAGAACCCCATGTTAATCAATCTGAGGTTGCATTTTAAGCAATTAACAATCCATTACAGGGTGTTGACCCCTCAGTGTGTTGTTGTCCAGGGAAACCCAGAAGGTGTTGACCCAGGATGTTGGGTCTTGCATGCACCGTCTTGCATTCAATTAATGCTTGGGTGGGGTGTAACTGGTGAGGTCAGTGGATTACAATCCCTGGTCCCCGATGCCTGTGTTTTGCAGGTGTGTGCTCTGGTTTCCAAGGCCTTGGGGCCCTTTTTGGCTGCTTCTAAACCTTTGAAGAGAAGGGGGTTACCAAATTTGGACTCATGCACTAATATTTTACCCTCACGAGGCAACTTCATTAATACGGCATATTTCATACATCAGGCAACCCAATGTGCTGTGCACAAGCCAAAGAAAGACAAGAGAATTAGTGAGTTACATATAGTAGCCTACAGACAAATGTCAATGAGAATATATCAACTTAATCAACACCATCCCCATCTATGTATGCAAAAAAACTGATTAAAAAGAAAATGTTAATTAAAAGTGGTAGCATGTAAGCCTCTCAGACCTGATTCAAGAGAACTAAGGTTTGGATGAGACTGCAGTTTTTCTGTTAGCTTCTCTTCATATTTTAGGATTAGATATCTAAATGTTTTATTCTGAACTACCAAGATGTAAAATAAACTAAACTCAGATGATCTTAGAAGTCTTGTGGCTCACATGGAATCAAGATAAATATTTTGAACCACAACCATATATACAACCTGTATACCAGCAGAAATTTTTAGGAGCAATTCTTTGTCCAAAAGAAAGCAGGTGTCAAAACATGAGAGGCAGTGATAGGTTCCCATTTTTTGTTGTGTGCAGCATTATCTGGTACAGGTACCATTGTGTTATTGACATCTGTAAACAAATCTTGTTGTTTTAAATATATTCTACAAGTGGCAAATGGCCGTTTTGGTTTATTATGGACAATCATCACCCCATGCTACAACAATTTCTCTGCACTACCATCTGGGAGAAGATACAGGAGCATCAGTTGTAGGAAGAGTTTGGAGCTGACAAGCTTTTTTGAGATTTGTGGCTTATGTGCTAAACACCGTTTAATGGAAATACCTGCAAATTGATCACTTTTATTTAATGAAAAATGATAATGGAAATGGAACTATAGATTTAGCGAAATGTGAGAAAAAATCCTAAGAGGTTTTGCTTCATATTAACATACCATCATAAGTTGCTAAAGATTTGTCAGCTGTACATCACCTTTGTTATGTGGTGGAATGGGAGAGTCTCACTCCCATTCCACCACATAACAAAGGTGATCTGCTGTCTTGAGATCTGGTGACTAGAGGTAATTGGAGTACAGGGAACTTATTGTTGTGTTCAAGAAAGCAGTTACAAGTGAATTATGGAGGTAACAATCAAAAGATGGCAGACTGTAATCACAATGAGATTGACATGGTTTACCACAGGTACTCGGGTAGGTACCTACTCAGGTAAGTTTTTTTTTTTTTTTAATCTATTTTATGTTGGTACAAGAGATTTATCATTTTCCAAGAAAATATCCTCCACATAATAACACAGCTGCTCCAGCCTGAACTGTTCATGGATGGAAGAACAGAATGGATGAATGTTTTCAAGTTGATTCAGGCAAATTCTGACGCAACTGTTGAATGTAGAACTGATATGGAGACTCAGACCAGAACATTTTCCATCTTCCATTGGGTCTGTATGAATTGTAGTCTCAGTTTCATGTTCTTAGCTAACAGGAGTGACATCTGGTCTAGTCTCTTTCTGCTATTTTCTTTTTTTCAGACCATTCTCTGTAAACCCAGTGAAAATCCCAGTAGATTGGCAGTTTTTGAAACACTTTGGCTAACATCCATGCCACAATCGATGTCTCCTAAATCCCCTTTCTTCCTCATTCCAATGCTCAGTTAAAACTCCAGCTATTGTCTGGACCAGGGATGGGCAACTCAGGTCCTCGAAGGCAGCAGTCCTGCAAGTGTTAGGAATTTATCTCAGAGGCCACCGTGAAGCTCTGCACAAGTCTTTTAATTAAGTCTGATGTGTACCAGGTGTTTTGTAGCAGTTTAATACTTGTAGGACTGCAGCCCACAAGGACCGCAGTTCCCCCTCCGTGGACTGGACCATGTTGGCATGAGTGAATGTATTGAGTTGCTGCCATGAGATTGGCTGATTAAATATTTTTGTTAACAAGTATTGAACAGGTGGTTCTTATAAAGTGCACTGTTACAGGATTTTTTAATGTCATCTCAACACTACTTTGTTGTTTCTTTGAATCTATGTTGCATTTAAGTCATGTAGAAACCACATATAACATCTGCTGGGTATCTGGCTAAGATCCAGAAACAGCTGTAAAAAAAGTTTAGATATGGTTTAGATATGTCTAAAATATGACGTTTTTCTTTTTTCCTTTCAACAACAAAATACAGTCCACACAGCACAAAGACAAAAGTTTCACTATGACAGGTTTAAGTGTTACACCTGTACTTGTCTTGATATTTTAACAATCCAGAGGCGTTCCCTCTCATGCATGACCTCCCCTTGCCTCCTAATACTCCAGTGTCTGCACAAATTTTCTGACAGCACTGACAGCTCCTCATTACAGACACCTCCCCTCAGTGTGCAGACAAAGCATCTTATGAAAAGACAGTTTTTTTTCTTCCTTATATTGCAGCAACAACCACTTCTCCAAGTTATCCTACAAACTAGAGGTTAGATCAGGTATCATCCAAATCCAGCCACGTAAAAACATGAAGGCCTTTTCAAATAGTTGTTCCATGACTATCTTGTATATTTAGATTTAGATCCACATAAAACCCAAACCACAACTCACTGGACCCAAATGATCTAGCAAAGAACAATCCTGAACTATCCGATGTCCCATATACACAAACCTCCTGGTTGTAGCCACTGTTATGGTATAAATATGGGTCTATTTATTATATAAACCAAAATCATGGATATGTTCAGTCAGAATAAGCAGGAAATTATAGCTTTGCTCCTTATCTTAATTTTTAAAAACATTCATCAGAACTATAAATAGGAGGTTAAACCTGCAGGACAACTGTGTACCCAAGAGACATGAGTTTACAGCTGGCACATTTGCTAAAGACATAACATTTATGAAATGATATTCTTGTTTGTGTGATCATAGTGTTCCCAGATAGAACTGTACCAGACACAAGGACGTATTTTGTACTTTATGTACGCCATAACAACATGAAACCAGAAAATTCCACAACAATGTGTATCAGGTAATATGAGTTTTTTTCAGCTAAATGAAGATAAATCAAAAATATTTATCTTTAAAAATGTTTATACATTTTTAAAAAAGCATAACAAGATACGTAAAGACGTAACTCTTTCAAGGAGAGGAGGCCAAACATTGTCTAAGTTGTTTTAACTCCTGGATCACTTACTTTTCCTTTTACAGTTCAGCTGGCAAATTATATGGAAAATATCTTCTATAGAAGCAAGGCAGCAGCTCTGCGGTGAAGTCTTTTTTTTTTTTATTTCTAAGACTAAAGAAGTAAAGTCGCTGCTGTTCCTTCTTCATCAGCACTGTAGTGGGTTTTCCAAGTTAGCACTGGCTATCTTGATGATTATCTTATTGCCTTATGACCACTGGTTTCCCACTGTTTGGAATTCAGCAGATTTCTGGTGAGTCGCACAATGTGTCTTGTTTTTGTGAATTGTTCTTATGTGTGCTTTCATGTTGGGGTGCTTTTTTTTAAATATACTAGTCTACATCTGTTGATATGCTGAATAGAATGCTAAGTTTTTTTTCTCTCCTCAGTTTCCTAATGCAATTGTTTTCTCCCTTATCTTCAAAAAGGCGCACAGGCCTGCCAGCTGCGCCTCAGTACAACCATGATCCTGCATGTCATCTCTGTTTTTCTGTGTGTAACCTTGGACTGGCTGTACTGGAATATCATCTCATTTTGGTAGGAAACTGGCTCAATGAAAAATAAAGTCATTCATTCATTCATTCATTCATTCATAGGTCAACTCCGAGACCATGGCCCTCAATGGTTGAAGTGGAACAGGAGTGCAGGGGTCCAAGCATCTTGGCGTGTAATCCAAGATTGATGTGATAATGTATTGAGAGATCAATAGGTGGATCAGTGATCTACATTCCTATCCTCACCTATGGTTACCAGCCATGGCTACTGACTCTAAGAATTCAATGCAAGTGGGTGAAATGAGATTGCTTTGCAGTTCCGACAGAAAACTGGAGTGTATCCCATCTGTAGCAACTGATGTAAAGGCAGGGTACCCTCTCGATAGCATCACCTTGCCTTTACAGATTTATGAAAAACTTTTTAGACACAAACTTATGCTCCGACAGAGAATAACATGCCTCTGAAATAGGTTTAAATTAAATTAGATTAGATCAATTACAAATGAATGGCTCACGGGAGAATATTGAGATATGAGTTATGAACCTCTTTGGAAATGGAGAGGAAAGGGGAATTAACAAAATAAATATAATGCATCTCCTAAAGAGACGTACTAGATAAAGTGATGAGGAGAATGGTGTTACTTTTCCTTCCCTGTATCCCCCATCTCTTTCCATCTCCCTTCTTTCCATCTCTATGTCCTGTGAAGCAAAACCTTAGCCTAAATGAGAACAAAGGTAGCAGCGCTCATGACGGTGGCCTCCACCAGTGCCTCAGCTCATTAAGCCCACCATGGCGCTCACCTACATGGGATTGGGAGGGATTTCCAGAAAGGGAGGGATGAGTTGAAGAAAAGCAGGGGTTGAGATGAGAGATTGGACCCCTTGAAAGAAGGATTCAGTAGTCACTCAAATAATTTTCTACTCTTTTGAAGGTTTCCTATATATTGTCAGGTAGAGAGATGAAAAGAGGCAGTGCGGTAGCTGACAGTGGTCAGTGCAGCAGCCAGGAAATATACTGTGGATATACTGTTCTCTATTTTTGCTAGTCGCATGTCAGTTATGCTGCTCAACATTGTCATCGTGTTTTCTGTGCTATTACTTCGTATGAAAAGCTTGAATTCTTTGGACGTTGACATTTTGACCTGAGTGATTTCAGAGGAGGTAAATTAAACTCATGGGGGTCAGTAATGAGAATAGATTGAGTTGAGGTGACTTGCACATTTAGCATGATGTCTCCGGGATGCCTTCAATACAACATTTTCCAGACACATCCCACCAGGAGGCGGGCCTAGAGAAAAATCAGGACACGCTGGAGATACTTTGTCTAGAAGAGCTTGAAGAAATAGACAGAAAAAGACAAATCTGCATCTTCCTGCTTCCTTAGTACCCCAAAATCTGGGATGGATGGATGGATGGATGGATGGATGGATGGATGGATGGATGGATGGATGGATGGATGGATGGATGGATGGATGGAGGGAGGGATATTATACATTTTCTTTCTCATGTTGAGTGAACATTTACAGTCTGAGATTTTTTAGGCAGGAGTTAATTACTTTCAAAACTGCATTTAAACGATATAAGAATGAAAACAATGAAAAAACAAAATGAACATGAAAAGTATTTGTAAAATAAAATAAAAAAAAACGAAAGATAACAGGTTTGGAGGCAAAACCAGAAGAGAGAGTAGAAAAGGGAGAATAAGAGCTGAGCTTTGGAGCAAGACATGACTTTAGTGAGAAGGAAAGATTACTCCTCTGTAATGCTGCGGCCAATGAGGGAGAACCGGAGGAGAATAAATTTCAGTCCAGGAGATGAGGGCTTTACACGCTGCAACATTTTCCAAATCACTTCCCATCACTCAGACCTCCACTCTGACATAAGCTCTCCACAAGATGGCTTCTTTTCTATCCTGTTTCTTCTAAGATGTCAGTCTTCTTCCCTTCCTCTCATTGCTCACATCTGAGCCATGCTCAGTATAGATGGAGGACAGTTTGGACTCTTTGTTTGGCAAACACAAGCTGGTTTAAGTTCAGCGCAGAAAATGTTGTTAAATGGAGCAGAGATGTTGAAAGGGAACAAGGAAACCAACAGGCTGCCAATTAGGGTCTGAGTTCAAGGTGCAACTTAGATTAATTTATCATAACGGTTTGGTTTCCCCTAATTTATCCAAGCAGCACATGACTTCTTCCTCACATGTATGCAAACAGTCATCATTCTCACAGCAAACTCGACAGATAATTTTACAGTCTCACCACTGACAAATAAGAGAAAGAATGGCTAACATTAACTTTATTTTTAGACAAGTTTGGTCTGATATTTAGTTTCTAAGCAATGTTCTTATACATTCATTGGTCACTTAATCAGGTTCATCTGTCCGGCTGCTTGATAAGACATTTCTCAGCTAATCACATGGCAGCAACTGAAAGCATTTAGTCATGTAGATATGGTTAAAACAATTTGGTGAACTGGAAACTGAGCATAAAATGGAGAAGAAAGGTGATTTATGTTACTTTGGGTCTCCCATGGTTGTCTGAATATATCAGAAACTGCTGATCTACTGGGGTTTTCATACACAATTTTCTCGAGGGATTACAGAAACTGTTTTGAAGAAGGGAAAATATCCAATCAGCAGCAGTTGTCTGAATGAAAATATCTTGTTGATGTCAATGGAGAATGAAAGGAGTGGTTGGAGATGATAGAAAAACAACAGGAAGTCAGTGCACTTGTTCTATCTAAGGCACTGTTTCTAAACCGTTGTCCCCAAGTACACCTGCACTGATTGTCCTAGAGGCAACCCTGGTTTAACACACCTGAATGAAATAAATAGTCGTTAACATAAAGTTAATTTATTTGAATCGGGTGTTTTAAAGCAGTCTCCATTTCAGCTCCACATTCAGATGGTTGGATCAGAAATCAGTGTAAACATTATGAAAGCCTGGATTCATGTTGAGATGGATCAATGCTTAAGAATGCTGTTGGTGTAGTAAAGTGGAGGTTTTTTTGGTCCAATTACCACCAAGTTGACATGGCTTAAACACCACAGTCTTACTGAGTATTGTTTCTAACCATCTACATGCCTGTAGGACCACAATGTACCAATCTCTTTATGACTACTTCCAGCAAGACAATAATCCTGCAACTGCTTTCTGGAACATGAGAATTTTTTATCTATTTTTCATTTGTTGCTGAGCTGCAGTTATTATTCACTATATATCAGAAAAGTGGCATCTTTATAGAGATTTCTGTTTGAGACTTCTTTTCTCACTTGTTCTGACAAACTTTTTATTAAGATCTAAGGAAAGGAATTTTCTTTTTAAATAATGGGAGACTAAAAAAACACTTACAGAAGCTACAATGCTTCTGCATCTTAAGTAAATTTGTACCTTGAGTGATATCACCAAAATGCAAGTAAACCAGATAATGAACCTTTCCACATCACAAAGATCTTGTTTTACTCCTTTTGGTCTCTTCATCTTTGCTGACCTGTTTCACCATACTAGCATCTGCCATCTTTGCTGCTGCAGCACAAAAGCAAAAGCCCTAAATGTTTAGGGATTTTGATGCAGTTGCCTTCAGTTCATCTGTTTACAGATCTGTGTTAGTGCAGCAGGAAAATGAAGAGACAAATGTGTGGACAAATGTTTATATGTGAACCTATCTGATGGATAGTGTCCAGTTATAATGACACACCTGGACAACATCCTTCTGAGGTGCGAAAAACACACTGGGTAAGTTTGTTGAGGTACATATAAAAAAAGATTTCCAGCTGCATTGATCTATTAATAGTTAATGCTACACATTCTCCTGGAAAACTCCAGGTGACCCTGCATGACCTTTCCATTTATTTCTGCAGATGTCAGTAAGCATGCATTGTGCACATAATTTTCAGTTATGAACTGAAACCAGTCAGACTTGACATTTTTCCTGCTGTTTGTCTATTGTTTCTATTGTTTTCTAACAGTTTGTACACTGATTTTCAGTTCTTCAAACATTCACTTCTCTTCTCTGTACTCTGACTTTCCAGCCTTTGGTTTCCATCATCTTTACTTCTTCTGTGACCTTCACTTTTGTTTTTTTTACTGTGTGTTAACTTAATATTTGACCCTGTGTGTACAGTAAACATTGGATTTTTCGACTTTAACCTTGTTTTGTTTGTGTCTTGGACCTGACTCAATATGGGATGTAAACAACCACTGGTGTTTTCATTGTTTCACACAGTTTGGTGGGAGGAAAAGTGAAGAGGGAGAACTTTAATCCAAAGACAACCTGAAGCTTCGGAGCATGAATGGAAGGTGAAAAGTGGCAGAGTGATGCTTCAACCAGTCTTCTATGTCGAATTATTACTCTGGCAACTCTTGAAGCAAACTGAATCCTCTGTGTTGCGGCTTTTTCCTAAAGCCGATGAGAGGTGTTGGGTTCAGTCATAATTAGTGACGGGCTTCCTGCTGTAAGGCTCATAGAGACGCTGGATCCAAGATGCGTTTTCCATGGTTTATTAACATCAGCTATCAGCGTTAGTGTGACCTTGAATAATGTGCATACTGATGATAGCTTACAAATTAACCCAGAATTATTGCAATGAAAAAAAAAGGAAAATCAAAGGCAAATGAGTAAAAGCAGTCAATAAAAATTTTGGCTACCCAAGCTGCCTCTCCCCAAAGATTTTCCCAAGTGAAGGTGTGTCTTTTAAAACTTTCCATCACCCAGTCACCAAACCGCCCACCTGACCACATAGTAGCACCTGTCCACGCACACACCTACTGACCACACCCACTAACGTACATTGTGCTCCCCAGACCATATGTCTTCTACACTATTAAAAAAAAAACAACTTCTCAAAGTTTCAGAGACAGCATTCCTGCTAAAGGTGAGGAAGAGGTGAAGGAAAATGAACTTCTAAACAAAGATGACTTTGAGCTGAGCTCTTATCAAGCAAACCACCTCTTTTCTGTGTGATGCTTCTCCGGCTTCTTCCTAGAGGGGCGTTACATCGATCTTTCTCCTCACCAGCAGAGCATCCATTGTGTTTGGGTTGTTTGGATCTTTGACCCTTTGATGGGGGCCCTGAATACAAAGGAGGGGCTCCACATTCCAGAGCCAAGGTCGAGCCGGCAGCTTTATTTGTGTTGGTTTTTTATCACTCTGTGCGTTGGCAGGCCTTTAGTATCTTCTCTGTAAAGGAGAAGCTTCAGACAGTGTGACCTCATGTCTTTAATTTTATTTGCATCTTCTCACATCCTTAAACTTAATTTTAAAAGTATTCTAAATTGATTTTATTGTATTTTTTCGTCTCCATGGGAATACATTTGACCTAAAACCATTCTTTTAAAAAAAATAGCTATATTTCATCAGGATTTGTTACCAGTCTCTCATTCTTTCCAATTTTTCTCTCTGGTATCTTTTCTACTGCTAAGCCCCTTCTCCTTCCTTTGTGTCTCTCACCATAGATTCAACTGGGAATTCCATGGTGAAACGTAGCATGTACAGTAGTTAGCATGAGAATAAATGTGGGCATCCTGCATTTTCAGAGAAAACTTAGGGGAAATTGAAAAATTATGTTGGATTTACTGAAATTTCCATACATTTTTACACACCTGTCTTTATCTGTAGCTACAACTATATTTGCCTTAAAACCAAGGTCATGTATGAATAAAGTTCCCAATCAGTGCAGAGACACGATATTTTTCTCAGACAAAAAGAGAGTTGAAAATCTGGTAGAAGCAGGATGGTGGTGGAAGTGTTTGATTGACCATTTAATAGCTGGAAGGACTTATTTCTAAAACTGCCCAGCCATGCTCTCACTGAAGGCGTCACGCAGTTGTTCTCTTAGTTTAAGGCTGCTTCATAACACAAGACTCCCTCAGTTCCACACAGAAGTGTTGCAAGGAAGAAAAGAAATGCTTAATGTTCACTACTATAAAGTTAAACCAGATGAAGCTAATGAACTCAGAATCTCTAAGGCTCAACATCTTTTTGTATTGAAGTTGATTTCATAGGTCAGCTCTGGCCAGGACTTCACTCTCAAACTGCAAGTTTTCTTGTGGTTTTTGAGGTTCTGAAAGTAGATGGGGAGGCAGAACATCCAGTGAACAGACCCCTCTCCTTGACAGTACCTCCAAGTTTGGCTTCAAGAAGCAGAGCATTCAATTTACTGTAGTGAAATAAATTAAATGATGCTTAAATCACTAAAACGCTGCAATATTTATACTCACCATGCTGCCTATTCTTTGTAAGCCTTAGAGATGGCTGTGCATGAAACTCCTGGTAGATCTACCATTTTTTTTAAATACTCAGGCCAAATACTCTTTTTAAAAAGGTCTAAAATTTCTCAGTTTGAGACCAATTAATTGATTTTGAAAACAAACATGGAAAGGTTGAATGTTGCAACAGAAAATCAAACTGAGCCGCCAATCTACTGTTAAGCATAAATGTTCCCATAATTAAACTCTTTAAGCTCTTTTTGCATTGATTTTTAAGTAAGTATGCATGAACAAGTCCAAGGTTTATTCATGACTTAGTGTTTTTATTTGCACATAAATGTAGTTTCTCTCATTAGTCAGTGAATGCCAAGCAAACTTTGGTACGCACAGCTTTCAGCGCTGGTTGATGATCCCTTCTTTTGGCTTGTTAGAGGGCATCTTACACCTACACCAGCCTTCCTCTTTCCAATGGAAACATGCCTTGTCTGCTATTGTTACCATGGAGATTAGTAATTTTACCTCTTCATTTTTGACATTTGTTGACTTTCAGAGGCATCACATCCCATATTTTGGAGGTTTTGTAAAAGTTAATTGTGTGTGTGCCCAGCACTGCTGCTGCCTGGCTGCCGTCCGGGACTTTAGCACTATTGTGTAATAAAATGGAATTATGCCCCTAATCATTGCCCTCTGCTGCTATTGGTCTCATTCACTTTCTCTCTTTATCTCCCTCTTCCCACACCAGCTCTTCATTTTTTCCTTTATTTTTGAAGTCATTACAGAATCCGAGGACAGTTTTATGACATTTATTCTTCTTGGCACGTCACTTCCATTCTCCCTCCCTTCCCCATCTCCCTTCTTTCTCTTATTGTCCCTCTCTCTTTCTGTTAATTACCCTTGCAGTCTTATCTGTCAACACCCTTCAAACTTGCAGTTCCCTGTCATGAATCAAGTGCTCCCACCTCCTCTTACTCCTTTTTCCCCCACCTCCTCTATCCAGATCGGCCAAACAATTACCCAACCAGCTAAGTCTAATTAAGCATCACTAAAAAACAGGCACAATTCTGCCTTTTTTTCCTTTATGTAGCCCTGATGGAGAGGCTTTCCTCCTTCTGCAGAGGATTATGTGATATTTGCGCTCTGCTGTAAATTCCTTGTTCTTGCAGACAGTTTTTCCAGGTAGAAGAAGCTGTTTACTGCAAACAAATACCGCAACTGGCAAGTAGCTGAATTCATCCATCTATAGATCCATCCATCCATCTATCCATCTAAGCATCACCTAAGCAAGAGGCAGGATCCATCTATTGGACGTCCAACACAGACAGACATACTACCAACTCTTTGAGAGAAATTAAAGATTGTAGTTAACCTTACTTGTGTTTCTTCAGACTGGGAGATGGAGGTGTAGTACCTGGAGAAAATATCCCAAGCATATGTAGCGGAGTGGTAAGGTGGTAAAGTTAAAAAGTAATAAAGAACCAGGAATCAGATAAAAAGTATTATTTTTATTTAGCACCAGACAACGCCACCTGGGGCAT
>JBAMHX010000004.1:6037259-6049537 GCA_037177515.1 Pseudomugil tenellus | reverse complement strand
TATATAAGAAAATAGAGCTAGATTTCATTTACCTTTGTTCAAAATAAAAAGCATGTGGACGAGGCAGTAAAAGCGAGCTCTCCTCTAACCAAGAATACGGCCTGTCAAGTTCACATTAACATTGGAGAAAAAATGCTGGTGAGACCTAGAGAGTAATTAAATTCATTTGTTGTCACCACAAGTCAATGCTGCTGCCATCCCAGCTTTTCAGTCCATGGTGGCAGATCAAACTGAACTCCATTTGATTATTAAAACCTCATTTAGCTCAAAGTAATGACTTAAGTCTGGTGATGAAAATAGATAAATGTTGCCCTCTGACTGCGTCTGGATGCTTGCAGAATAATAACACTGGCTAAAATTCCTCTCAGCCAAGTTGACATTAAATACACACATACATTTATATTTATATGTATGTACACATTTACAAATATACTCCACAGCATTTAATTTCAGCTCATTCCCTGCTGTGTTGCAAAATAAATTCTGGGAAAAAATAGGCCACAAAGGATACATCACTTCATTACATGCTAAAATAGTACTAAACAAAGTGCACATTTTTAAGGTGGATTTGAAGGAGCCTTTAAATTGGACAGTACATGACACATCATTATGTATCCAACGAATCAGCACTTCAGAGTGTACAAACCCTGAATTGGGACACAGGTATTATGTGCATTCTTAGTAAAAGAACAAACAGCACATTATAGTTTTACTCTGGGGAACAATTAAATACATCAGACTCATCTGTTTTAGTGGTTCTATGTTAGCCATACAGTTCATCACTGCCTTCATGGTTTCTGGTGGTACTGCTCTGTACCACCACAAGATGCATACACATCTAAAAACAGATAGAAATACGCATGTAAAGGACACCGAAGGCTCTGTTTGTATGTGCATGCATACTTAACGGATTTAAATTATTTTTCTTAAACTACCAGAACTCACTCCAAAAAATGCTGCAACTTAGTTCTGTGGAACACCAGCTTGAAGTTGGCTTATGGCACAGGTCATATCAAAATGAGTCAGATGTGGCATGGTGGACACAAACTGACCGTGATAGAAGGTCTAAACACACAGATACATTTTATTGGTCGCTGATTGGGTCCCAATCAGGGACCTGACTGTCATCCACGTACCAGACATAAAACAAGAATTAAAAAGCAGAATTAGCTGTTTGACATTTGTAAAGAAAATTTGGGAAGTTTTACATGGATGAGACCTCTATTGCTCATTCCATAAATAGTGTTTCCCTAACAGATGTGGCTCGATTTAAAAGAAAAACAGAGACTTTCCAATACTATATGATTTATTTCCACCAAGCATTGTTACAGCAAAGAAATAACCCACCAACACTAATTGACTGACTTTTTCTGATAAGTTATTATATTTCTTGCTGCACTGACCTTTGTCTCGACATTGAAGAATAATAAAAACTTCGCAATCAGTCTTTAATCAGCAGAAATCTCTGTTGCTTTCATTCCTTTATTCTCCCTCCTTCTTTTTTCTGGCTCAATTATGCTCTGTTTATGGTTTATACCATAATGCTAATCCAACTATGATCTAATTTACTTTGTTTGAACCCCTCCAACCCCACCCCACTCCATGACCACTCCCTGATTGTAATTCTTAACCAGTCGCTGCTTATGTTTGGCTGATAGCAACAGGGCATGTCCGGTCTGCCACCAGAGGCCAGATTGGCTTTAAAATACAAAAATCTCCATACATGTGTCTGTGAGAGAGAGAGAAATAGAGAGAGTGAGAGAGAGAATCTCAATTAATGGAACAGAATTCCAGCATGGGCAGGAAGGACAAAATTGGGAATTAGTGACTCTCAGTGGAGGAGTGGAAGCAAATCAGATTTTATGACCCCACATGTATTAGAGCAGAGAAGATTAGCTGAGAGGGTGAACGATGGAGAGACGGTGTGTGTGAGATGAATGCTCAAGAAGCTGCAATTTGTTTTAGTTTTGTAATTTCCGTTTTCCTCACCAGGGACGCATTTCATAACCTTTATCCATCTCAGGATGTCTCTGATGCTGCATTATTGCCCCTTTTTTCTGGTCCATCTTTTTTTCATATTCCAACAACTTATATATGAAATGAAAATACTAACAGACTTCAAAACATTCAGGTTGCACATTCAGTCTGGAGACAGATTATTCTGTGACATATTTTCACAAGAATCAACAGGAATCATAGGAAGTTCCTCAATTAAATAACTTTATTCTCAGGGGTTTATTTGTTTAACACAAATAGCTTTTCAGCCACTATGGCTGCAACTATATGTACTTGGTAATGTAGACATTGTCAAGATGACTTGCTAAATTTCCATCTGAACAACATAATCAGGAAGAAAGAAGATTAAAGTGACTTTGAACATTGCATAATTGTTGGTTTGAGTATTTCAGACTGCTGATTTACTGAAAATTGCACACACAGGTTTTACAGAGATTCTTCTGAAAAGACAAAAAATCCAGGGATAACCATTTATTTGGACTAAAATGCCTTGTTGATGTCAGAGGAGAAAGGGCTTCATAGAGATGATAGATACCAGCAATTGCAGCAGGAAGTCAAATAAGCACTGGTCACCGGCAGTGACTTCCCTTTCCAGGATCTTGGAGAGAAATGGAAGGCTGGATGCGAGTCTGACGTTTACAGGAACTTCAGTATTAAAGGAAGTTTTTTGTTTTGTGTTTATTTTAGTAGTTCAATCATAGCAGTGTTTAAAGCAGGTGGAAAGTGACCAGTAGGAATTAACTGGTTTAAGTCCAAAAGGCCCCTTTTCGACCAAGATGGTTCCAATGCTGGTTTGGAGCCAGAGTCAGACTAAGCCCCGGCTCCTGGCTCTCAAAACTGGTTCTATCCAGGCACGAACTCTTTGCTGGGCCAGAGTTGAGAACCAGTTCACGTTACTTGTGAGAGCAGTTGGGGGCAGGGTTACCTGGCCTAAACAAAAGCGTTGAAACACGGACTAACATCTTCATAAAAGTGAAGAAATGGGCGTAAAAACAAGCAGAATTAATCTGAGGAAGAGAAACAGTTGCTTTATGCTTGTTTGCAGAGATCCCAAGTAAATTCAACGGGACAAATTGGCCAAAGCATTCGTTCGAGCAGCTGCAACTAGAGACAGTTGGAGCTGGGGCATGGACAAGCTGGTCAGCAAATTTAAAAATCTTAAGATTTCAGGGACCAGAAAAGAACTTCATTGCGGTTGAGTTATTCCTCCTCTTCATGGTGGATGGTGGAAGCTCTACGGTATGACCATATGAAATCTGGTGACTGTAACTACCTTATGATGTAATGGCCCAGAACTGACTAGGCTTTTTCAGTTGAAAACAAAGCCAGTTCTTTGGAAGCACTGGAGTTGAACCAGGTAATCACTGGTTTTAGCAGCAGCATCCCTTCTTCTTTGGTGGAAAAGTCCTAATAGATGCATATGTTGGTAATTGTTTTTGGTTTTTTTGTTGTTTTTGTTTTGTTGAAATATTTAGAAAACTGCTCTCTTTGTATGGTAAGTGTCATGCCTTTCCCCTCCAAACCTCGGCTCCAGACCTCATCAGCCCAAATCACCTTCACCTGCCACAAGACTCATCATCCTGATCGCCTGCACCTAATGCTTATTCCCATAAATTCCTCAGTTCACCTGAAGGGCTTAATGGGAAGTGGCCACTTTCACAAAGAATGAAGATGTCACTGAGCATGGAAGGTGTGGACCCACATGCAGGCAGGGACAACCAGGTTGCAGTTGAACTTGATTTATTATTATAGTAACTAAGCATGACTTACACAGACTAAGGAACCACAGACTAGTAAAACACAATGACCCAGCAAATAGAACAGAAACCAACAGACTTAAAAACAACTGAACTAAACAGGACACAGGTTAACACAATGGCCAATCAAACCCAGGTGAAACTAATGAACAAGACATGAAGCAAAAACAGAAACACAGTGCAAAACAGGAAACAACTAAATAAAACAGGAAACCAAAAACCCCAACACAAAGTCCAAATCATGAGAGAGGAACCTTAAACACTTCACGAATGCTGACTGTGTTAGCTCGTTCTGTTTGGTTAACTGAGCAATAGCAGTAAAAACCAAGTGAAGCGACAAAATGTCTGGAGCTGACCATGACACCCGGCCCACCCAACTGTTGTGATTTCCACCACTCTACTGTGTTGATTATGGCGTATGTGAGCAAAACTTAACACCAACAGTATGATGCCATTAAAAAAACTTAAACCAATCAGAGGTAGAATCAATTTTGATTTAAACACTTCTATAAAGACAGAATCACTTTTTTCTGAAATGTGTGGACACTGAACAATTGAAAAAAAGTGGTATAGATGAATCTCTACTACCACCTGCCAATATGGAAAGCAGCATGGATATCGGGACTGACTGTGTTGGTCCACGTTTAGTGGTAAGAGTATTTTACCTAAAGAGCCCAAAATTATTCACTTTCTTATTTCAGTTTATTAAAGCAAACTCTGAGTTATCTGGCAGAGGGGATTTTTGATGACACACAATCTATACTTGAAATTAGACAGAAAAATTTAATAAATAGCTTTAAACTCTTATAAAGACAGGCGATTTTCTACTTTCTCAGATATTAGAGTTTGACTATGTTTAGTCTGTAGAAGATGTCATCTATTTAAGTTACTGACTGAATGATTTTTACTTTCTGGCCAATAACTTGCCCTAATAAGTGCAACTATTGGTACATTTTAAAATATCTCCTAACATAATCGTTTAAGTGTCAAATTGACAACTGTTACTCAAATATTAAGTGTCTGTTGTTGGAGATAAATTTCTGTCTTCCCCTACCATTATATTAGAGAGGCTGCCACAATGTGCACACACTGCCACCGGCAGAGTCAGAGTAATCTACACATGCACATCCCACTCTGCTTCATGACGAAAACAAAGTTGTGCCCTGGCAGAGGGCAAAAAGAGTTTAGCTCTGCAAGAGACGACCACAAGCTCATCTTGCAAGAACCATAAGCTGACATCAAGTGACAAGCTTGACATCAAACATGGTGGAATGCATGGCAAGGAGAGTTGGGAATGGGCTCCTACAGGCCTTAAGTCATTAAAAGCCAGAAAAAAGCCTCAGTGTGAAGCAAAGAAGAATCAAGCTGAGGTTTGAAAAAGATCACAGGAAAAGGAATGCAAATGACTTGAGGCTTCTCCACACTGTGGTTGTTTAGTCCATTTTAAACAGATTGTGGTTCATTTGAGGCAGTATAAACACCAACTCTGATGCAAACAACAGACACACACTCTGGTTCACTTGAAAGCCAGAGGCCACGGCTCACTTGCAAATGGACTGTCCAGAAAGCAGAAAGTGACCTCTGCCAGCATGACATTTAGAATGACCAATCAACCTAACATGCATGTTTTTGGACTGTGGGAGGAAGCAGGAGTACCCAGAGAGAACCCACGCTAACAGAAGGAGAACATGTAAACTCCACACAGAAAGGCCCACTCCCCAAGCTGAGGATCAAACCAGCAACCTTTGCACCTGTGAGGCCACAGCACTAACCACTGTGCCACCGTGCAGCCCATGCTCAGAAAATATTTATTATAATCTGTGAACAAAATTACCAACCCCTAACATCAGAGTCTCACACGAGTCTAATTTTTACAAATCCGATGTGTTTGAAATGTCCGACCCATTTAGGAATGACCCACGAACCATACTGCACGTGAACAGATTGGGTAATGGTAGATACACCTTCATTACATTACAGTATTTTTGTGAATTAGTTCGTGTATTTATTGTGATTAATACTGTTTTTTCTATTTTTACTGTTATGGTTTATAGCTTTTGTTTGGTCTTTGGTTTTTGTTTCCTCTTTTATTTTCCTGTAATTGTTCCTGTTTCGCTCCTTTGTTTGCCGTTTCCTGATTTGCTTCCATTCATCAGGTCACCTGGTTTCTATTGACTCATTTCACCTGCGTCGTGTTGTGTTCTCTCAATGCATTGCAATTTGTTCTTTAAGATTAAACTTTGGTCTAGAAACTCTTCTCCCTCCTCTTACTCTGTCCTGCATTTGGGTCCTCACCTTCCACTCATCCTTAACCAACAATGAAATAGAAAAATAGAAACAATACTGTAAATTTGAATGTTTATTTTAAACAAAACTTGAACCACTGGACTACCTTTCTATTCTCTGCTATTTTGCTACTCTGGGGATTTATCCATTTGATGGGGAGAATGCTGCATAAACAGATAGCATCCATCATGCCTGGATAAACTGTGTTCTGAAATCATGAATCCACAGTCTTTCTTTTCTAGTCTACAGTCATTTAGCCGGCGCTTTTCTCTAAAGCATCTTAGAGTGAGAGCAACAAAAGCATGAAATTAAACAGTAGGGGACATGATAATTAAGTGCTAGTCAGACTGCTGTGAGTCCAGTTGGACACAGGTGTTGTCTTGTATTGCTAGAGGCAGTACAATTTTTATACTTCTTTTCTTCCATTCTCCTCCCTACAACAGTCCCTTTGTTTAATTACAAGAATAGCAAGAATAACCATCAGCAGAAAAACAATCCATTAGCTTCAGTGGACACAGGATGGCAAGAACCTTCCTCGCAATAAGTACAAACTTGGGAAATACTCCTGCAGGCTTCACAATAAAGATTACCCGCTTGTACACTTGTCATGTCCTCCAAAATAAAAACAAAAAAGATAAGAAGTAGGAAGAAAAAAAACTTAAGACTTGTCCACATTAAATACCTGTGACTGTGTTCTTGAAGGAGTAGAGAACAGTCCTTTTGACTAAGCGATGTCCAAATGGTTTCGTCCGCTTGAATGAAGTGGAGTTTTAACTCAAAACAAAGCAAATGAAGGTGTAAAATCTTTCAGAAATCCCTGTCCACATGGGGACAATGTAGTCTGGCTGCATTTTACAGGTGTAAATGGCCCCTAGAAGAAGGTCATCTAGTGGTCTGGTCAGACGGAGACCTGGAGAGGCCTGCAACAGAAAGTCTCACACCAACTGCTACATATAGATACATATATATATATATATATTTTTGCAAAGTAGGTAACAAGTAGCATAGATAACTATAAATAGCAAAAAAAAAGAAAAAGAAAAAAAGGCTGGATGAAATAAACAAATCAGATAAAATAGAAATTAAAAAAATGCAAATAGACAAAGCCTTTTAGTTAATCAATACTTTAAATCTATTAAAGATCAAATCTGTGAACCAGATCATTTTGCGGTGCTCTCTTGACCAGACCAGTAAGTGCTGCCATAAGACCATTACAGAAACACATCAAAACAGATCACAATCACAAGCTTCTGCATGACCAATGCAACCCGATAATCTCCAATGTTGGATGGTAAAAATGCCTGAATACTCTGCTCTCCGTGGTGATGGAGGAGGTGGACAAGCTTGCTTTTCATGTTGTATGTAAGGCACTTTTCAGTTGTTTTGTAAATGAAGTGTTATGTACTAATACGTTTGCCTTGCCTTGACTTTACCCGAGGGAATACTAAGGAATGATGTGTTGTTATAAAGAAGCTTTCAGCTTTGGATAATATTGACTTGGAGAAGTTTTGTTTCTGTCACTGTTAAGTTTCAGTTTGATGTGAAGCAGGATTTTAATTAGATAAATGGGAAATGATGGAGAAGCATACGCTTTCTGTAACGTAGCCGTCCCAGAAAAAGTAAACATAGATTGTGAATTTGAATATTGGCTTGAATGTTGCCGCTTGATGCTGAATATGGCCAGAGAAATATATTGTCATCATTTCAGGAATGATGAATATTGTTAACACAGAAATTTAATACTGGTAATGTGTTATTTATGAGAATTTAGGACCAGTTTGAAAAAAGAATTAAGACTCTCCATCTCCTGAGGTTGCAACAGGGAAATGGCAGGTTTCGCCAAATGGACCAGAAGAATATTGTTCCATTTCAATAATCTGTGAGTAATTGATCCTGCACTAGTCTAACACCTGGACTCAGTTAGCTGGCTGAACATCAGCTCACCAGATCATTAATGATCTCATATGCAAATAATCTGCCTACATAAATATAATTATGTGAATGAATGTGAACTAATGCAAAAACATTTTCATTAAACTGTATAAGAGTGACAAATACACGCCTCCACATGTAGAGTCAGGGGAGGAAATCCACACATTTACCATAACTGTGAAAGTCTTCCTACTGTGATTATTAATTACATTCTCCTTCCCTCACCACCTGTGAATGTCTTACGCATCCTGACTTTCTTTTTTCCCCCTTTTTTGCCTCCTTTTTATCATCTTTCTCTCGCTCTCTTTCTCTCTGTTACCTCATATCTTCTCCAGCATAATGACCCAACTTTCCAGTGCTTATGAGGGCATGAGCTCAGGCACACATGAACGGTAATTAAGAGTATAAACGAGGAAAAAAAGACATGGAAAGACATAAGGCTTCACTAGATGGTAAAATGGTGATAGGGTGAGATTGGTGGAGTAATAGAGGGGAGAGGAAACGGGCATTTTAATGGACGTGTCACATGTGGAACTGTGTAGACAGAAACATCCACTCTGAAGGTATTTTAACTATCTGCTGACTTATTGGTGTAGAATGTTTCAGATAGCTGAGCATCATCATTATTGGCTGCACCTGTGAACCTATAGATATATTCATTTGCAGGTGAAGTTTGAGGGATTTCTTCCTTCTCAATAAAAGGTCAATATGGCACAAACTTGATTTATATGTCATAGTATGTTTATATTGTATAAAAAGTAGTGATGGTCAAATGAAGCTTTATGAACCACTGAAGCTTGTACTGAAAAATGGTTCATTCCTCGAAGCTTTTCAAGACAGGACTCTTTGGCGGCATCTGGTGGCAAAAAAGTATGAAGCGGCCTAAGTCTCAAACTTGAATTCAAAGCATTTAATATAAGCAGAAAACAACTTTCACAACGTATAAGTATTAAATTACGATGTGGATAATGTTTTTCTTTGTCGGCTTAAGTGTTGCTGTTTTATCTGATCTGGTTCTTCCTGACTTTGAACTCGCTTCTCTATTTCTCTTTGTGTTTTCCAGCAAAAGGAAAATCATCCATGTTTTATATTTAATAAGAGAAACATCCAAAACATTATTTATGGCAGACCATTTGACCTTACTCTCATGTCTGAACTTTTTTTTTTTTAAAAAAGAATAATGTTATGTCGATGATGATGGTGTCTGTCTGTACACACACACACAACTAAGAGTTATAATATCCAGTCAGTTAGTTAGTCAGTAGCACCTTGGCCTTAATGTTAACCAATGCACATAACACAACAGCAGCTTCTAAAATTCCAGTTCAAACAGAGCACCTTGTCACTGACCACTCGTTACTTAACGAGTTATTATTTTATTTTAAGCACATACAATAAAAAAAGCTATGAATGCTTGGTAGACATCCTTATGAATTATTCAGTGGAAATGCTTATAAACTTGCAAATAAACACAACACAACAGAATATTGTGTATAATGTTGTAGCAGCATTTTCAAAAAGTTGACACCAATCTGGCAAAGTCCAGGAATTTACAGTGAAAACTTAAGATTTGATCTATAAAATGTTTATCTTTCCTTCAGTTTTAGAGCCCAGTGTTGATCATCTCCATAGTGACCTGGAACGGCCTCAAGGAAAGGCCTTGGTCCTACATTCATCTTCCATCATCACCTCCGGTTGAGGCTGCAACGAGACTCCAACATTTGATTAGTACAGTATTCTTCAGTCTATGGATATATATATATATATATATATATATACACATACATTTTTCACGCTTTAATAAATTTTTCATCTCAGAGGACAGCAAACTTTAAGGTATGAACAAATTCTGCTTTCAGTGGCACAATGCGAATCTGACCACACCAACAGTGAACTCAGACTTCAGTGATAATAAAAGCTCATTTTCTTATCAGAGGCTGTTAGAGCTGAATTGGCCTCCTCCCCATCACTTAAATTCATGTAAAGGTCAGAATTGATCCAGAATCCATCCATATGGTCTATGTATGGTTTATTTGGTCGTCAGCACCACTGCTTATGTTTTATCATTACGGAACCCATTTTGTTTTATCACAGAGACGAATCTCTCCCCAGACTGTCACCATCCAGACCAACTACTAAATCCCTCCAGCTGTCAACACTCACTATCTATTAAAGCTGTGATTTCACTGAGGCCGAAGGCTGTGGGAGCGGTCCGGGCTTCAGTTGCCACTGCTGCTGATTTCTGAGGAGATAAAAGTCTGTTGCAGCGAGATGAGACAGAGAAAGGAGCTCAGACCAGTAATAAGACTTCTTTGTTCTCCAAAGAACAGAAATAAGCTGAGACTGACTGTTTTTGATGAAAAGACAACAATAATCCCTGCGGCCTGAATGGAATTTAATGAGACTAATCTGGTCGTCCAGGGATCCAAAGCAAAGTTAAACCGTATGTAAAGTAGTAGTAGTAGTCTGGATTAAAGCCTGCAGTTCTGACTGAGTTCAGTGACTTATCGTTATGTCTAGTGTGTCTGAAGATGGAGACTGACACTTCTGTGATGACTCAGATCTTTTTAAATGGTACAATCAGCACAAGAAGCAACTCTAAAGGGAAACTGGGAGGCAGTTTCCTGGTTTTATGGACAGTCCTCTGGAGAATTTATTCATACATCAGTGCTGTACACCCTCCATCAATGAAAATGAGGGCAATAAATATAATTTTAAAAAATAATCCATCTAGCTACATCTGCCAAAAATAAATTGGCAGTTACAATCAGAGAAATGTTAGGGCCTGGCAAAAAGTTGCCCGACCAGGATGTGGTCCCAATTCATAAAGACATCTCAAGTCCTTTTCCAAAATGAAATCCATTAAATGATCCATTAGTCCAATTTATCCTAACCGTTCATATAAACCAATTCATAAAAATAAATGCCCTTGTTATGGAAACCAACAAATTTGTAATTCAGTCCTCCACTCTGGGGGTTGGAGAGAGCAGGGATAACTAAGAGGAACACATCAGAGAAACACAGGTGCAGATATTATCAGGTTTGGTTACAGTAATGGATATGTGTAAAACATCAGTTCTACTGCAAGCAAATATGAACCTTCAGACAATCCAGATAGCTGTTACAACACGTAATACTACTACATAATAGCACTAATTAAAGCGATGCAGTAATATTTACTATACTAGATATTAGAGTGGTTACTAAATTGTCCTTAGGTGTGTATGTGTTTGTTTAATGACCTTAGATCCCGTATGACCCTGAACTGGAATGCACACGAGTTGCTCTGTATTGTCCCTACTATCTGCCTGCAGGTGTATTCAAAAACTTTGGTGAGAAGCTAAACAGTAACTTACCAATGAAAACCATGTAAGAGAGCAGAATGATAGACTAAAAGAGACTTGAATAAACCATGCAGAACGCAACCCAATCCAAACACAACAGGCCAGTGTTCATAGACAATAAAAGTGTCATAAAAATGCATTCACATGCCACTGGTTTAAGCTTATCAATATTAAAATTTCAACAAATATGGATAAAGTTATCCAAAACTAATTGTGCAGCCACATGTTGCATTCATCTGGCTAAATCAGTTCAGCTTCATTGATACTCTGGTATTGTGTTATTGGTGTGGATGGGTTCCAATGGTATCATTTCCTCACATCAGCATCTGCATCAATTCAGATATTATTTTTCAATTTTAACAAAAATATTTAATTTTTTAAAAATATTTATTTATATTTTATGCATATTTTAAACAGCACCTGCAGAAAGCAGGTGAAACGAAAGGACCCTTCGGAGACAAAAAAAAAGGTTAACAAGGTTTATTAATTCAGACGGGATGATGGTTAACATGAAAGTGAGCTGATGAGTCCATGAAGCAGGCAGAGATTGGAACAGAGAAGACAGGCAGACAGGAATCCAGGAAACAGGCAGGGGTCAGAACCAGAGGATCAAGCTGAGGACAATCAAAGGGACAGGAAAGTCAGATCCAGGACGTCAGGCCGAGGATTGTCCAGGGAAGACTGATGATTTAAGAGCCAGGGAAGGGAATAAGTCGGTTGGAGCGTGTGGCAGTGTAACATCAATGTCCGAAAGGGAGTGGCTGGAGAACTGGAGACTATGTAGCCGGTGAGGGAATTGGGAAAAGGAGCGGGTGATTGGGCTCATGAATCCGGGAACAGGTGCAGGTAGTCTTGAAGATGAAATAGGCCGAATCCCAAATGGAACACTTGAGCACTCCTGCACTCACGGGCGCGCTCCCGCGAGGGGCTCAAGGGTTCAGTG
>JBAMHX010000004.1:5982069-6006789 GCA_037177515.1 Pseudomugil tenellus | reverse complement strand
CCCCCCCCCCCCCCCCCCCCCCCCCCCCCCCCCCCCCCCCCCCCCCCCCCCCCCCCCCCCCCCCCCCCCCCTGCTTTCTCTTGTCATCTTTCCAGTCAGCAGACACAAAGTCAGAGGTCCCAAGATGCCTTTCTGTCTCTTCATGGGTCAAAGGAGAGGGTGGCCTCCATCACCATGACTGCACATGCAGACAAACTCGCTGAGACACGGCTGTATATCATTTCTTTTTAAAGATGCCTGCTGCCTCTCTCTAGAACAATTTGATGTTCTTTTTATGCACACATTCATCCTGAGCACACAAACAGTTTCATTCAGGCTATATTAGTTCATTATTATTGAAGGTGACACACAAAGGTTGTGGCATAAGTGGAGCTTTAATGGTTCTGCAGATTACAAAATAGGGAAGAGGACAAGATAATCAGGTTCCATTCTGTCTTTAGATTTTAATCTAGACTGAACGGTTGTCAATTATCAGCACACCTCCTGAACCTGGCCATGGCTGCTTAATGAGGGTGCAGGTGATTGGACAGGAATGGGCTCATGTTTAGCAATAGGAGGGTGTTTATCACTGATTAGGCTGCGTCCTGCACCTATCCACAGCATGGCAAGTCCTATAATCAGTGTAGAGCACATGCTCAAGGGTTTAATGGGTCCTAGAATAAAACATAAACATCTCACCTACCTGGAAAGTTTCATAAGTGTGTAAATAATAGCTATAATTAAGAGTTGGAATAGTGTTGCATGAAGAATGTTGTATTAATATGAATAATACATTCATAATGCTTGTGGAATATGGATCTTTTTATTTAACGTCCTCATTAAATCGAATTTTTTTATGAAATACCATAGTTTGGAGCAGTTTTTGCTATACTGTTATGATACAAACCTCATTTCCAGCGATAAAAGTTGAGAAACTTTGTTAGACAGACCAGATATTTATATCTGCATTTCTTTTGTGTTGTTTGAATAATATGTTGCTGTCTGGACTGAACATTGTTATATTTTGAGAGCAGATTCTCTAATCAGCAAATTAATAGTTGACAGGGGAGTGTTTGTGTGTGTGTGTATAAAGACTGTTCAAGTTTATCAATGCAAATTTTATTTAACACAAAAAACTAAATCAAAACGTTCCTATATAACAAAATTTATATAAATATAAATTAACAATTAACCATAATTAATTAAAAATGTAGATTGTGAGCATCCTGCAGCAGCATTTAACAAAAAAGAGGAGAAAACCGTCAACCAAAACCTCTTGCACACTAAATGAGACAACTATGAAGAAAACCACCATCAAGGAAATGATTCTCTGATCCCACAAAACAGCTTGTTAAAAACCCGACAAACAAACAAACAAACTGGCTACAGCACACTTCAATGTTCAACTGTGTCCCTGAGGGACTCCTGTGTGGTACCGGATACTGGAAGCCCCCTTGTACATGCTGTCTGGTCCCTGTATGACCGGTGTCATAGTTTGCTCACTTCAGCATATTCAAAGAAAACACCATGAAAATCAAGGAAAAATCTTTCAAAATCCAAAAGTGTTACTGAACACAAGTGGGGAAAAGATTAATTAAAAGAGCAAGTGTTTATTTGTTTAAAGTTTTGAATACCCTAATGCACTTGAGAATGTTTACTCAATCCCACGTTGGGGTTACCTATACCTAAACAACTAATCAGAGCCTACCCAGCTCACATTCTGTTTCTCTTTGTATCACCATAGCAAGCATATCAGAGCATCTTGGTCTGGTTTGAAAAGGGAACTCTGGAATTGCTTCTCTGCCTTCTCAAACTGGGAGAATGTTGCTTCAGCAGATCCTCAATCTGCCCCACAGACATCCTCATGTAGGTCCTGTGATCCAGCATTAGCTCCTGGACTAAACAGTTAAATTCCCTATGTTCTCCTCTATACTCTAGAAATGAATGTACCTAGTGCACTCTTTTTTTTTGAGCAGCAGCTCAACATTGCTTGACGTAGAATTATTGTTAATTTACGACATTGTTTTATTTTGTATGTACAAATTACTAAAGTAACTCAGAATGCAGCTTTTTCATGCACGAGGAGGCCTGAAGTGCTGAAAGAGTCATTACGCACACTTCTGAATATCTCTGAACAGGAAAAAATGAAAAAAAAAAATTTTAACAGTAAAATATGCTTATTCTTTGATCTATTTTAAATGTTGTACAATTGAAAATATGAATGTATTAGATGCATGAATTTACTTTAAATGTCCCATATTTTGTTATATTTTGCTATTTCACAGTCTATCCTATGCACATCTATGAAAATGTTGTGCATTTTGCAACATACACCATAGTATAGTTTTGCCATACTATTCATTTGTTGCTGCAAGGTTTCTGTCCAGAACAGTGAAAGCCTGGGTCTGCATTTATCCTAAGCTGCTCTCTGCCTCTCCTGCCTCCCTGCCTTTAACAGTTACCTGGTCTTGACTGCACTGAGCAGCCAGAGAGGCGCCTAGCGTGCGGGGCCGCGGCAGCAGCGACATCCACACTTCCTGGAGGAGATGGCGCAGTAAAGTTTTCTGGTAGGGAAGGGAGGAGTCTCCACTGTGCCGCTCTGGAGCGGTGGTGTCAGCCATTTGCCCTGCTTAAGCTGCACTCTTCCTTTTAAAGCGATAAAACTACAAAAACATGGATTTAAAATAAAACTACTTCTGGGATTGATTTAAGGTACAATTAGCACTTATAGAAGGTTAAAAGCTAATAAAAATCAATTATGCATAATATGTAACCTTTAATGCATTATATCCATTTCATGCATTTAAGTGCATGAAGTGTGAAAGATTTACGTGACCTTGTCTATAGGTTTGAAGTGCAAAAAAGAGTGCAAGGAAGAGGACAGCATTGGGATGGTGAGCCGAAGGACCCAAGGGAGAAGATAATGACATCACTTCCTCACACACAGAGTATATCTCGTTTTGAATTTCAAAATCAGGTGCACCTGCAACTATCTCAGTCGTATGATGGGCCAAAGAACTATATTATTTATTTTTTGTTTGCATGTGTGTGTACAAAGTTTTGTTTATTCGTTTATTTTAGTTGTGGGGGGGGGGGGGTAATTATATTGTTTTTTCTTGTTTGCCATTGGCTCATGTTCATAAAAGAGATACATGAGAGAGAATTTATTGCTCATTATTGTTATTCAACGCTATGGCTCAAATCTAAACCTTCTGATCATTATCCCTTATTCCTAATAACATGCTATACTATAATTACACTGTAATCCACTTAAACATTGCAAAATTTGTTACAATATACTTCAGCAACCTTTTTTATTTACTGACATAAGACCTTGGACCTTGGAAACATCTTGGAAAACAGTCAGTCTCCTCAGATAAGTTGTCCTAGAATAAACCAGCATCATCAAGAGGATTACCTTCACCTTTGCTCATCAATTTTTGATACTCAATTCTAAGGACTTGTGTCATGTTTTATTGATCACTGCATTGTTTATCACATATTTGACGGTTGAATTTATTAGACTGTCTAAAATTAACTTTTGACAGTCTCTCAGTTGGTACATCTTATCCCTACAGCCTGTGCATGAACTGTAATCATAACAGTAAACTTTCAAAAGCTATTCTCCATGCCTTTGAAAACTCACACATAACAACACAGCCCCTCCCTCCCTATTCACTCTCCTCCATCCCTCCACACCCCGGCCCATCTGCTCAGCACTCCACACTGCAGGCTTTGCTCCATGGATGACGGGGCTTTCAGCATTGTTGGCCCCGAGCTCAGGAATGTGATGCCTCAGGGTCTGTGCCTGTGCACATCTGGTGTTTCTTCAAAGGTGTGACAGCTAAAACGTCTTTACAGGCCAGCCAGCTCCTCTGCCTGTCTCTTAATCCGCATGTAGAGACTGTATCCGGCTGTGTTCACACATTCTGCTGCTGTCAGATGTTTCTTCTTTTGCTATCTAAACATCTGCTTTATGTCATGCCAACTATGTTGGCTTGTAGAAGCATGACCAAATAAAAAGCATGTATTTATTAATCTATGTGTTTTTTGCTAGTAGAGACCCCTGTGACCCCTTCCTGGTGTTCCTGAGTCAACTGAGACATCCTCCCAGTGGGAAATGTCAGATACTACTCCCCTTGGAGAAGCCCAAACTCCCTAAACTGGCTTCTTTTGATACAGCAAATCTACTCTACTAATGTGAACTCAGCATACAGGGAATGGTCTTAAGTAAATGCCCATTTATCCCCTAATTCCAAAGCAACTCCCACAGGATACCACTAGGTACACAATTAAAAATAATCTCAAAGTCCACAAATGAACCTTTGCAAATTTATACTCATCTTTCATCACACTGTGTCTACAGTTTGTAGTACATTGACTTATCATTTTTATGCATATGGGTAAAATGCTGGGTTAAAAATTATTATAACTTATGTCCATTAACAATGATTATAGACACATTGATTTGGTTAATCTGGGTCATGCACATCAGCTGATATCACCCAACCCTTCGCCTTTACGCAGTGGAAATTGCTAAGAAACTAAAATCAAGTCGCTTAAAAGCAAAAGAGAACCACATTGAACATTTATTGGACAGGGATCATGACAGATATGAACATAACTTGTTAGTGTGTAGTGTTGAAATTGGCGTAAAGCAGTGGGACAATAACCTGTCGAAGTGACTGCCTGTGCAGTATGGCAATATTTGGAACTATTTAACACTCCTGGGTTGTACACAGCCGAAGTCTTGAAAGATTACAAATCACTGGATGGATACAATGTCTTAATTTGTGGGCATGTTCATGAAGTTTTATACTACAGTAGAAATGACTCACTATCTTTCCTACAGAGTTACGTTCTTCCATCCACACCTCTTAAATTCTTGTTAAATGGGTCACTTAGAATATGTGTGTATATAAAAGAAAATTTATATTTGTTCTCTTTTGGAGAACTGATGTTAGAACAATTTAAGCCTGGATGCAGTTTGGCTCGGTTGAAACCATCTCACATGAACCAAGCAACTAGCAGTCAGGAACTCCTCCAAGACACACAGATGACGCTGTCATGTGGTGTGCATCATGAGATCAGAGGGTTGGAGTTGGGCCAGATTTACTGTCACAACCTTTAAATCAGTCAAAGCCAATCATCAAACCTCCTCTTAAGAACAGATATTAAATCAATCCTCTTTGAAGCTTCAGCTGATGGGTTTTTTAGTATCATCTCAGTCTGTTTAATGAATAACTAATTTATTGCCTTGCTATTAAGAGGCTGTAGATATCTTATTTCTTACAATGTGCCAATACATGAATCAATGCTCATTACATAGTGCTAATATATGGTGAAGTCCTGTTATCATTAATCAATAATAATTGCACGCAAGAGAGACAATCGGGTTCAAGAATGAAATGAAAATTGACTGATGACTAATTTATCTATCTCTGTTTTACCATGGAAAATGACATCTTCCTCATGGAGATACAAATATACACCACCACATCACAACGCAATACCAGTAAAAAGTTTAGACACACTTCCCCATTAAAGTGCTTTATAAGGAATGGTACAGGGCTGGTAAGAAAAAAAATCTGGGGACCCAGATTGGCAAGCTAACCAATCACAATAGAGTATTTATACCACGTTGCAAGCAGGCATATGTGATGCATACGGAGTTGACACCATAACCACATGATGCAGCCCTGGGTGATTATAAATCCTGCTTTATTCTTTTTTTAAAAAAAATATTAGAGTTAGAGTCATGCTTGCTCAGGATGGGCGATATTAGAGTTTTCTTAACACCATAAATCTATGTTTTACACTTTTTTTACCTCATAAAAATGGGTCAGAATTTCACATGAAATTTTATGAACAAATTGGATTGATTGACAGAACTAGGGATGCTTATTACTGGCTTTTCTTTTTACCAATATCCGATAAACAATATGTTTATCGGATATGCGATATGTTTTGATCCCCTCACCCCAAGAAAATGAAACTATATCATTTCGGGTAAACAACACAGAACCGCTTTGCAGCTAATTTGATGTCTGTAAAAGACTGAAATAATTCCAAAAAATATGAATGAGTTCACTTTCAAACTCCTTTTGCTGTGAATGGTGATGTGGTTTGAAGATGTTACAGCCACAGGAGTTTTTGCAAATTTGTCAAACATATCTGGAAAACAATATGTCATCTCTTATACTTTCTCATTTTGATTTAGAGCAAAGGTAACTGAAGAGTTTGATATATAATATATATAAATTAACAGGTCTCATTAAAAAAAAGAGAAAACCAATAACAATATTTCCTATCATCGCATTTTAAAGTCAATCAGTGCCGGTCAATAATATTGGTATGTCGATCGGTATGCTGATATTATCGGTATGCCGATAATATCAGCATCAGGACATCTCTAGCATAACATATATTTGCACTGCTATCAACAACAATTACTTCCCTAAGGATCAAAGTATTTGAAAAGCTGCAAACAGACTAAATTACATCCTCTATCCAGGACTCAAGAGGACACACAAGTTAGTTAGTTTTGTCCATTTGAAATACTTGGCGTTTCTATAAAGTAAAGATATTTGAAACTGAGGATGTCATATTCCATAAATAACAATGCTCAAACTGACCACTGTGTGTACACAAATGCAAAACAAGTTCACACCCCATCCATAGCAAAAGTCTGTGTTTCTTCATTAAGCTATGGCATCTAAAAGATTTATAGTATTCCCAAGACATACATTGAAGACTTAATCAGTCACTTTTATTGTGCAATTCTGGCCCATTGCTCAAATTAAAACTAAACTGTTGCATATTCTCTGCAACATTTCAAAGATATTTGTGTTTTACTTTATTTATAAGGAATATTTTGAGCTCCCCACCGACTGTCACACAGAGCCACATTTTTCTGGATCGCTTCTCTCTACTCCAGGTCTCTCAGGTACATGCTCAGCCAGAAGCTGGCCGTGGGCTATTAGCCAGCTGTTAGCATTACAGACTCAAAGAGAACTTGAAAGAAACAACCAGCGCCAACAGCTGTAAGAGCGCTCCTGACTGCTGCATGAGACCTTACCATGTACCCAAGCATAACCCTACAAAGTCACAACCTAGTTACCCTTTGGTTATTCAGCATTTTTGCACACCACTGGTTAACAGATGTGATTTGTTCAAGATCCGTCCTCCTATAAGGCTTTATTTACCAAAAAAAAAACATGTTTGGTTGGTTAGTAGCTACTAAATTTTTATCCATATATTTGATTAAGCTAGAATCCAGTTTATATATAAAATATATTTAGTTTTAATGAGAATTAGGATGAAAAAATAATGGAGTTGCAAAGACATATTCATTTAACTGTGCTTCTCTGAGATGGGTGTTGTTGACAGTAGTTTAACTGTACCATGAAGATGTCAGAGCAAAGATCCCATGGTTTTATTCTGTGCAAGCACACTGTAATTCCTTAGATCACATATCTCCTTCAGTTTGAAGCAGATAAACTCTCGTCTGGGCGAGATTATGTTGTGGAAGTTACATCGCCAACACCGCTGCCTGTGGGAGCCGTGGATCGTCTCTCCTGTGTGCAAGGAGACTTAAAAGGGATCCTAGTCATCCTGATTAACTGTAGTCACGCTCCCAGCACACACACACACACACACACACGCAGTTATAACTCAGATATTCTGCAGCTGTGGCATACTCACCTTGGCTTGTGCTCACTTTATCTTTATTCGCTTTACTTTGTTCGAGGTAAAACTCTGCCAGGGAGTTTTCAGAAAATCTCCCTCTGTGGCATTGTGCAGACCTGAGCACTGAGTCAAAGTTTAAAGACATTAAAGTGCACTTGCACCCAACACGATCAATTGTATTGGGCTGCAGGTCAGTATAGATGGAACAAGTCTGACCCCATCTCAGAGGGACTTTGTAACTTTGGCTGGACATTCTTCTGTTTTCTTCTAAGCCAAAACAATTTGTCTTACTTTTATTTAGAAGCTGGTAGATGGATTCTTATTAGTTAGAAATAAACATTGTGAATGGGATTTAAAAGTATTTGGTAAATACGAAAAGTGCTTATTTTTAAGGTAAGCTGCACTCATCCATCACTTTAATGTTTTGAGAAAACAAATGTAATCAGCCAATCACAGAGCAGGGATTGCATTTGCAATTACTATAAATTTAATGATATTAACTGGAACCAATTGTAAAATGTGCAATATAATGGAATTTGCTTATATGTCTGCATGATCTGTCATCTCCACCAATTTAATAGTTATTTGCTTTGAAGTAAATAGGTGAGAAAAGCTGAGTGAGCTGATAGAATTTTAACTGCACACCGTCTCGTCCAACGTGACGTGACTTGTCTAAATTTCCCCTAGAAGCTCAACAGCAGGTAAGGGGCCACCAGGAATTTTGAAGTTGTCCAGAAGATAAAAAAAAAAAATCAGTGCTACATGATGAGAAAATGGAAAATATTTCTGATCCCCAGCCTCATCCCCAGCATTCTGGGGATGAGGCTCCTAGCTGACAAAAACAAAGTCCAGCCCCAGAAACCTTTTGTGTTTGACCTGCACCTGAAGTCTCTTTTAAAGAACACCTTTAGAAAACAAGGCCTATGCCATCAGAAGCTACGGCTAGGGGTATATCAATAAACGCCCCCAATCCTTCAATTCCCCAATCCTCGAATAGACACAATACAATAATATAAAGACTCACATGTTCAGTCACAAAGATCCACCTGGTGTAGAAACTTTGAACCAACCCACTATGACATCAGGACAGGATGCATTCTGAGGTCATGACCTTTTATTTGCACTTGATTTGGGGTCAATGAGACAATAGTTCCAGAGATATTTTTGCAAATAAATGGTCACCAGGTGAGGAAAACAAAAGTCTGATAATTGTTCAATTTGATACAGACTGTCTGATTTTTCATGCACAAAGTACCACCTAGTGAGGAAACCATGAATCCCAAAATCCTGAAATTCTATACAAGTTGTCCCTTTGGGGACCTAAATAGGTACACAGAGTATCAAATTCCGAAAACTGTTCAATTCATCATGTTCACACGAAGGCTATACGGCGGCAGCGGCGAACACGGCAGCGGTGGTCGTGATAAAACCATTATATCCCTGATAATTGTTAATGAAACTATAGGTAAAAGAGACTACTGTGTATTTGATTAGAAAAACATCTGGTTGTTACCTGGTTGGGAAGCAATAAATGTGTCATCTAATTTAGCCAATCAGAAGCTCCTTTTCACACGATTCATTGGACTTTTTACAGAACCAACACAAACTCATTAGCCATGTTTTAGCTTTTTTTCTACTTAATAATTATCTACAAGAGGAAGGCACACCAGTGGAAACAGTGGAAAAAGAAAAAGGCCTTTAAGCACATGTGCTACAGCAGCAGAAAACCACACCACTCCTGTCAGCTAAGAACAGCAAACTAAGGAAACAATTCATACAGACTCGCAAAACAGTACAATAGAAGAAGGAGAAAAATCACCTGGTCTGATAATTCTTCATTTCAGATTGACATTTACATGGTAGGATCAGAATTTGATGAAAATAACATCAACACATGCATACATCCTTCGTTGTATCAACATTTCAAGGTGCTGGTGTTTGAACAGTGTGGGGGATATTTTCTTGGCCCAGTTTGGGACCCTTAGTGCTAAGATGGCACAGTTTAACTACCACAGCCTAATGTCATAAATGCACCATGTCATAAAGTCCTCTCCAAGTGGTTTCTTCAACAGGACAATGAGTTCACTGTACTTCAATGCAGATAAAAAGGAGATTCTCATCATGATGTGCAGCAGATAAATCTGCAGCAACAGTGTGATGTTTCATGTCAATATGGAGCAAAATATCTGAGGAACTCTTCCAACACCTTGTTGTAGGAAAAATGGGGTCCAACCTGGACCCGATGAAGTTAACCGTGTGTGTATTATCAGAGTTTAGATTTTCTGCGATTGTGAAAAATCAATTAAAGCAACTTAAAGGACTTAAAATAAATAAATGACCCAGGTAAAGCTCAAATTCTGGAATAAGTGGTAGATAATGGATGGATGGATAGCTGTTTCCATCCATTTGTTAAACAGAAGGAAAATAAATGGAAGTGAACAGAAAGAGAAGAGACAGCTTTACACAACAGCAGCTCCTATAAAACATTTTTTTTTTTTTTGCTTTTTGATATCATAACAGCAAATAAACACAACACAGGAGCTTTTGTTGTGTGGATCCATCTGTTCTTTGTCCATTTTATTTTCATACGAATGAAGACAGCTTTAGAAATGTTGCTGAAAGAATAATACACATCAGACACGATTTAATTGCTTTGGATTTAATAAACTTGGCTACAAAGTGTCTAAAACATGGCTGCGTCAAACCTGAAAGGAAACAAGGGACAGAAACAAAGCCAGTGGCTTTGGAAAGATGCAAAATATTTTAATGGAATTTTTTTCAGTGTGGTCTGTTGTCAATATTATCTTAAATGAGGTAGTTAATCTCGCAACAGAACCACAAGAAACACAAACACAGAGGAACATTATGTTGCAAAACTGAAACTTTTAAAATGTAATTAAGTGGCAGGTCCATATGTTAGGATAAAAAAAATAGATAAGGTGCTTTATATTTGACAAAAGTCTTGATGAAATAACAGTGTTATCAGTTTTAGCAAACTGTAAACAGTTTTTTTTAACTCTCAAAAAGGAATAAATACTTATCTTGTTTTTGTTTTCATTTCCTTTCTGTCTTTGGTGCCAGGATATACTGCAGTGTGTCCTTTCAAATAGTTGAATTTTAGTTGAGTTAAATTTAATTTAGTTCAGTTCAATTAAATTCAGCTTTATTTATTTAGCACTAAATGAACAACATCGTCTCTAGTCACTTTTAAAGACGCGTTTCAATTGAATCTAATTCAGTGCCATCCAGTTTATATTCCAGGTTATTTGATCCAATTTATAATAACTGTGTTCATATAAACCAATTCATAAAAATAAATTGGAAGTCTAAGGAAACCAATCTTTTCTGTCATTCCTCCAGCTTGAGCACCAAAAGGAAATGGTGGAGGGGAAAAAACTTTAAGAGCAATGAAAATCACCAGTAGGACCAGAAAGACCGTCTTGCTCAACCATTTATAGAAATGAAAGGAATTCCCAAGAACAGCTCTATGCTTTGTCCTTTTGTGGCTGTTCATCCAAGATCTTTTTTTCTTTTTCTAGATTTCTTTCCTGTTAAAACAATTACATCCTCTACTGAACCACAACAGCAGTGGAGCTTTAGTAGCCAACTTTGTCAAACATATATGATTATTGCATTATTCCTTGTTTGCATATGAGCAAGCAAAATCCACAGAGAAAAAAAAGAAGAAAAACTAATGGCAACAAAAAGGCAGAGAGGAGCCCAGTGCACCATGGACATATCCTGGTATTAATCAGTTGAAAGAGGACACTGAAGTCTGAGCATGGCTATAAGCTAACAGCAAGTTTAACCACAACCAAGCAGGCAGACTCTGCTCAACATCAGTTAATGTCAGAATTTCATAAGATGCTGGGGTGACAAGGCCAGTTTATGTAAACCAGTTTCTTCAGTTTTATCATTGCCATATTCCTTTTTCACTTTCTGATTTTCTCATTAATTATTTGGTTTGATATTTTTATTTTTAACTTTATTGAAACCCAAAATGCAAAACAGGAGGTGTTGTGAAAGTGTTCTGGGGTGTATGTGTTGTTAAATCACAAAAAAATGAAAACATGCAACTAAATTGTACACTAGAAAAACCACAGAAAGGGGTTTGCAGAAATATTCACATCTGGAATTATTTTACAAGAGTAGCAGTGTCACACTCCCCAAACACCCGTTCTGTGTGGACAAAATGTCTGAATGTATCCCTGTGGATACTTATGTGTACTAATAGTTGCTAACATTAGCCTGTGTTATCCAAGCCTAGAGGAGTTCACTGTTAATTCACTATTTTTTTAATTTAGTTTTGTGTTTCTTTATCTAATAAAGTAGGTTTATCTCATATTTTAAATTTATGTAAAGAGTGTAACCATGTTTAAAGTCAACACTGACAGTTTTCTGTCCTTATTGATGCTAAGAGTAAGCTAAGGCAAAGAAATTAGCATTATCTCTTCTGCCTTGTGTTTGTTGCGTTTACCTGCCACTGACAACTGTTAAAAGCTAAGCTATTAGCATGTGTAGGCTTAGCACATGTGCAAATCCTTCCTTTCTTTACATTGAGGAAATGAATTTGAAGAGAGATTGGCTTTTGTTTGTTGTTGTCTCTTACAATTCAATTATTCATTTCCTTCCCTTAAACCAAAATCCTTCAGCTGCACTACGGCGCCGCTGGCCAAACAAAGGTGCTGTGCTTTAGCATTTCAAACGGTGTAATAAAAGTAAGAAGTGAAGGATGGATCTGAAACCAAAGACTTTAATTAGCCATCTGCATAAAACAAAGCTGCGAAAGGAGGAGCAGTGGTGGCATTGTTTCGCTGGCAGGGAACGCTCACAATGTGGCCCGGGCTTATGCAGTCAAGCTGCTCAGCAGGGATTGGGGAAAGTGTAAGAGGATTGGCTGTAAGTGACCTCCAGATCGTTGCCTTTGGTTTGTGACAACTCAGAGAGCTGTACTACAACATGGCTTAGTTCATAATGAGAGAGGGATAAACAGAGTGGCTAGCAGGAAGAAGAAATGTTTTTATATTATGTTGTAACAAGAATGAAGGATAGTGGATGAAATCAGAGTACAAAAGATGGAGATACATCTTTGTTGACAAAACAAAGAAAAAAAATTAGGTTTCCTTCAGCGACTTCATTAAAAATACCAATGTGTCTCTTTTCCATAGTTTTTTTTCCTCTCTCAGGCTCCTATGACCTCATATTTAAAGTCCTGTTTGGAAAGTAGTTATTTTTTCTTTGTATAATAGGTTTTAATTGTTATGAGTCACTTTTTCAGTTTTTACTCTTGTGGTTTTTCTCATAAAACTGATAAGTTATATTGTGTTTGTAACTTATCTGACTCTACTGATTTTATTAGCTGACTGAATTGTTGTCCAGCAATTGTATTTCTCAGGTAGAATAGTTTGTAAGTCCTTTGACTTGAATTTAGTACTGGTGTGTTACACCTTTTGTAAGATTTGTTTACAAAAGTTGCTTAGCTGAAGTTTTCATTATGATTATTGGCTAAATTTGTAGATTAAAAGATTATCTCTTCAATATAATTTATTTTTCTCAAATTACAATAAATTAAAACAAATACATTATTTTATCTACATTAATCTAACTTATAGTAGCTGTATTAATATAAACCAGTTCATAAAAGATGAGTCTTTATGAATAGTTACTGGTGGTCAGAGCGTACATTGACATGGCGTTCATATTTCCATTTGTCAGCCCCAGCCTACTGGCAAACTACACGTTACTATAACCACTGTGTGCATTAATATTAAATTTTGAGTGCTTCAAGTACTGACTGCCACTACTGAAAAAGAGATTGATGAATGTATTTCTAGATCACTCACCATCCATATTTTTCTAAGTCTCTCGCCAAATTTCTGATGCCTAAGCCCAAATAATAAGCTTAGCGGGGTCTGCGCTCTTCCAGTGCATTTCTAGTTATACATGTAGAGTAAAGAGAGCAGAGAAGAGCCCAGGTCATCATGGGACATCTGCCTCAATCTACAGCAGTACAGCTAAAGGGATGGATAAGAATTGCCAAGCCAGACCTGTAAGATCCATTTAAAAGGAAATTTTGAAGCCCAATCTTAAAGAGGGTTTGCTTCCTGAAGCCAAATGATGCCAGTCTGTGTAAAGTCCTCTGAAGAGGTGGGGATAGTGGTGTGTGTGCTATGTATGTGTGTATCTGTGCATTCCTGACAGCAGAGTCCATGTGAAACAGTGCCAATCCCTCTTCACTTTGCAATTATATAGAGCAGAGGTCTACAGGTAATCACCATTGATCAGAGTATGAAAACACACACACACACACACACACACACACACACACACATACATGCAGGGGCCAGTGGGATGGATCCACCCAACCTCTGGGGTGGTTGGTGTGTGTGACAGTGGGTGGAGATACTGAGAGACGGGAGAGAACGGCTGGTGGAGCCTCAAAGATAAACCTACTTACGTGTCATGTGATGTTGGACTGAAACAGAAATTTGGGGGTAGGGGAAATTTGAAAACTCAAAAGTGTTTCTAGTTTGCTAGGAAACTTTCCAGACAACGAAATTCCTCCATCCTTACATTCTAGGTAGATTTGAGCTTTTCTGGTGATTTCAACTGGGATAAATGACTAATTTGATGAAATTCCACTGACAGCATCAGACACAAGCCATGTTTCCATCTATAATCTAGAAATAAATGTCAGAGGCGACGGCTAGTGGCGAACCTGAAAATGATAAATCAACCAAAGTTGAATCAGTTAATCCTCCCTATGATATTTATGCACATGCAAAACATGAAAACTCTAAATTGAATATTGTTGAAGTTATCACATTAAAATGAAGGATCTATGATGATTCCAGAGATATAGTCAAAATGTGGAGGGGGAACCATAAATCTCAAAATTGTTTACATTTGGTTCATCTCGGTCGTGCGCACTAGTGTAGGGTGTAACTCATACTGTTTACATGATGGAACTTGCAAAAAAGCAAAAATCAAGTCGCTTAAAAGTAAAAGAGAACCATCTTAACCATTTATCAGAGAGGGATTGTGAAAGATAAGAACAAAAGTTGTACAGCATTTGCGTGATGTTTTTTTTTTTTTTTTTGTGGGCATGTTCATGGCGCAGGGGTGCTCATTGATCGCAAAGGTAATACTAGTCGATCGCATGAAAGAAAATAATATATACGTCAGTCTATCATCCATCTCGCCACTTGACTGTTATTCATGGTGGCCAGTATAACAGTCCTGCGCTAAAACAATGGGTCATCAGTTTTCAATTATTCAAATATTCATAGCAAAATATTGGACCTTTAAACAAAATCTAGATTTCTGCTTTAAAAAGTGTCTCCATGCTTCTGTGGTTTTTATGTTTCATTGGGAACAATGGTGAAACACTGCCAAATTTAGTATTTACAGTTCATCATTTTTATTTGCGAGTTGTTTTGCTCACAACTTTTCTAGTTTATCAATCTGCTCTTCAACCAGAAACATTTCCTTGTGTTCTATTGGACTCCATTCAGACTGACTTTGGCCAATCTCTACCTCCTCTCTGCCTCGGATATTTCTGATTCAATTAACTATGATTTGGAATTCTCATTGCGTGACAGACTAGTTTATTTCTACCCGAGTGCAACAAGCCTTGTTTCCACTGGGAGCATTTGTTAGTTATTTGACCATAAAGTCATTCAAACAGCTAGTCTATAGGTGTAGAGTGTGCATGTATGATGTGGTCTCGGATTGCTTGTCATGGCTGCTACAAACCCATTGATCTGGTTCTCAGTAAATACACATCAGTATCTGGTGCTTCTGTGCCTCTCAAATAACCTTTTTTTTTAGAAGAAAAGAATAGAGGGTGTTGTCACCATCAGAGACTGTCCTTTCAGTGAGTCAGTACTGAATTTCAGAGTAATTTCTGTTGTGCCTCCAGGTATAGAGGGATAATTCATTGAAAACTGAAGCTTTTCTCCTCAAGGCTGAACAGCTGAATAATTAAAGTGAACCAAGGTCATAATCTGCCTGGAAAAACCCGTTTGGATTGTAGTCTTGTAAGAACTCAACCTATTCTGTATGGTATGTTAGTTATTTTTCACTCAGCTGACTTGCTGTATCTCTCTGTTTTTAGATTAAACGTCCTGATTGTTTGACTTCGTCATACTTTACTAAAAATTATTTTGGACTTATCTGAGTCATAAATACGTTGATTTCAAGAGGGAGGGCTTTTCATTTCTGCTAACAACTCATCACAAACACCATATCAATATAAAGTCACAGCATTCGTAGCACAAACTACCAGCCAGCTAATGATGATTTTTTTTCTTTTTATGAATGAGTGTGAGCATTTTCTTCCTAGTTAGAAGTATGCTGAATTATCTCTGTCTTCCCATAGTAAATAATCTTTTAAAAGAAATTTCCTGATCCAGATAACCCACAAAATATTATCACATTTTCCTTACTTCCTTTCTGATGTTTCCTGACAATTTCATCAAAATCCAAACAAATGTTACTGACTTATGTTGCTAATAGACAGAAAAGACACCCCCAAATACTGTACACTACCTCTACCATAGTGGAGGTACTTAAATACAATAAGCTAACCTGAGGTCTTGCAATGTGAACACATAGGGTTAAGAATTGAATTGACATTTAAGTCTCAATCACCACAGCTTCACTGCAAAAACTAAAATCTAAGTAAGAATAAACATCTCAAATCAAGGACACATATGTTTATTTTTTTAAGCGTAAGATAATTATTCTTACTTATTAGGTTTTTTAAAGATTCTTTTTTAATTGTTTTAGGAATTCTTGACAGGTTAATATGTATTGAAATAAGATAAATTATCTGCAAACAGGACAAGAAATTTTATCTTATTTCAAGGAAAATTAACCTTATTTTTGTAGGGTTTTTTTGGTTTGTTTTTTTTAAAGTTTTTGTAGTGTGCAAGGAAGTTCTTTACCACTAAAGAATAGAACAAATTACACATTTCCAAAAAATTAAACCTGTTGATTTGATTGATTTCCAAAGGCGGACACGTGTACCCATTAGTTGTTTAGCACATAAATGCCAGAATCCTGGATGTTTATGTGTCCTAACTACAACACACTTGGCTCAAATCAGAACTTCACATGCTTTAGTTTGAGTCAGGTGTGTTGAAGCAGGCACACAATGACTACCTTCATACTACTGCAGTTTGTGGGACAGAGTTAAATATCCATGACCTATCCATTTTTCTTAAATATCAAGAAGCAACACGCTCAGGAGGGAAACCTGGTGTAAAAAGACTATGCTCAGGATGAAGAGCCATCATGTTCCAACTGTAAGGCTGATGCATTGATTCCATGCCTAAGTGTCCTAAGTGTTGCCCCCTGATGTATCTACTGAAGTGTAAGCGTGTATGAGTGTGTGTGGTAGAATGTGACATGCAGTGTAAAGTGCTTTCAATGTAACTAAAGAACTACATAGATGCAGTCCATTGAGTATTTCATCAGTTAACACTTGGCAACATTGTACTGAAAGTGAAGTTAAAGTATTTCTGCAGAATTCAGTTAATCTGTTCAATGTTTCAATATAGATGAGAAATCAAAATGTGTCAACACTGTTTTTCACTTTACAGTGAGGTCAAATAAGCAGTATCATCCAACAAAGAAGACTTGACCTCTTCTACAGCCTGTGTGTTGTCACAGGATGTGAACGTCGGCATGGCTGATGTGATGGTTTTTAGAGAGTGATTCAGCCTTGTATTCATCTTGTGCGCATTGATTTTTTAGCTTCAACTTCTTCACATCAAATAACATCAACATGAAGAACTTTCACCATGTTAAACATTATAATACATAACATTAACGGCAAAGATGAATTAATGGTTTTGCTTTATTGATAAAGACTCCTCATGTCTCAGAAACTATCAGAAGTTGTGAAATGAAAGGCTCAGTGAATAAATGAATATGCTATTGTTATTTCAATCATCTGTATAAATTGAGGTTTTCCATCCAATCAACCATCTTTCAGACTTAGTATTTCCATTAACACTTGCAGTTGCTGGACAACAGAAAGTGTGTATAGAAAGCTTAAAGTAAGTAATCCTTTGCTTCAATTGTGATTAACACTAGAACTGCCAAGATAGGTGAATTTTACCACTCCCTGCTAGAACAGTACAAATGACGCAAAGATGCATCAAATTCTCATCCGCAGTACATGACTCGTTAACAGGTAAAAATGATGGATCCACCCCTTTTCTCCCATCACTGATTCCAACACCGTTTCATCAGATTCCGACTCACCAATATCCAGAGCAACTTCTACTTTGTCCACCTCTCCCGTAACTCACATCTTGGGATAATAACCAAGTTTCTTTGGCATCCATCCATTTCTGGATTCATCCATTTGTCAAGTTTAGCAGCAGATTAGCCTAAACGATTATAAAACCAGATTACTTACTGACAGCTTTTGATCTTACGTACATTACTTTAGCATTAGCGTAGCACTTTAGCAACTGGGAGTGGCGCAAATGGGCGTGGCACAGACACATCTCACACCCGGACACAGTGCATCAAACTACATGGTAGAAATTACCTTCTCTGCAGTTCTAGGTATAAAAACTCAGATTTCTTCTTATTTGTGATCACACATTCACCAAAATTCACTATATGTTTGCTGGACCCATTTTAGGAAAAGTAATGAATTGAGAGAAGTGGGGGATTTATTTTAACAGAGATACAATTGTGATACAAGCCAAAGAGGTAAAAATGACCCGCTTGTCAGTTATAGTGTTACATTTTTGAAGTACTACCTTGACATAAATATACTACTTCACTTTTTTGAGCACCTTTGGAGAAGAAAATAGAGTAATCAAGATTGGGGGAAGAAGACTTGCATTTGCGTCATTGTGGCGGTGAAGGTTACGAGCATGTGCAGAATGACCAGAATTAACTCAGAGCAAAATTAAATTTACATGATAGATGAATTAATTAATTCAGCTTTAAAAAGGAGAATAAACCAGCCATTTAATTTAAAATTAAGTTTTAAACTTTCATTTAATTTGGAATTAGATGTTTACATGGTAATTTTTTTTTATCTGTTTAAAACGGAATTAACTTTTATTTGGAATTAACTCTCATGTATACATGTTCATTGGCACAGCTGCTAGGAACACATTTGGTAACAAGAGCTCTATTCTTTTGTACTGTTTTTCAACTCCACCAAGGAGGTTATGTTTTTGCCGGTGTTGGCTTGGCTTTTTGTTTGTTTGCAACACAACTCATAAAGTTCTGTAAGGATTTTCATGACATTTTCAGGAAATCTCCGTTCTGAGACCAGGAACACATGATTAAAATTTGGAGGTCATGCATGGGGAAGGGACATGGAGGCTTTCTGGAGCCTGCACTCTTGAAGTACTTCTAGCTGTAAATTTATTTGTGAAACTGTCACATATTTTTCCATATTTTACAATTTGTCATGACATGTTGTCACATCACATCGATGTATTTCTGTCTGCTAAACTTTACATGCTGCGTTATGTTGATCAAAATTTGAAGATATGAAATTCATCTTAAACCTCACTTGCCTAATTCCCATATTGACTCTTGTTAATCCTTGGAAGCAGTGCTGGTCAACTCCAATCCTGCAAGTGTTTTCAGTTTCCCTGCTGCAACACACACTTTTATTATTTGAATTAATTCAGTAATGTATTAGAATTTAATAAATATTTATTTAATATTTTATGTTCGTGACTTTCAATTATATTTCATATTTATTTTTCAATAACGATATTAATCGTGATTATCCTTTACGGGCCTAAGAGAATTAGAGCTGATATCATAGAAAACAGTGATACTGTGATATCATTACTGTGAAGTAAAGAATGAAATTAAACGAATGAATAAATGAAACATACTTCATTAATCCCAGATGGAAATTCAAATTCTGTAGTCATTTGGTTCAGCTGGTTGGAGTGTTTAAAGCACTGGAACAAGCCAGGATGTTTTCCACATCACTGGTATTCTTTTCTGACTCAGACTGGTGTTGAACTGGTCTTGGAGAATTTGACTTCAGCAGGGAACTCTGGGACTCACACCATCTGGACTTGACACCAGGAGATCTGGAGGGAGATGAGGTTCCGTTCAGTTCCTTGACTGAGCTGCAGGGTGACAGAGTGGAGGTGTGACAAGAAAGCTGTAGGCTAGCAGGTAGCTCATTTCAGCTAACAGTTCCATGTCTTTTGTGCAGATCTTCTATTAAACACTAACATGTCCAAGTTCACACCAACTCCTCCTACCTTTAGTTTTTCACTGAGTTGTTAATTGCTGTCTGCATGGACTGTCTTGAAGCCGCGTACAAATGTATCACAGTCTGGGATATGTTCCGTTGGCACCTGGAGCTCGTCAGTTTTGTTAGCTAGCGAGCTAACGTTACCCATCACAACAGTTGCAAGAAACCACAACAGTTGCAAGAAATGGTTTAAATTTCCATAGTTTTCTCTCCGCCTCACCCTGTCCTGCATTCCTTTCTCTTCCTTTTCAACTCTATTGAGGTTAGAACTGTTATTTCACTGATAATCTTGATTTTGTTTAATGATTTATTTTTTTATTTGGTTTTTTTTATTTGTTTAACAATTTATTTGAATAATGAAGTATTGACAGGAAAATTATTGGTATTGCTTATTTACTGTGTCTGTTTTTTCACCTCATCTAATGTGACTTTTTTTTTTTTATAAAAACAAACAAATAAGGTATTTTGTACATTCTGTACATTCCTCATGTGGGAAAAGGTGTTAACAGGGGGTTTTGCATGTCAACATCCGGTGCCAGGTTGGGCAGGCTGTATCATGAAGGTACTTAAGCAGCTGGTTCATCCCATTTACTTCCCATGGGTAAGAATGGCTCATTGAACTCCCTCCCCAGCTCTGGAAAGCCCCTCTGAAAATGTGATGGCAAGAAATGGGAAAGGAGTCGACTCACACTAGCAGTTTGAGTGCAAATATTTTTTTATACCTTCAATTCTATGGTGAATAAAATTGTATAGTTGAAGTTATTCAAATTATTGAAACGTAAGACACGTAGGCAGAATTTACGCAAGGGCTACAAAATAGCAGGAACTTATCCTTAGCTTTGCTGCAGCTCAGACCACAACAGTTCAGAAGAATTTTTTTTTGTTTCTCACAGGTGGAGAGCAAATTCTTTAATCTCTACATGTGCAGACAGTGAAGGAAGTCTCTACAAATCTCTTTGTTGCACATGCTTAAATCAACTCAGCCCATTGAGTTACAGTATCTACACTGAATGTGCTTGTTTAAATGTTTTTTAAAGAGGAGTAGATCCACAAAAGACCATTGTCCTTTACAGCACAATTGGGTAATTTCACACGTTGTTAGTTGCCATGAAAGCTGGTAGCTGAAAATGGAAATCGTGTAATGTTCTGTGTTAATTATAAGTATTTATTAAACTTTCTCTCAAATGTCTTGACTGTCCTTTTTTTTCATGCCTAATTTCAGTCTTTGTGCATTCTTATCTAAAAATATCATCAGTGTTTGATGCCTACAGCAAAGCATTTCCGACAAGACTTTATTATTGTCTGTCTACACTGTAACTAGGTCACCAATTATTACCTTTGTACGTGAAACCTGAAAAGGCAGAGGACGCTTTGTCAAGTCAGCTAGAATCCACTTTATTCACCCAGCTGTTATACAAACATGAATGATGCACATCCACTACAAGCTACAAGACACAATGCGATACGAGCTATTTATTTAATTTTCTTTTCGTATAAGCACACAAATAAAACTCTTAAATATAATAACTCTTATACAGTATCATGGTGCTCATGAAACTTTAAAAATGATACAATGATAATATATTTATCAGGCATACGTGGTGCATTATTTTTATCATGATTTTGGGGGATTTTTACCATTTATTACTATGTGATTGGTCAAAATACATAAACGTATATTCCTTTGATTTCTGGTGTTCACCAGGGGCCAGGAGACCAGTATAGTATAGTGTGCAACTGGGTTTTAAATGAAATTTCAGATTGGATATATATTTGGACCAGAACCATTCATTGTCTTGTAAACCAGCAGCAAGATCTTAAACTTCTTCATCTCACAGGAAGCCAATGTAAATGTGAAAGAACCAGAGGGATATGTTCATGTTTTTGGTCTTTGTGGGATTATGAACAGCAGCATTTTGGATTAGGTGCAGTCTCTGTGATTTTGTTTTAGACAGAAGTGTGAAAATTCCATTACTGGTGTCAAAACTGACAAAAAAAGGTTGTGGGGGCAAGTGGGGGCATGCACATGCTGAACAATAGGAGCCCGAAGTGGAACTCTGCATGTCTCCTTAGATTGAATAGATCTTTGATTACCAATCAACACAAATTAGTCCTTGACTTTCATGTATGATCAAAGACAATTCAGAACTCGACCATAGATAAGAGGGAAAAAGGCTCCTTAAACATTGTCGTGCCTGTAACAGTTATAACCTGGTTCTGTTTAATTTCTGTTGTCTGATGAATGTGTCATCCTATTTTAGCATTAAGTCAATAGTCTGACTGTGTATTGATGTCTTTTTTTTGTTTTAATTCAGTCTTTTTAGACTGTTGTGTGTAAAGTGGCACATGTGTAATCAGGAAGTATTTCTGTCCAAATTACCCCAAGATTTCTGGCTTGATCCGTTGTTTTTAACACAAGTGACTAAATTTGGTGCATGTTAAAATAAAACAAGCCATTAAAAAATTCTCTACTTTCTCTTTAACACAGTTATACATTATTACACACAAACAGGGGTCCTGCATGTTACAGACCCCGGCAATGCTGACAGTGAGTAAAACACAGAAGTTGAATATATCAAAAAGTTAAAACAGTTCAAACAATGATCAAATGAACCTGAAAGCAATAACAGAAAAAGACAGAAATTTAAAAGATAAATAAAAGTTATTTACAATAATTAAACAAAAGAAGAAAATAATCGCATATATGTTTTTTTAACTACTTGAATATAAATATTAACAACTAAAGCAAAGACCTGAGGTCTCATGCAGAAGCGTTTTGATGCTGAACAATAGGATGCCCAAAATGAAGTCTTGGGGAACTCCACATCATCTTTATCTGTAGTTCCCAACTGACACAAAGTAGGTCTTTTCCCCCAAGTAGAATTCCTATATATTCCGACCTGGACAGCAGAACCCCACCCAGTTTTCAAGCTGGTCTGATTGGATGGCTATTTCCAAGAGGTCAGTTTTAAAGATGTCTGTAAGGAGATTGTCTACTGTCTCTCCTCCCTGGTTGTCCTCATCATGTTGTCCACTGGTGTCCAGAGAGACAGTTAAGTCTGCATTAGGCATTTAACTTTAAATCTATTGATGATACAAACCATCACTTTGAAAGAATCAGATTCATTTGCTGTCATTTAAACACCCTCTTTAAACTTTTTGGTTGTGTGATGAAGAATACAGCATTTCCCAGAAGGTCATAAATAAAAAATTATGATTTCTCTCCATTAGTACAAGTAAATTTTTTTGTGCTGTACTCTTTTGTTATGACTCATTTTGCTATGAGACAATAAAGAAACACTTGAAACGGTTTCATTTGCTTTATTTCTGCAAACTTTTCACACAACATCCTCTTGGGGTTTTCACCTAATTAACTTAAATGCAACTTGCTAAAAGACAACAAATTGATTAAATTAAATTGCACACATTCGACTTCATTACAGGACCTTTGCAAGCCTTCTTATTAAAGAAGATCCAGTTGGTTGGATTTCAAACATTAAAAATGCAATTGCTTCATTTACTGCAAGTATTTGCTATTGAAAGAAATCATTTCTACAGCCAATTTGTCTCAGCAAACACTTTGTCAAGTCAAGACAAACTACATTTTTTTGTCTTTATTTACCCACAAACAACTCCTCTGAAGCACAGCCTTAAAGCAGAGAAGGCTAACCTGAGGCCTATGAGGGATAGCGACCATCTGCATCACTCTACCACAACACACCACACCCTGTCAAAAATCTCACCTCATTAACTTCAGCACTTAATGACAGACCAGGAGCTGAGATCAATTATGTTGCCTGCGTCACCATTAATTTCCCAGAGAACTGTCCCTCGCTGTCTCAGTGATCAATGTGCGCCCTGAAGTAACAAAGAACACGTATTCCCTTTTCACATTCCTTTCACCCAGTATTCCCTCAGGGGGGACGATTGCAGATAGGACCCCTCCTGACTTGGATCAGTGGATCAATGGCATGACTTTACATGTTACCCCAGTAATTCTTTGAATACCTTCAGTGACCTGCTTTGTGTGGTCTGAGGTCAGACCCATGGTTAGAGACTGAGAAATATCCACTCTCCCTGGACTTAATGAGCTCTGCGCTGCAAGTGCAGGGTTGGACCTCCCCTGTCACCTTCAAAACCTCCCTTAAATATTGGTTTCATAGAGTCAACAAGCTGTTGGAAACATTCCTCAGATATTTTGTTCCTAATTGACATGAGCTATGAGACTGGCTTCATTGGACTGAGATCTGGTGAGTGAGGAGGCCTTCGGAGTTCAGTAAGTGTTCATGTTAAAAAAACAAAAAAAAAATATTTGAGGATAATCTGTGCTTTGTGACATGGTGTATTATGCTGCTGGAAGTATTGATCAGAAGATACAATCGATACTATGAAGATAGATAGAAACATGTGTTTCATGTTGTTTCCACCAAGTTTCGACTCAACCATTTGAATGTGGAATGTGGACATCTGAAGTTGAAATGGAGACTCATCAGACCAGACAAGGTTTTTACATCACTGACTGTCTTTTCATCTTGTTTCATCTGTCATCTTGTTTCCTGTTGTTATCTGACATGAGTGGCAACAATGTGAGCTTCTGTTGCTACTAACTATCTGTTTTAACAAGAACTGTTCAGGATGCTATCCTGCATAACATAGTTGGAACTGAGAGCGGTTTTTGATAAGGGCAAAAAAACACTTCGCCCTCTCAAACAAACACGTCCATCCATCCATCCATCCATCCATCCATCCATCCATCCATCCATCCATCCATCCATCCATCCATCCATCCATCC
>JBAMHX010000004.1:5971708-5981969 GCA_037177515.1 Pseudomugil tenellus | reverse complement strand
CATCCATCCATCCATCCATCCATCCATCCATCCATCCATCCATCCATCCATCCATCCATTTTCTTAACTGCTTCATCCAATTCAGTGTTGCAGGTAGCTGCAGCCCATCCCAACAGTCATCAGGTGAGAAGCAGGGTACACTCTGGACAGGTTGCCGTCCAGAGACATGCCAGATTCACTTCTAAAAACAATTTAGAATGACCAATTAACCTAACATCCATGTTTTTGGATGGTGGGAGGAAGTAGGAGAACCAAGAGAGAACCCATGCAAACTCTGCAAAGAAAGCTCACTTCCCAACTGTTTGAGGTTCGAACGGGAAATGGAGTTCACTTATATATGGCCCTTTATTGTCATCTCTTGATGACCAGAGCGCTTTACAGTTCCTGCTATCATTCATTCACTCACACATTCACACACTGATGGCGGCAGAGCTGCCATGCACACCGGCGCGAGCCTGGCCACCAGGAGCAACTAGAAGTTCAGTGTTTTCCTCAAGGACACTTCAAAATGCAGACTTCAGACAGAGTGGGAACCGTACCCATGACCCACCGATGAAAAATTCGCCACACTACACCTGCGGCTGTGGCGCGGGTGTCATCAACTGGCAGGAATTGACCCATTGACAATAAGATCAGAACCCCCAGATTATATTGATAAAAACTGATTGCAAGAGTTATTGTTCAATGTGAGGACAATGCTGTTTACTAAACTGTTAAAAGAACAGTGCAGACCCTTTAAGAATAGTTGAGGTAGAGAGAGCAGAGCAAGATGCACATCACGTCAGCTTTGGGAGCAGAGGAAGCTAGCTGTGAGAACCTGATTGTTTAGAGATTTGCAACAAGCTTTAGCAACAAACACTACACAGCTCTTCTAGTTCCTGCAAAGTCCTGCGTCTGGTTCACCTCTGCTGGGTAAAGTGAGTTCAACCCAAAGCTAGTTGTAGCTTCTCCTCCACTCAGCCTTTGTTGGAATCACTTGATGTTTGACTTGATGCCTTTCTATCACTCCAACCAGTCTGCCAATTCTACTCTGACCTCTGACATCAAGAAAACATTTTCTTGCATGCAACAGCTGCTCACTGGATATTTTCTGATTTTCAAACCATTTCAGGCCAAGAAATTGTTAATTTAAATCCTTTCTTTTGCATCGGATACACAGTTTTAACCTCAGTGAGGCATCTTGAGCAGCTCTACATAATGGAATGAGTAGTTGCTATGCGATTGGCTGATTAGATATTACTGTTAAAAAACAAGGGGATCTAGTAAAGTTGATAGTAAATGTATTTGTGTGCATTTAAACATATATACAAACACAAGAGTGCATAAGTAAACACACCTGTTCATCAATATGTATGGAAATGGTATAAAGCAAGCACATCAAATCTGAAAGTAACCCTCAAACAGCAACAGCTCCATAATTAGATTAGGGATCTGGGAGCCCATTGCATTTACAAATGGTTATTGATCATGCAACAGGTGTGTCAGTCAGTCAGTGTATTCTTGTGAGAAGGAATCTTCCTGTTTACTCATCTGTGTACACACTCAGACACCTCCATGTGTATTAATGCCGTTGTTTGCTTGTGTGCATCGAGAGTGGCCTTGCTGGGTGTTTGTCTCTTTGTTCGTAGGAAGAAAGTGCGCTGCATTAATGCTGACATTTACAGCTATTGTCTTCTCCATCAAACCGTGCTCTCTGGGCCTTTAATTTGCTAATTAGACTGTAAGACCCCTGCTTATTTCAAAGGATCACTGTGTAGATGGTAATCTGTTTTACAAGATAATTCCCTAACTGGGATCTCTGCTCTGCATGTCCCAACAGAGCCTTTGTCAGGCCTCACCACACCATGGCATGTTTTACAGCTTTGAGCAGAGACGTGAAGTCTCGTGGTTGACAGATGGAGTTGAATCAGAATCCGTCCGTAGCAAGAGTTTGTGTTGTTTGCATCAGCACAGAAACAATAACTGTAACTGAACGGGCAAGATGACAAATGCGCCAGATGTGGCAGTGGTGGGCTGAGGTTTTTTTGTCATGGGGAATGTCAGAGGTTGTTTGCTGAACTGCTCACAATAACTGTTAGAGGTTACACAAGCTTCAAAAGATCAATGTTGGAGGAGATTTTAGAGGAAAACAACAATATTTTCCTCAAATTGAAGCCGAGGTCTTTATTTTCTTCAACTTCAGCCCAAAATGTCATCTGGTACCAGAGGTTTGTAAAATGACGATAGTTCATATGCTGTATTGGGATCTGATAGAGGTTAAAAGCTGCAACTGCAGTGTGGTCCCAACTGCATTTATTCTTCACCAGTAAGACATATACTCATATATACAAGTATGAACAAATAGTTGTTTGACCCGCACTGGACTCTGTCACTGACACACCCACAATCAGGTTTCCACGCAGTCAATCCCCAATGTACCCCAATGTTCTTCATTCCATTCACCTGTGTCTGATTAACTCTACTGCCATATAACCAACAGGCGCCAATCATTCCCTGTTGGACCTAATTGCAGCCTAGCCCAGTGATCTCCTGTTTCCCCTTTCCTGGTTCTGACTGACCTGCTCGACACTTGGACAATGTGTTCTCGCCTTCTTGACAACCCGGCTCCGACCCACGCCTGTTACTTGGATTCTCCGTCTCCTTGCGCTGCCTGGTTCTGACCCTCGCTTGGCATAAGGACACCGTTCTCTATTCTATCCCTCTGGATTCCGTGTGACAACAATAAACCTGTTGAATCCTCTTCTGTGTCCCTAGTTTCCATCATAACAATAGTATCCAAATAGACCTTGTGGTTGCAGAGATACATCTATTTCATTAAGGGGATATTATTTTCAAGCAGAGGCCCAAAAATACGCAAAGAAGGTTGAAACAGTTTTCTTTTAACAAACAGATTCTGTTTTCAGGAAGAAGATAACAAAACAACTCTGACACATGTTAAATGATCCATTTTCATGTTCATACTTTTAAATAACAACAATTTAGTGTCTCCAACATTTTGTGACTAGTCAAAGTAAACAGATAAAAAACATCTAGAACTTGATCAAAGTCTTGATCCTATCAAGATGATTGATTTATGATCACAGAATGAAAATCCATTTGTACCAGATGCGTTAAAGACACTGTTCAATTTAATAAATTCAAAAACCTGCTATTTCCATTTTTCAGTGTAAGTTGATCTAACCAATCAGAGCTGCACTACCATCCTTGTCCGTGAGTCTGTTTTCTCAGACTTTGTCATCAGTTCCTCCAAGACTGTCGACACGTACTACGTGTCAACAAAAAAGGTATAATATTAGTCTGATCAGACCAAGTAAGTGCATGTGTGTTGAGCTTGAGTCCCTGGTGAAGCTGCACATGCAGGCCTTTGGTAGTCCTGACGACCTGCAAAGTTCTGTCACATTTAGGTCGTCAGCCAGTACAATAAATACATCTCGAGGTTGCAGTTTAACGCTGCCGGGTAATGACCTTGTATCTTAAAGAGCTATACATTTTTATAATTAAACACTGGTATTTCTGAACAAACTGTGATACCCTCAAGCCTGCTCCGGTCAGAACATCACAGTTATCTTCTACCAGAGGCTGGAAATCAATCTCTTCCAGAGGTGCCTTGTGTCGTCCTGTTCCCACTGAATCATATCCCCCCCTCTCATATCTTTCCTCTGCACTGGCTATAATATACTGTACTCTTATCTTAAACTTGACAAAAGCCCTTCTCCCTTCTCCTTTCCTTTCATTTCTTCTTAGTTCCCTTTTAAAGCTCTTCTCTTCACTCACATTATTCTCAGAACACTTTTCTCATCTGTTAAAGTGAAAAAAGAAACCTTTTCAGTTCAATCATTGTTTCAGTCAGCAGCCAGGCTGTTTTCTGTGATTGCAGTAATCATTACCTCCACCACAGCTAATGGACCTTATTTCCAGTCATGCTTTGTTGCTCCCATTCAAGCATTTTACATTCAGTGACCTGCAGAGAATATGTCTGGACCCTGCACAGACCTAGCTGAAGCATGGTCTGAGTTGCACAATTCATCTGAGTAAATACATCATATCATAAATGAAGTTGTTGTTGGGAGAAGAGCTGGTTTCCTTTCCTGACCACCTCCACTTACAGACCTTCATAATCCATAACCTATATTTAATCATCCCCTGGCTCATATAGTCAGTTGTATGCTGGATGTCTGCACTAAGAACAACTTATGACCCAGGTTCTTTCATCTTTATTGCTTGTTCGCAGTACAAAACGTTGATCAGGGTCAGATCAGAGCATAAACAATCACTTTAAGCTGACATCCTGACAGCTAAGGGCAACTTCTGTCATCTCCATGGAAACATGTCCTTAAATGTCATCCTCATCAGCTAAAATCTCTGTATTTCTTTTAGCTGTTGTTTTACTTTGGCAGTGATCCATCTTCCATCCTGAATCACGAGTGGCTGGATTAACTTTAACAATCACTGCTTTCATTTACACTCTTGTACACACTGAAGTGGTCAACCCGCTCAATGTAGACCAGAGTCTTTGTTGTCAATGATTTTGTTGTTTTTGATTGGTCCAGTCATTTACATCCCGAAACTGATTCATGAAGTCATGAAAAGGGAAAGCAATCCAATGATTTAATGAAAAGACCAATGAAAAGTCAGTGTTTTATTAACCTTTCACTGGGATCCAACAGAACTGATTCCAATAATGTCTGTGCAGTGATCACTTGGTTAAATCTGGAACCACTCAAGGAATTATTTTTATCCTTTTGCATTTTCAGCTTCATGTAACTCCTAAAATTTAACCTCGCAGGTTTTTCTTGTCTTCATGCTCCCAAGACCTGATCAGAACAAATAATTAGATTGACAAGAAGCTGTTGGATCCATTTTATTGGAACCAGGTGTGTTAGTGCAGGGAAAGAAAACCAAACAAAAACCTGCCGGATACCGGCCCCCGAGGACTGGAGTTTGACACCCCTGATTTAGTGCATAAGCAGCAATTCTCGCAAAAACTCGTCAGCTAGATGTGATTTTACGAGAATTGCAGCACACGCAACGTCACCACTAAGCATTATTTTGGGGTTTTCTACATGCTGTGGAAAATTGGCTACAGATTTTCCAAGCCATCCTCCCTCATTTCCCTTCCTAAAACCCATTAAAACTCTGCATTTCCGGTTGTTTACTCCTTACCGCACCATCTTAACCGGTCACATGACCTATTACATGACGTCTGGGAATGCAGAAAAGAGAATAAAATGTTTCCCTTACACTTTTGCAATAACCTGCTTTATGGAAAGGTCTGAAAAACCACCTCTTGAAAGCGGAATTTTTTTTTAGCCATATTTGAGAGTTTTTTCAAAATGTAAATTTTTACTTTACCGGATATCTATTGCGATATTTAGGTTTTTCCGCAAATCCAGGGTTAATGGAAACAGACCTAATGTGAAGCACTGTGATCAGTCATGTGTGTCAGTGTTGCAAATCAACCGGGTTGTGATTGCAATAAATCACTGGGAAACACATGACAGATAGAGCTCAGCTTTGCCTTGTAATTTTTATCATTAGCAGAGTCAGATAAATGATAGAGATTTCACTAAAATGTATGTATAACTCAAAAAGGGGGGGTGGGGTGAGGGTCTTCAACTTATTGGAATATAAAGGTGTCAGTGATCTATAATTTATACAAATACAAACTCCTTCTCTAAATACAGCCCAGGCCTCAGTGCTCACCCGGGATTAGCTTGTTGGAGTTGGCTGTAAATAATCAAACTAGTCCACTCAGCATGAAACGCATTTTTTTTTTTAGTCAGAAACTTCACAACCAGAGGGGCTGAACATAAATATTTATTTTCTCAGTATCTGTTCCTGACAATCAAGGCAGCCCAAATGGTGCTGTTTAGAGCACTATCTTGAGCACTATTTAGCTACTGCACACAGGGAATGTGCAGTCACTAAATGTCCTCACTGAGAGAGCTACCCAACTACATAAACCTGTCCCTGCACTGAAACTAAACTTTCAGTGGCTTAATGTCCTGTGGAAGTCACCATACTGAGTACATCGATAGATCGGATGTATCTCAGCAAATATCTATATTTTTTTTTATTTGTAATACTTCTGTCTGGATTTTTTGTAGCATATTATTATTATTATTATTATTATTATTATTATTATTATTATTATTATTATTATTAGAGTTATACACTGGTTGTGTGTGATTTGTTGGTTTGTGGTCTCAGGGACAAAATTAATTACAATGTTTTCATTCTTCTTAATGTAAATCACTTTTTACTGCAATTTTTTTGTATGAAAAGTACTTTAAGAAAATTCATTCAGATTTGGCAATTTTATTATGCATCCACCTTAATTATCAAAACATACCAGCTATCAGTGATATCGAATTGATAAAGAATCTTGAAATACCACACACACACCCACACACGCAGTGCAACTGACATGTTTTTCTTTAGAGGCATCTTGAAAATACGTCAACTCACTTTTTTTTCTTATTAGTGAAAGAAGCTTGACTTGCACATACTAAACAGAACAAAGACTGAAATACTCAGCAAGTGTGTGTCATTAATGGGTGTTGGTAGACTGTGTGTGTGTGTGTGTGTGTGTCATACATGTACCCAACTGAAACACAGCACAAAGGCAAAGGAAGCCTGAACAAAACAGGGACAAACCTGAAATCAATAAGAAACAAAAAAGGCACGGAAAGCATGAAGTTTGACACATACACACACACACAAACACACACACACACACCCTGTCACATTAGGCCTTCTGTGTTTCTCTGCCCCATTTCTTTCTGCCAGGGCTGAGATGAAATATTAACAAGGAGGACGGCACCCTAACCCACATACTGTTTCCTCTGCTGCCAATTTAACTTACTGCTGTAACGGGCACGGAAGCGGAAAACACACACACACACTCACAACGAGGATCCTCGCCGGGTCTTGCAATGAAACAACCCACACACAACTGGACCTAATATTCCACACAGAGGACAAAAATCCAACACGGATTACCATCAGCATATAGAGCAGACTTTTCCAGCATTTAAATAACATAAATCAGAAATGCTGCAGCCTCTAAACACACACACACACAATTAAAGTGTGTACTGCATTGATACACCCCAGGATGCCTCTACACATCTCTGACAAAAGCTATTTTGCTTCATCGACTTGTGAACAGTCGCTGAAGACTGAAAGTCGTCCTCATGGAGCGGCCTGTTTATCTTTCTTGTAGGTAGATTGAATACAGTGTGAAGTTTTCCCATCACATGCTCATCAGATAATCCGACACACTCTGAATACCTGCCATTCAATAATCAATTTATGTGCTATCTTTTAAATTACACTGTCAAACCATCTCTGTGCCTCCGCTGCTTCCCCCCCCCCCCCCAAAAAAAAAAAAAAACATCTGCTGTACAGGCTGTCCTCTCTCCATCGGTTCCCTCCTCTCCGTTAGGCAATTATAACAGTTAAAAAATAATAAGCAGCACATTTTCCAGAATGAGTGGAGTCCTCTTTAGAGGTGAAATGGTGTTCAGGAAGCAAACAGGATTTGAAGCTAAACAGGAAGGCTCTCTGGGAGAAGAGAGTTGTCACTTTTCATTAGATCTGGTCACATGGAAGCAGTTCTCAGCTCGCCTTGACACCTAACCAGCATCCAAACAAGGAGGCAAAGAACTGCCCTTCTTCCTCCCGTCTGTTTGCATCAGTTATTGTAATCACACCTCTACCTCTGCCCTGTTTGCTTGTGTTTTCTTTCTCATCACACCATTTTGTCTGCCAAACTGCAGAATTAGAGACTGTTAGAAAGCGGCTGGGTATAGAGTCTCGTCTCGTCTCATCTCACTCACCTTTGAGATCATTTGAACGTGCTGCTTGTTGGCTCATCTGCCTATTTAATCAGCCTACTCTCTCCACTCCTCACCAGTACTCATTGTACCAACCTGGGTTGTCCGACCTCTGTCGAATCCTTCTGCTTTCCAGCATGCCAGGCCTTCCCCGATAAGTATCTTCTTGTTTTGCTGTGGACTTTCAGCCCTGCTCCTTAGCAGTCACTTTCAGTTTGTTTCTTTTGGTTTTGAAACCAACTTTGGTTAATACTGTTGTTAGTACTGCTACTCCACTTCCCTTTAGTTTTCCACTGAGTTGTCTGCACGGATAGTCTTGAAGCCATGTACAGACGACATACAGTCTGGGATATGTTCAGATAGCACCTGGAGCTCGTCAGTTTTGTTAGCTAGTGAGCTAACGTTACCCACCACAACAGTTGGAAGAAATGGTTTAAATCTCCACTGTTTTCACTCTGCCTCACTCCTGCCCTGCATCCTCTTCTCTTTCTTTTCAACTCCATTGGGATTTGAAGGATTATTTCACTGATAATCTTGAATTTGGAAAGCATTATCAGTTTATCTCAGTGGTAAATAAGTCTAGTTGCCATTAACACTCACCATAACAAGTCTTATAAGAGCAGAAAAATATACAGAAAATCTTTTGTACAGCACAGCTTCTTACCAGCGTGAACAGTTTTCTCGAACAACCCAAATTGACAGCTTATGTGTTGAAAAAGATGCATATATTTACAAAAAACAAAAAAAAACCCCAAAACATTAAGACAGAACAACTACAGTTTGCAGCCACCTAGCGGCGCATTCTAGAATAGTCTGTTAAAACTGCGAAATGCAGACAAATAGCACAAATTGTGTTATCATACCCTGGTCTGGTCATTCTCTTTATCAGGTCCACCTTGCTAGTACAGATTGTCCCTCCATTTTTTCTTTCAGAAATACTTTAGTTCTTAGTATTATAGATTCAGCCAAGGATGGCTTTAGACAGGGGCAAGAGGGGGCAACGACCCCTCAAACAAACACCTTGCCCACTCAAATCAAATCCACAGGAAATGGTACAAGCTTCCTAAACTTTCTCCCTCTTCTAAAACAAGCCGTAAGCCAGCTGTACAGGATGTACTGCAATGGTCAGCTACTGGCAGGAATCAGTGCACTGAAAATAATGTCTGGCCCACCTGATTTTATGGATAAGTTTCAAAGTGTACAGGTTTCCCTGTACAAATAAATTTTTACTTTGCCCTCCACACAGAATGCCATAAATATTTAAAGTATAAAGACTTATTTAAAATAAGACCATGAAATAAGAGTTTACATAAAATGTAAACTATGATGTAAATAATTATGTATCACATATGTGACGGCCCTGGTGGTGCCTCTTAATCGTTTTGTAGGTAGCTGACGTCATCCGGACCAGCAATTAACAGCACCTGAGCCTATAAAAGCTCAGGCCTTCTCTTCTCTCTCTCTCTCTATCCTCCGCAGGCTGGTTTGTTTGTTCAGACACTGATTGGCAACCACTTTACACCACTGACACCAACCTTTACATGCTGCATAAACTTATTTTCTGATAGTTACTTAAATAAATATATATATTTTTGGAGCAGCGTGTCCTCCCCTCTTTTTTGTCACGTTTTACTGCCTGGGGAGTTCACCCTGAAGCTAGCTACAGCTTCTCCATTCAGACTTCTATCCAGTTTGTAAGCAGTTTAACACCTATTTCTGTTGGAGTTCTCAGATAGCCAAGGCAACAGAAGAAAGTAGCACGGTTAGCAAAATGTCACAGAAATGTTTCACTTCAGGACCACAAATACCAGAGAAAAAGACAAGGAAAAATAACCCACAGTAACACAGGGAGAACAAGCTAACTCTGCACAGAAAAGCCCGAGCCCAGTTTACATTAAATTTACGTCATTTATTTTTATTATGACATAACATCCATCCATCCATTTTCTACCACTTATTTCCAAACGAGGTCACGGGGGGCTGGAACAACCACACACACCTAAGGTCAATTTAGAGTACGCAAGTAGCCTATCCCCAAGGTGCATGTTTTTGGACTGTGGGAGGAAATTTAAGTTCATAAAGAACCATTTTGTTTCTTTGTAGTCTGTTAGTTCCTTATGACAAGAGTTTGCTTAGAGTAAGCACAGATCCAGGAAAAGTATTCTTCTTTACATCCCAAATTATGTGTGGGACATGGTGTACATTTTCTTTCACGCATACATTGCTTTTATACCAGTGACTATAAATTACTGGACAGCGCTTACCATCACGTGACTCATTTCTGAAGAGCGGATTTGAAGCCAATAGGTGGGTCCTACCATCGCCATCTTGGTGTTTCGTCATTATCGGACGAAAAAAGAAACAAGAAAAAAAAAAGAGAGAGAGAGGAGAGAAGGGGAAGGGAAGAGAAACGGATCGGGAGA
>JBAMHX010000004.1:5959997-5971608 GCA_037177515.1 Pseudomugil tenellus | reverse complement strand
GTGGAGTTTAAGCCAAGAGGTGGGTTCTACCATCTCCATCTTTGTGTTTTGGTATTATCGGACAAAACACCCCTCCCCCCCCCCCCCCCAGAGTTTACATCACAGAAAATTGGACCCATTAAAACCTTTTTTAAAGCCACTCTGTAAACATGTTTATTTCAGCTGTGAAATCTGACATTTTAACATGGGAGTCTATGGGGATTGCCTGCGATTGGTGCTAGTCATCTAGGGGTGAGTTGAAAGTATTTCCATTTTATGTATTGGCGTCTCCATCAGCAGCCAGAAATTGCCGCTTGTTTTATACATGAGGCCCCAAGTGTAGTCTTCTGCTGCGTTAAGGCTGGAGTTGTGTGTTGGAAACAGGATATTTGATTTCCCATTGTGCTTTCATCATTTCCAGCAAGTCTACCCATTCTCTAATGACATCAACAAAACATTTTGATAGAAACAACTGCTGCTCACTGAATATTTTCTCTTTTTTTCTGTAACTTTGGAGATTGTTGTGTGAAAATACCAGTAGAATCTTTTAGATGCTAATACAGATGTATTAATGTGCTTTTTTGGGTTCTGATTCAATCTGAACATCAGACATTTGGCCAATGAAGACATATATTCCAATATCAAATCTGTTTATGTAAGCATTATTGCAACAGCTTCTTTTCAATATGCAATGTCAAAGAGAATGTGTTGGCATGGAAGCAAGATGTATGTTAATACTAGATCGTGGGACAGTGTTGCAGACAATGTGGTTTGCAGTAAAGGAGCAGGAAGAGAGGCATTGTATCTGCTGAACAAGACTTCTGATCTAATAGCTGCTCTTTAATCTGGCCAGAAGGTCTTCATGTAGGTGATTTGCAAGAAATTTTAGTTTAATTTTAAGATGCTACAAAACAAGACTCTGCTAGTTGCAACTATGTAATATCCTCGACAGGTTTACATGGATTAGGGAAGCCATCGTTAACTGTGCACTGTGAAATGAACCTGTCATGCCCAAGAAGCTACAGCCATGAGCAAAACAATCCAAGCTGGAGATTAACGCTTCTTTCTTTACCTTCCTCGCGTGTCACATTGTCATGCAGGATTACAGCATTTTAGCTAGCAGACTTTTCCAGAGTTATCCTTGACAAACTGATTGGTTAAAATGATGAACTGAAATTTTTTCTGTGGGTTTAAACCCTTCAGATTTTACAGTCTGCTGGAAACGGAACAATATTTTAACCTTAAAACTGGAAACCTTGGATTTAAGCATATTTACATTGCTGACTAAATATTTCAAAATTGCAAACATGCTAAATTTCTTCCCCATCAGACTTGCCGCAGCAGGTGTTTGGTAACACTACATCTTAACTAGAAACTAATTGAAATGTTTTATGAACTGAATCTCTTGCATATTTGGCTTGGTATTTTGTTCATGAAATATTTGCACCACGCATTTGCACACAGTTTTCTACATCAGTCATAAATAATCAAACTACATCTCAGTTATGTTTTGAGATTTCTCTCCAACATAAAAACCTAAAAAAACACCACTAGTAGTACTGACCACTAACTACTATGTAACATTTGTTGTTTTGGGGGGGAAATGTAGGTCTATGCAAGTTTTAAAGTCTTGTAATATCCTTCAGTGTTACAATAACAAATTCTCTGGTTGAAATTGAAGATTTCCAATTTCAGTAGGTACATAAAAAAGGGTTAACCCTGCACAATAATTTGTTGGCCATTAAAGCTCCTTTTCTGGACTTTGCAATGGTTTATGGAATTCACCTCAATACACAATCCATGAATGACAGTATAATGTCAGTATCAGAGCCCAATACTAAAATGGCTTGAATTGGTTCCAAATCTAGTTTCAGAAAGACTTACTCCATATTTTCTGATGAACAGTTTTCCAAAAAAAAAAGATCCTTTATATGATCAAATGAAATATTTTCAGCTACATCTAAATCAAACGAAGTGAAATATTTTCTGAATGTTTGCTGCACAGTTTTATGCTGCAGTTTGAACTGTTATACCTCACTGGATGTACAGTATGACTTCATATATGGGAACTGCTCTGTTTGTCTGAGGAATGGTGTTACTTTAAAAGATGAAACTGAATATCTTCTAAGCTGTAAAACCTGTTAGAAGCTAAGACTCATTGATGGTTAATTTCTCACCATTTAGAGTCCCAACCGTTTTTCTTTCTGGGCGTTTCACGTTTTTGGTTATTTTGAGACAGTAAAAATTAGAAGTTTTGAAAAAAGAAACGAAATCAGTGAATCCTTTTCTGCGTGGGAAAGAATGCCCAAATTTTTGCGGTTTTCTGGCTAGTTGTAGTTTTTATCAGTTCCTCCTTCTGTTTGTCAGACTTGATGTTGTATTTCCTACCTTCATCATCTTCTGTGGTGCCTCTCCTCCTATTGTCTCTGCAGTGACCGCTGTGTGAAGACGTTTTGAGCCTTGAACACTTCCAGAGGCCATTCCTCTTTCTGAGCACAGATGTTAGAGCACTGCTGTGATCGGTAAAAGGCTGGAAGTCCATTATGTCCGCCACAGCTGAGGTTCACAGACAGTGTGCTGACCTCTCTGTCAGATCCCATCACGTCTTGGGAGAAAAGTCAGCAGATGTCTAGTTTCATCCTGATGGTGGGCTGTGCTTCTACACTGACGTGTAGAAGTAGAATCTGGATTATTCAGCAGATTTTCTCTGTTTAGTTTCAGTAGGTGAATGTTCTCCACTCCCAGTCAAGCAGAAATCCCTCTGGCTGTTAGGAAAATGTTGCTGAAGGCAGGACTCATTGGAACACACAGAGGACATCAGGTAGAAAGATCAAAGTTGTGGTGTTTAAAACAAAAGTTTGTTCGACTGAGAAGACAGCTCAGGAAGTCAGTGTACCAAGTCTCTGAAGGTCTGACCCTGGAAACAACACTTTTATCCTGCTTCTTGACTTATTTCAGCTGATTCAGCGCCTCTCCAAAGCTATACACACAGATACTAAGAGACACTTTCCAAACCAGAGCCACTCTGCAGTTTGTATATGTAGTTTGCAACATTTAGCAGGTCACTCACCAACAAAGGATGTCAGATCAGACTCCTGACTATTTTCCTTTGCAGGTCGTGCTGATGCCACTCCAATCTTGGGCTGCCCCAGTCATTTGATTTCATGATTAATCCCAGTTTTGAACATCCTTGTTAATTAAAAAAAAACCCTAAATAAAATCACTTTTCAGAAGACTTTTTGCTTCTGAGTTGCAGAGGAAGCATGTTAGTGTGTGTGTGTGTGTGTGTGTGTGTGTGGTGGAGAGGGGGGAGTAAATGTAGATATTTGTAGAAAATAAAAGGACTCAAACTTCTTCTATGTATAGTTACTGTTCAAGCAGGACAGAATTACTGTGATGTCAATGCTTTTATCGACATCTGTATTTTTTGTATTTAATTTCAGAAATGTGGTAGTTTCCATCTTTATTTTCACTTTTCAAGTATTATTTATAGTTTTTTTAATTTATTTTTCATGATTAACAGCAGCTATTTAACTAAACCAGCTAAATGTTTTACCTATGTTTCTGAACATTAAGAAGTTCCAAACCATTTGTGTACTGTAACAGAGAGAAGATTCTCTCTGAGAGTAGAAGTCCTGAAATCTTACCCATGTTTTTTCTATGAGAAAAATCCAGAGTTAAGGTGTAGTTTCAAATTATTGTTTACAAAACAGAGAGGATTGAGTTGGGCTGGGACTTCTTGGTTATTGTACTTTGTTGCTGTATCACTTTGTTGTGTTGCTATCAAAACTTTAAAATAAATAAAAGGTAAATACCGAGTGTTCCTGATTGGTGTCTTAAAAGTGATTGATTTATATGTTGTACAATAATTGTACCAAGAAAATGACATCCCAATCTGCTGTCCATCCAGTTAACACTGAAAAGGTTTCAGATGATGACGGAACAGAGAAGCTCTGCTGCAGAACCGCTTTCATACAAACCTCTGATCTATTCTGAATGAACTTTCAGAACTCTCCAGCATGCACAGTAAAACTCCTACATGTGGTCCAGAACCTAGCAGAGCATTGGCTGTTCGATCTGTCACAAAGGTCACATGACTGTCCACTCCTCAGTGATCTTCACTGGCTCCCTATAGCTGTCTGAATCTAATTCAGCAAGACATCTGGGTCTGACGCAGATGTTCATACTTGGTGGTTCAGGTTGTGCTCCTTCTGGATCACCGGCTTGCTCTCAGAAACATTGCCTGGTTCTGTCAATCTCATTTTCTTCCTTGTGGTTCTATAATGCTGGAAAAGGGAAACCAAATGGTCCATCCCTGCCTGAAGACTCACTTCTTCAGAAAACAGCTTCTAAATACGTCTGTTAGGTTCAGTTCAGTTTGGCTTTGTACAGCACAAACTCATAACAAAGGTTTTTAAAATATTCACACAGCAAAGTCCAAGTCCAACTGCAGAGTTCACTTTATTTCGATCCAATTATAATCCAATCATATATAGCTAAGGAGATCGCTGAGCTCCCCCAAGCTGCTCATTTCCACCCTTATAGTAATTTCCACCCTATGTTATAGTCCTACTTTCATATTATATGTATATATTATGAGATTCTTAGATAAGTTGATAACAAATCAACAGAGTCTTGGCTATGTTGGGATGTCTTCAACATTTTGTGACACCTGTTGCAAACGTTTGGCAAAGTACGCTGACCATTTATCATGGAGTTATGCTGAATATGGGCCTATCTGGATCAGTCCCAATGTAAAGGAAGTTTTACCTAGCTCGGTTTTCAGAAAAGAAAACCTGAAAATCTGTCATTTTCTGCATAAAGTTGCTGAGAGACACAGACAAGCAGATAAAAAAGCATAACCTCCACCATCTCCTTGGCAGAGGAAACAAATCCATCATATAATCCACATTAGCCTAATTTATATCTGTGTTCATATAAACCAGTTCATAAAACATGATTACCCAGCTAAGAATTGCAACAGATCTTCACTTTGAGTCAATCCTCCATCCTCTGCTGCATCTGGAGACAGTGGAAAGTTAAAACCTCACTTTTTGGAAAAGCTATATCCAAACCAGAATCAAGAAGAAAACCCTCATCTGAACCAGGAAGGATGGCCATAGAAAATAAAGAACAAAATTGAGGGAGACGTTCAGGACGTTATGGGGTATAATTTACTGAGCCTAGCATAACTTACTCACATTAACTCTGGTTTTCAGGTCTGGTTCTACCTATAATCTGCTCTGTAAGCAGATTATGTTCTTCTAGTTGACACCAGTGGTTCTGAGTGGACTGAAGCTGTCAATGGTTGTGTAAATGTTTGTGGATGCATCCTATGTTGGTGTGAAACAATCATATTTTTTTATTTGCCTTTTTTTTGCTTATTGCTGGGTCTAATAATCTGCTGTTCTGGTTGGTGGTTTGTCTTTCTAGCTGCACCTGATCTTTTTTTCTGTACAGTTTCCAAATAGGCATGTATCCTCTCCAGGTAGCCTACAAAAGCTACCTGCCACTGTCCAAAATATCACTTATTCCCTCCCAAATCTCTCCCGGAGGGAGTTTAAGTGACTGGCTTCTTATTATGGAGAGGTGGCCACCTCTCCAGGGTGTTCCCTGCCTCCTCTCACCAACAGTGGCTGCTAGGACAGGCTGCAGAGTTAATCTTAACTCTGTTGCAGGTTGATTTCCCCATTTAATTAATCACATGGCCTAGTTAGGTTCACTCAACAAGTCTTAGAGCCAGTTAACAGTCCACATTAACAGCAGTAAATCAGATTCATTTCCAGTGATAGTTGGATTCCGCCAAGGCTTACCTTTATCATCGATGCTGTTCTGTCATAACTTATATGGACAGACTTCCTAGGCACAGCCGAGATGTTGAGAGGATCCTGTTTGGTGACCTCAAAAGCGGGTATCTGATTTTAACAGATGATATGGCCAGATGTGGTAGCTTGGGCACTCGGTTAGGATGCATCCTGGACGCGTCCCTGCTGAGCAGTTCCGGGCACGTCCCTGTGGGTGGAGACCCAGGACATGCTGCAGGGATTATATCTCTCGGCTGGCCTGGGAGCACCTCTGGATCCCCCCCCCCGGTGAGATGGCAGATGTGGCTGGACAGAGGTAAGTCTGGGCTTCTCTCTTTAGGCTTCTCCCCATGGGAGCCAACCCAGTATAAGCAGTAGAGGAGGGATGGATGGATGGATTATGCGTTTTTATAGTGATGGGAACATGTCTCCAGATGTAATACTCCGAGTGTATAAACAGTACTTAAATCCATCCACCCACTGTAACAATGGACCTCGGAGGCCAAACGGAAGTTTCAGTATTTATTATAAAGTTGTGGGACAGGCTGAAATCGGCATCGGGGAAACAGACAGGAGTCAGAGCCGGAAGATCCAGGGAGCAGGCAAGAAACAGAGTCCAGGAAACAGACAGGAGTCAGCAACAGGAGATCAATCCAATAAGGTCCACAGAGTAGCAGGTGAGTCGGAGCCAGGGAAGGGGGAAACAGGAACAGGCGCTGAGGACGAGAAAAGGCTTGTGGTGTAGACAATGTCAGACAAAGGAATGACTTGTGAGCTGAGTGTTATATGGGAGTGAGGGTATGAGGAAAAGGTGCAGGTGATCAGGCATGATGAGTCTGGTGGCAGGTGAAGGTAATGGGGCTGATTAGCTCTGGAGCAGGGATGTGAAGGGACCAAGGCATGACACCCACCATCATCCTGCACTGAAGTGATCAGTTGTCAGATTTGGACTCTTTATTTGTGATATTGAACAACACTTTTATATTGGTTTGTTTGTTTTGGTTTCCTAACTACCTAAAAGTCATGGAACAACTTTCTTAATATGGGCTGCCAGTCATAATAACACTCTCAAATATGGCCTAGTTCTTCAACAAACACCAAGAGTTTCATGAAGCTGTTCCATTTTTCTTCCCCTCTTATGTCTGTCCCTGCTGTATCACTCCACTCCAATTCAGTGGTTGCTGTAATAACAGTAGAGAACATCGTTAAAGCTAACTACTTACCCTTCCTTCCTTGGACTTGCTTCAAAATAATCTTTCTGCTTGGCTCGAATTTTCTCTTACCTCTTTGTCTTTTATTGGATAGCCACAGAAACACAGTCACCCCACGCTCAGTGGGTTTTGTTTTGACACTGCTGCTGGTTGGATCTGAGGACTATGCTTCTAGCTGAACCCATATCAAACTAAACAAATTTAATGAGCTCATTCTAGTCACTGATTTCACTCATTCCAACAGGATACATTTATTACTTAAAAGTGACATCTAGTTGCATCTCTAACAGAAGCTTTAAAGATGGAGCACAGCCAGATTAAATGAAAACCATTTTCAACACCATACCAGGATGTCAGACAAGCATCCTCTCTCACATTAGTTAAACTGTTTCTACCAGATTTTAAACTTTAAAGAGATGGATTCTGATGTCAAGATTTCCTGGAAACTGTCCACAGCATGGTCTGTGATCTACCACCAAACTGTAAAAGATGAAGATATTTCTCTGCAAGTCCGGCACAGCTTGGTGACATTTAAACAGAAAATGAAGGAGATGCCTCAAAGTCACACTTTTATTCGCCTTTCTGTAAGACTATTCATCAGCTGCTTCTTCTTCATTCTGTAAAAGATTAGGGTAGAGCAGTGCCCAGATCTGGTCCTCAAGATAGAACCCTGGAACTTTAAGATAAATTCCTTTTTCAACACACCTGAAAAAAATGGCTAAACGCCTTCATTGCCACGTCATCCACCTGTATTGAGGCGTGGTAACAAACTATCTGATTCAGCTGTGTTGGAAAAGGGTTGCACCTAAAAGTTACAGGATAATAGATTTTGAGGATTGAATTTGGGTGGGGTAGAGGAATCTATAGGCTCATAAAGCAGTGTTTTTCAACGCTGGTCCTCGTGGAACATTGCCCTGCACGTTTTAGAGGTAACCCTATTCACACACCTCACTCAAATGAATGGCTCATTAATAGAGTCGCAGAGAACCTAACGAGCAGTTTAATGAACCTGAATCAGGTGTGCTGGTGTTGGAAGGAACCAAATCCCTGGAAGGAACCAGTGTTCCCTGAGGACCAGGGTTGAAAAACGCTGCGATAAAGCAAGACATGGGCTGTGTCTCAATTCATGCACTGCACACCTTGAAGTACGTAGGCTGCATACTACACAGTGTATATTCAGGTTGAAATGAGAAAGCCAGGGTAACAGCATCACAGATGTGCTCCAGACCTTTGTTGTTGAGCAACTTCATATGTTGTTTATCCAATTAATTAACGCAATAGTTGACAAAAACTCAGATATATAAAATATATTAAAAATACTTTAAAGTACTTTGGGTTGTATTTATTTTGTATTTACATGTGTGTCTAAACTAAAAAATCGTCTAAACAAAGTGTGGACACATTTGAAGTGTGGACCCTGAGTACTCTTCGATTTGGGACAGTATTTTGCGCACCAATATGACGTCATGAATTGAAACCCAGCCATGGTCATACTGATGACTACATCAGGTTTCTTGAAAATAAGAAGTCGGAACTCCGGCTGTCTTTTTTTTTCCATCAGTTCATGAGTGTATTGGAGCTATACAGGCCAGCAACCATCTATGACTTTGTCTAGACCAAATATGGTCAAAATGCCAGAGACAGTAACAACAGCTTCCTTCTCTGCCATCTCTTTACAGGTTTGTTCCTAGCAGCTGGGTCTGTTCAGATTGGTGGTATGATTATAAACATTTCGACAGAACTTGCACTAAGGGCTCATGATGAGGGTACAGTAACTAACACAATTGGTGTGTGTTAACAACCACACATCAACCAGTAAGAAAATGACTCAGCTGGCAGTTTAATTCTGAGATACTTGTAATTTCTTGATCTGAAATTACACCACAGACAATTTCTACTTATCCACTGTTTAATTCTTCCCACCTGGTCTACTGTGACAGACTTTTCATGTGTTTAAATAAGAAAGCCAAATGGTTTTCAGGCTGTACACAATGCTACTGCACAAGAAGAGAATTTGCTTTCCTAAAAGAGCACAAATCCGCCCGGTTTCAGCTCTCAGATTTAGTTACCTGTGGTTTTAAAATACCCATCCTCACTTTTACACATCTATGTGGTCAGTTCTCCCCACATTACTGATCTCATACAAAAACACTTTCCAAGGCGATCTTTAGATCAGATACTAGTCCAACGTACACGCTTCAGGACCAGACACGATAGATCCTGTCAAGCACTGTGGAACATGCTGCTTCTTGCTTTGAGATGTTTAGATTCTGTAGATGCTTTTAAGAAACAGTTAACGTGTTCTTTTAAGGGTTTTATTCAAACGAGAGGGTTTTTAATTGTTTGTGTTTTCTTATTGTCTATAGTCTTTTTTTTTATTAAATTTAGTTTTTTATCAAAATGCACAATATGGTTTTTATCTGTGAAAAGTGCATCAATAAAATTTCTTTTCTTTTTTAAAGAGCAGTTTATAAAAAACAAACTATGTGATGTCAGTATTTGTTACCAAAGAAGATTTCAACCAAATCAGTTGCCAGATTTCTGAAGCTATTGGCTGCTTCATCAGCTTCTACAACCATCCAAACATAAGAAATCTGGAATGTTTAATACTTCTTAGTGATTGGTTGGATGAAAGCTTCTGCAATTACAACACTTCATAACAAAACTTGCATTGTTTTTTTCTACTCCAGCTATGCATTTTAAGTGCATAGCACCAAAGCAACCCTAATGCTGCTGTTTTCTGCTGACGTAGCCTAGATTATTCATAGGAGTCTTGTCTGTTGTCTTCAGCAGAAAGGTTGATGAACATGTTAGTAGATGAAGCTAAAACTTTAGCTCAGATTAAGCTGCAGCTCAGATTACATTGTTGCTTAGCAACCACAATCTTGACGAGTAAAACATGAAGACAGCTGCAGCTTTTATCACTCGACCGATCTTTAATTTAGCCCGTCACATGATCGGTGAACAGAGAAGGATCACAGCCCACTGAAGTCAAATGATTTAGAAACCTTTAAATTATAAACTGCACACTGACACGATTAATTCAACATGTTACACGAAATCTGATCCAGACTTCAGATCTTCAGAGTCCACAGTTTTACAAACCATCTCATTTTAAGCACTAAACAGTGCTAAACAGTCCACATTTTCCCAGACATGTCCTCTTTCTGAGCATCAGGACACACTTCAGGCCAGGATTATCTGATTCGGCTTCATTCTAGCCTCAAATATGAGCAGAGAGGACGACTGTGTAAAACTTTGGAGAAAGTGTAAATGAATGTCCTCATGAGGCCGTTTAACACTGTAATGACCATTATTCCTGTCAATGACAAAGTGACTGTTTTCTTTAGATTGAGAAGAATATAAATTTAATAATCAAGAATAAAAGAAATTGAACATACATTAAACATTAAAACAAGAAGTGAGACAATACATTAAGACATACAGACATGATACAAGGTTATAACCCGGGGAGAATATCTCCAGAGATCTGTTGTCACACAGAAGTCTGAAACTATTCTGCCCTGTCACTTAGAGGCACCTTTGTTTAAAGACTTTGCTCAAGGTAATTAATGTAATTAAGCTTATATATGAAATTTCCACAACAACACCTTAATCAGCTGAGGCGAAGATGAAATAGCTTTCCATCATGTGACAGCTACTCAACTGCTTCGTTAGCTGTGTCTCCATGACAGAGATGAAGTTCTCAGCATAACAACAGCGTTTGCTTCTTCACCTCCTCGGCAGTTTGAACAACAGGGTTTCTGTCTGATTTTCGGGTGTGTGAGGTCACATATTTTCCAACATGTGCAATTAAGACTGCTGGTTGCGATGTGATCACCCCTGCATGCATAAGCATGTCTGTGTGTGTGGCATCTGGATGAAACTCCACTGTGTGCAAAACAAAAACCACGGAGATATTAATGAGTTGCTGTGGCATAAATAATATAAATAAGATCATAAGTTTAGCATTTACAGCAAGGGAAAAGAGGAAATGTCATCTTCAGGCTTCAGGGATAGCAGGTTGTATTTTGTGAAGCTGTTTCTATCTCAACTTTGCATCCTTGAGTTAGGACATAGAATAGGTCATATTTGATATCATGTGATGTGGTAATCTAAGTAGATTAAAAATTATTTTACTGCTTGTACAATGAACAGAAGCAGAAATTTAAAACAATAATTTGCAAACTAGATCACAATATTGGTCAGAGAACCGGCATTTAGGCTTTATTTTAGGTTCTATGCATGCATTTCTCTGATTATCCAACAACAAAAACGTAGGGATTTTTCCAGTCAACATAACAAAACTCTTCACCAGACACACTCGGGTCTACAACAAACTGGTCACTTGTGACATGTTGTGAAACCCAGTGGTCATGTGCTGCATTACAAGAATTCTACAAGATAAACAAAAAACAAAGAAAAACTAAAGTCAACCAATCAAACATTAATGAATTAGCTTTTTCCATAGTTTTAGGCTGAATCCATTTCTACCCCTTAAGCTGGATTTATGCTTGTGTGGGGGTCTGTGTAAGTGTCACCGCCATAGCCGGTCCTAGCCATTCTAATGCCCTAGGTCTGGTTGGGGAGGGGGGGGGGGGGGGGGGGGGGGGGGGG
>JBAMHX010000004.1:5935906-5956745 GCA_037177515.1 Pseudomugil tenellus | reverse complement strand
TATATATATATAAACATACCACACTTGGTTTCCATGGAGATGTATTACATGTGTTTCATCATCATGTTAAAAAAAACAAGAAAAAATTGTGTAGCACATATTGACCGTCAACTAATAAAAATGCAATTTTTAATGGCAAACATGTGATGCATTCAAAAGCAGCTTCCACTTTATTTATTTTGCATATAAATCTTTTCAAATAAGTCTTGTTTAGGTCATAAGGAAAAACTCTGAAGCAACAAAGAGTAGTTGAAACGGATGTTCCGGATTGTTTTAGCTCTCTTTCTCCGTCAGGTTCTGCAGTTCAGTTTTTTTTAGGCTCCTGTTGTGCTGAAGCAAAAACCCGAACGGCTTCATCTGCTCTGAAATGTTGAGACAGTGGTTGAATTTGTGATAAACTGGCAGAGGAAGTGGTTGATTTTTCCGTTCTGATTGGCTGATTGCTGCTGAACTGAAAAGAAACCAACCAACTGCAGCGGATAAGGTGAAGATGTACTGTGTGTGTGTGTCATCAGGTTTTTGTGAGGGGCTCTTTGCCTTACAGCTCTTCCTCCCTCACAGCTCTGACTTTTTCTGCTTTCGCTGTTTTTCACAATGTCTCAGTTTCTACCGCGGCGTCTCTCAGCTAACCCCTTCAGGTGATGGTGTTTTCATGCGAAACATCTCTGAGAGGAGCTTCTGTCTTCGGTTAAAACCAAACTTCATGGGGATTTTAGCAGCACACTTCATGCAAAGCTTAACCTAGACATCTTATGCATTACATTTACATTTCAAACTCTGATGTTCAACAGGTCAGAACACCCCCCCCCCCCTAGTTTAAACCTTTTTCCTGCAAATTTGAGAACAGATTTGGTTTGATCCCATTTTAATCTCTGCAAACAACCAGAATTTTCTTAGAAAAAGTAGATTGGAGTCACACACATTCCCTAGACACCCTACTCGCCCCCCCCCCCCCCCTTCAATGTGTTTTTTTTTTTCTGACTACTCCCCATTTCAGAAATTTATATAATCCAAAATAGGACTGAGTTCTTGTGTTAGAGAAAGCTTTGCACATCCTCCTGTGATAAATATTTGTTAGCTCCCTGCTTTTCAACTTTGGTGTATAAGAGGCTTCCTCTTGCTTCTCATGGAGACGGATGGGTTGTTTTTTGTTTTTTTTTTCTTTCACGTGTGGAGGGAAAGTGTGCATGTTGTGGAATAAACCTTTATCACACAGGGGAGAGAAGATTTAGATTCTTTCAGCAGCGTTTTTCTCTCTGTCTGAGCTTCTGTGGGTTAAAACTGGGTCGATGTGTCATCTTCTGACCTCGATCAAAATGCTGCCGGGCGTTTGTCAGAGCATGAGAATCCAATGGTCATCAGATGTTTGAAGATTAATAGAGTTACTCTGTCAGATCCAGAGAAAACAGGCTGGAATTTGTTAGCTGCTGATGTTTGCTGTTGTTTGGCGCATGCTTCCTGCAGGTAATGGTGCTTAGTCCGTCAGGATAGTCTTGTTGTTCGTCGTCGTTGCAGCTGCGGGATCTGCTGAACATAACTGAAGAATGTGGTGCTGATGTGACAGGAAGATGGCGGCGGGACTGATGCAGTCCTCAGGAAGTCTTTCCACTATTTAAAAACGAAGGCAGATGTTTGTAAAAATGTTTCAATTAGAGTTGTCCTCCTGAATGTTGCAGAAGCATTGTCCCTGAAAGGGAAAAAGCCAGACTTTACTCGACACGAGTCAGTGCGAAGCCTGGTGGTATCAAAACGATCTGTATTTTAGACATGAGAAATATTTAATGGGTGTTTTACTGTTACCAGCAAAGCTTCTTCCATGAACTTTTCTGTCTCTGCTGTCATTTGAGTTATAAAAACAAGTCTTAACCTCTAATTTAACCAACTCTGTTAAGTGATGACTGTGTGGATAAGGAGACCAGACAGACATAACAGATTTTATTCTCTTAATCTCAACATCAGAAGGCGTCTTACTGTTTCAAACAACCCTCTTTTTTTCTAAGTTAGGAGTACAAACTCAAAGCATACTTTCTTCTTCGTGTTTTTACTAAGCACATCAAGAAACGTCTATGTCCCATTTATTAAGATAAAATTGAGGTGATTGAGCAAGCGGCTTGCATCCATACATGTATCTATCCAGGACGTAGATATTACTCGTGTTCTCTTAAACGAAATCCAATAAAAAAATAGGTTATTGAACACCGCAATAATGAATGACAAGTCCACCTTAAATATCCATTTCTTCAGTCATAGAAATGCCTACTTTCCTCTAAATTTGAAAAGCTGTTTTTCAACAACTTTGACTTCCTTTAGCTTAACACAGTTTTTAAATAAAGATTAAGACCACAGTGCTCAAACTGTCCCTATTTGGTCTTAAATTACATCCACCTAAACACAGCTAGCCACAGAAATTTTGCTTTGGTTCTATTAGATTTCAAAGCTGCTTTCCACACCGTTTATTTAGACCCAGAATATCTGTTAATAGCTACAAATAAACTCAAATTTAGATGATACAAAGGAGTTCCACAAGGATCCATATTGGGCTCCCTATGGTTCATCATCTATGGTCCCTATGGTTTCCACTATATACTGATAACACTCAGCTCTATATTAATTTCTCACAAGGCGGCACCTTTTTACTGATTATACAAACCACACCGTCTGTGACTGTGAACTATTTGCGCTGTCCTGCAAGTGTTTTGTTTGCTGGTTAAATGCCCCAGTGATTGTGGACTGTCAAGAAAATGGTGACTGCCCATCTGTTGAGGTCTTTGCTTGGCAGATGCACTGAAAGCTGATTCCAATCACACCTGTAAGAACAAAATTACATATTTTTTTTCCTCTACCAGGTCTAATGTTTCCATGGCTTGCACTGGGCTTGCTAGTACAAACTGGCTGCAAATTTCTGAGGTGTTGTTAGCAAAGGCACAGTTGCCTCTGAATTGGTCTCCTGCACTATGGTGCACCGTAATTAAACTTATTGAAATTCGGTCAATGTTATACAGGGAGAGAAAAACAGAAACAAACTAAATTTTTGTGGCTGGCAAACCTGCTGTGCTCATTTTCTCTTATCGTGCAAATAATTGACTTTTTTTTTCTTGTTCAGTAATAATTGGTTAATGTTTATCGGGTCATTTACACGTTCCACCCTCTTTCCTGGTTTGGTCCACTGCTTGGGGCCCCCGGTAAACATTTTGTAGACCCACCCCTGTATATTAGAAGACTAAAAATAGCTATATTGGGAGAAAACTACAAACCAGAACTTGCTCGCAGAGCTGTCCTGTCACAGTCCTGAAAACAGTAAGGAGCAGTAAGCTTTGTGTTTGTGTGTGTGTGCTCGCGTTTGTGTGTGACACTTATGATTTGAGAAGCGAAAAAACGGGGCGGCAGTGCAGTAATTAGTTCTGGGGCATTAACTGCTTATCGGAGGCTGGTTTTATTAGCCAGCCTGTTGTGGCTGGTTAGCCTTCTGGACATAGAGCCAAACGGTTGCTGTGTCAACCATAGAGGAATTTTTTCCCTCCATGCCAGAAAAGCCTTTAATGCTCCGAGAAGACCTCATTGGGATTCGGCCTTGCTCCCACTGCAGTGACCACATGCGGAGATGTTTTGTTACCTGAAGGAATTCTGGGATAAACATGTTGAGCTCGCTTTGCTTTCACACCCCAACAACAGACCTGTTGCCTTTCGAGTTGAGCGCACGGCTCCTGCCCATCGTTTAACACTTCACCTCCTTCATTAGTCTGATTTATTTGTCCAGCTATGGTAATCAGGGGATGTGGTGTTTCCAGCAGGAACATCAACATTAAAAATTCGGGGACACACCTTGAAGCCGATTTGAATACTTAAGGTGTGTGTGTATGTGTGTGTTGGTGTTCTGTTTGAAGTAGTGGAAATGCCGCCACATGTGGAGGCGTGTTGCTCGGTCATCTGTGAAGGAATTCAGCCTCCACCGCAAAACAACCAAACCGGAGCTTGCTGGTGGGGTAACTATGGCAACCTGTCTGCCATGCTGAACGGGGTCAGGGGAGGTGTGTGTGTGTATGTCCTTTAATGGATAACTGTGTTCATTGAGCCGAGTTCAGACATAGACGTCTTTGGTGATGTGTTCACCCCAACATGAAGAAGATCCAAAGAAACATTTAGAGTAGAATAATTACAGTAAACTGGAAAAGATAAAAACATTTCTTTACTGTCATGTAGGCTGCTGCAGTCAGTCAGTGTAAAAGTTATAGAAAACAGCATTTTTGTCTGAGTGCCAAGTCAGCAGGAAGATTTTTGAAATTAAATAAGCAGAGATGCAAGAAACAGCTTCTGCTTTACTGTATCTGCAACACTGAAAAGGTTCCCCCTTTTACTTACCTGAACTACCATACCACTCTTGTTTAACCAGGAGAAAATAAATAACCCATTTCTCTTTATGAACTAGTTTGAAATGGTGGATAATTAATTTACCTACATTAGGTTTCTTTTCATTTTTTAACCCCTTTATATAGCTCTATGAATTGAATTTAAAATAAAAAAGAAGAAACCAGAAATGTGTAAAGGTAAAAAAGGTTGAATAGTGCCCATTTTTTCAATTTTTTTCAAGTTGTCTGTTTGTTACTTTTGCTCTTTTAGTTTTAGTTTTCTGTTTTTACATGTCTTCCATAATCTATTGGTCTGGTCTTTACATTGGCAACAGTATTTAGATTAGCAGTACCTGGCTTACTGAATCCTTCTGGGATCAATTCCAGATACAAACTCTGGAGGAGCCTGAGAATCTTTACAGAATTTCTTTCAGATATTTAATGTAATGGCTCAGATCAGGATGTTTTTAGTAAATGATTAAGAAACTAAAAGCGTTAAGTGTGCCAACCTCCACCAAGCAATTACCATTTTTGCCTAAATGTTAAGATCATCCCCATCTCCGTATGGTTAAAAAAATCCTTCATAATAATGATAATAATAAAAAAATCTCGATTTTTAGAGGTGGTAATCTTGACCACCCCTAAAATCTAAACACTTGTTCCTTTTATCATATATGACATTTTGTAAAAATACAATCAAAATACATATGCAACTTGAGTTAGTTGCTAACACACTGACCTGACCGGGTGGCGGGAAAAGTAGAAATTAGTGAGCAGTTACTTATTCTTATTGTTGTGGAATTTTCTGGTTTCATGTTGTTATGGCGTACATAAAGTACAAAATACATCCTTGTGTCTGGTACAGTTCTATCTGGGAACACTATGATCACACAAACAAGAATATCATTTTCATAAATGTTATGTCTTCAGCAAATGTGCTAGCTGTAAACTCATGTCTCTTGGGTACAAAGGTCAGAAGTTTACAGACTTCTCACCTGAACAGATCTCTGTCCAACCTTCTCCATTCTTGCAACTTTGTATTTTTTTTCTTTGTCCTTCATTTTAGTAAACCTTAATCCTTTTTCAATCTAAACCCAGACTTCTTCGTCTTTGACAGGCTCGCCCTTTTTTTACAATATAGCAATGTGCCCATTGAATTTTAAACGTTGTGCTACATATGTTTTTTCACTCGCAGATTTTGTGTGTGTGTGTGTGTGTGTGAATGATGTCGACTTGTGCAAAGCGCTCAGCCTCCACCAGGCCGGGAGCTTTTTAACCCTCAGTGGGAGACAAATACAGCAGGTGGAGGAAATGAGAGCTGAGAGAAGCTGACATGTTAAATCTAACAGTCAAATACCAGCACCGCTCGGAGTGTGTTGTGTGTCTGTGTGTGTGACGGCTCAATGGGTGACGTTGTTTTTGCTGTGGACTTTAACACACACATCGAGGGGCGCACGTTGCTTTCTGATTGGACACAAAAAGGAGTGAAGCTTCAGGTTGCACAAACTCTGCAGCTGTGAAGGAGTCAGCAGCTTTTTTTTTTGCATTCCAGCGACAGGATGCAGAAAACTGCCGCAGTTCAGTAGCTGTTTGTGTTTCGTAGAAGTCGTTTATTCAGCAAACTTAAAGAAAACATTTCACTAAAGTGGCGCTGAAGAGTTAAGGAATAAGACAGTCAGTGGAGTACAGAGCTGTGGGGATTAAATAGTTTCCATGCCAATCTCAAGTTTGGACTTCTGGAAGATATATTGCTTGTTCCTGATAGGCTAATAATTGTCAACATAAATAAAACTGGGATGATGGTGTAGAATTATTTTTAAATATGCTCTGCACGGTTACATGATTTGTAATTCAGAATTAAATTCTTCGAGTTTACAGGAAAATATGAATTAAGGTTTACATGGAAACATGTTTATTGACTTTCCCTTAATCCCTTAACTCGCCTAATCAGCTATGTGAAAAACGATATAAAAAAATACTTTTGCTTCAATTTTGATTACGTTTTTGAAGTATTGCTTGTCAGGACTACTTCAATTTTCTGAGCAGCTGAAGAGGAGAAAAATAGAGTAAAGATGGCAGGTGGTACATGAAGGTTTACATGATAGAGGAATTAATTCATTTGATGATAAAATGAGAATAAACCAGTCACTTTAGAGGTAAGTTTAATTTTGAGTTATGGTTTCCATTTAGATTTAGCTGTTTACATGTTTACTTTTCATCTGTTAAAGTGGAATTAACTTTTATTAGGAATTAAAACTCATGTAAATGTGCCCACTATATCCGGTCTGTCCTGTTTAACACAAAGACTAAGTCCACACTGGTTGCAATGGTTGGACTGGTCTCTCCGGTGCATATAACTTATAAATTTGGTCCATTAGCAAAAAAATGGTTTCTCCCCCCAAAAAAGGTTTTGCCAGTGTTACTCTCTGCTGAACATTTTATTTCATTTTAAGGATTGCTGTTTGGGAAATGATCAAACACATGAGTGGTTATTTCATACAGCGAACCAGAAAAAGATCTGAAGCGTGAATGTGATGTAGAATTATTTTTCTAAATAAACCTAAACTTGTAGCATCTTTGTACTGAATGAAACTTTTCAGCCTCTGAAATGGATCATAAGGCTTTGCTGTTTATGGAAAATTTCCCTCCACAGAAATAGTTTTTCATGATATTTATCGAGTTGGACATTAATTGAAGAAAGGAATTACGTTTTCAGTATATTACATACTGTGTTTTTTTTTTTTTGTTTTTTTTTCAACCAGCCAGAAACATTTAGGGTTCTCTTTCTACAACACCCACAGCAGTCTCCAGTATCAGTAGTTTTGATGATGATTAATACTTTTTTCGCTGATCTTCTACAACAGGCTCCAGGTGTAGCTCAAACACACAGCTTGCTCTGGTTTCCTGTCGACGCAACTCCTTGTTTGTCAAACACATCCTGATACTTCACCGAAGACAGAATCGTCTCTTTAATTCTTACCTAGAAATCTGACAAATCTCTTCATTTGGCTCCGGCACATCATTCCCCTTGTGTTCCTAAGTAAGCGTCTATTAAATGCAGAACTTTGGGTGTAGCTTGGACGTAGGTTGTTCCTCCACTTTTAAAGTTTCTGTTTCAGTAGTGTGAACATCTGAACCCTTCCAGTGGACATGTTCCTCACATGTCCTTCAGGGTGTCCTCAGCATCCCCCCTCCTCAGGTACATTACATTTCGCAGCTGTCCTGAGATGGTGGCTGGGAGAGAGGGAGGGAATGATAAAAATGATGGTTAAGGTGGAATTCCTAATCTTATTGTGGTATAAAAGTGAGGTTGTGATTTTGTGTGTGTTTGTGTTGGTTATTTTCTGCAGCTATTGTTTGTCTCCATATTTGAAGACGATCAGGCCTTCTCTGCAAAATGATTCACAGTTAAAAAGCAAACCTGATTGTCCCTTTAAAGACTCGTTTCCAGAACAAAAAGTGAAACTTGTGCTTCATGCAGGAAATAAACACAAAATCCAAAGGGAGATCATAAGGTCTGAGTGCTCATCTTCAATCCTTTTTACAGATTAGTGAAGCAGATCAGGAAATCACCAGTCACTCATTCATTCAGTTATTCATCCACCAATTTATCCCTTTATTCTTCCACCCACTCCATCCATCCATCTGTCAATCCATCTTTTATGATGAGCAGTCATTCAGCCGTCCGCAGTGATTCATGTCCTGGAGATGCCAGTAAGTGTGTGTTTGTGAGTCTGTGTGTGTAAGCCGTGGGGACGGAGGAGGATTTTTGGGGGTGACAGTAGATGCGGGACTGGGATTAGTTGATTGATGGGAGACTGTAGAGATGCACAGACTGGGAAGAGAGTTGAAATGGAGAGAAAACGGCTTAATGGAAAGAGAAGAGGGATGGATGTGGTGACAGTAGGAGGAAGGCTGGGAAAAGTTGCAGAAACTCCTCAATGGAGCTATTCAGCTAAACATCCCTCAAAAAATCTTTTAGACCCCCATCTGCATTTATTTATTTATTTATTTATTTTTATTTTAGAGAAAAAAACTTGTATTTTCTCTTATACACACTGGTATGTAGCTATGTAGTTTACATAAGTTCTTTATTAATCATAAGGATTTCTTTACATTTTTTTCTTTACATTTTTTTTCCAAATAAAGAGTTTGCATGTTTGTTCGTGCTGAAGTTCATTCCATAAACTGTAAGGCACCTGCTTTTCGTTGTTGTTCTTCGGTCTGCATGATATGGCTTCGAACTGTAAGTTATGACAGTGGTTTGTAGGATTTTTAGACAGTCATTATTGTTTTGTATTCTGTGTAATGATTAAGGAGACGACTTTAACCTCTAGATATACTTTATATCCCCGAACGCGGATTGTCGGGGATATAACTGTTTCATCACGGCCCACCCTGTGTCCACCGCCGCCGGGTATCCTTCGTGTGAGCGCGATAACTCGAACTGTTTTCACAATTTGAATTTGATACTCGGTGTACTTGTGTCCCCAAGGAGACAACCTGTAATAAATTTCAGCATTTTAGGATTCATAGTTTGCTTGTTAGGTGGTGCGTTTTGCATGAAAAATCTTATTTTTGGCTATAACTCTGGGACTATTTGTGTCATTGACTTCAAATGCAAATAAAAGGTCATGACTCAGGATGCATCCTGTCCCGATGTCATACCGGGCTGATTCGAAGTTTCCACACCAGGTGGAGATTTGAGATTGAACATGTGTGTCTTTACATTATTGTATTGTGTCTATTCAAGGATTGAGGAATTGGAGGATTGGGGGGTTTCAGGGATATACCCCTAGTTTCTGCTTCGGAGGGCATAGGCCTTGTGTACATATGATCAGACAAGTGAACAGGACACAGTATTTTGATTAATCTAACTATAATGTTTCAGCATGTTTTATGTGCTATTTCCAACAGATATATTGGTTAATACTCACAATAAATCAATTATTTTCAAAACCTGAAAAGTGCTTTTGCTATATCTCTGAAACCATTTATCCGATTGACCTCAAATCAAGTGCAAATGGAAAGTCATGACCTGAATATGTCACAGAATGACCATCTTATTTCATGTGTGATTCCTTCCAGGACCTGCTGCAAGTTTTCTCCATAATCATCCCCACGTAAGACAAATGTTAGAGAATCTGGTACATTCCAAATATATAAAGGATTGGGGCCCCAACATTGACCCCTGTAGAACTCCACAATGTCCAAACGATCTGACCTGTAGCCACCAATTGTCACGTACAGTTACCTCTTTCTGAATTTGCTTTCAATCCTCGTCTCTCATATCTCTCCAGCTTGTCAATCAATATGTCAAAAGTATTTTTAGGAGTAGTGAATAGTCCGTATGCGGATAGATGTTGATCTATACAATATAGAGATTCCTCTGTTGAATGCAGTGCTGTTGCTGTGTTTGCTAACACAATGCCTTCCTCTTTGAAGTGCAGTAATCCATCCGTGGCGTCCTCCCTGAGCTTCGTTGATATTTCGAGTTGCTGCCCAACTCGGCAGCATAGCCGATGCCGTCATTGTTCACTCGGAGTTATCAGAAGGCCCAGGACTGTCACGGGCTTACCTGAGAGAGGAGGAAGGGGGTGGGGTGGGAAATATCTGACTGTAACTTGCAGTCCCTGGAGACCTGATGCAGTCGTGTTTATGTGTGTGTGCAGGTTTGATGTTGCGCTTGTTGTTTTACATGATACTAAATAGCGTTATCCGGAGGCCTGCAGGAAGTCTCTGGATGCTTTGAATCCCCTCAGTTTCCCACTGCTGCCGCTGCAGATTAGCCGAATAGCAGCACATCACTCCCTCGTTTGTTTTCACATCGTTTCTACTCTGACTGCAGAGGAAAGCTGCTTTCACTCCACTTATTCTGGCCATCCCTTCACTTAACTATTCGGCTTTGCTGGCTGAAGTTATTACCTTCCGATACAGCGTTCCCACCTCCAACAGGATGAGTTTTAATAACATCAGCAACGCTGTGAGGTGGGCTGTCTTTCTGTCACCAGTCACAGTAAAGAAGCTCAACTCATATTTTACTTTTCTTGTCCTGCTGATGTTTAGCATTGTGTAGCATCCCTTCCTCTTTTAACAACTGTCTGGGAAGTGATGAGACCAGTTGCTGGAGTTTTTGTAGAGGGAGGTTCTCCCAATCTGTATTGATGCAACAGCTACTCAACAGTCTTTGCACATGATGCCCCAAATGTTTTCTACTGGAGAACGTTCTGGGTTGCAGGCAGATCAGTTCAGCAGCCTGACTTTTCTCCTGGGAAGCCCTGCTGTTGTGATGGCTGCAGGATGTAGCTTAGAAATCTGCAATCTTCCCTGAGAGAGACATCATCTGGATGGGAGCAGCTGTAAAATCTCCATGTACGTCTCAGCGTTGATGGAGCTTTACAGATGTGGAAACTGCCTACACTGTTGGAACTAATGCTTCCCGAACCCTAAGGTAGACTCCAGCTGAAACCCAGTGAGAACCTTATGGGTTTCATATTGAGGCCACTATAGAAACTGTGGAAAAACCCACTTTGGACCCATATCTGCAGCCCAGATTTAACTCTTATGGCCTCATATGGACATGCTGGCTGTGTCAGTCTGAGTCGGGTACAGGGGTGATGGGAAAATTCCAGCAGGGGTGTAGTTTAAACATGTCACATCAGATCTGTGTGAACAGGGGTGCCCAAAACATCCTGCAACACAATGAATGGCTCGTTCATTTCAGGCTTGAATCAGACTTCTGCAGAGCTGGATGACACGTCGATGATGGAATTTGGCCCATTTGATTCAATTGTGTGGGTTATTGCCGCCACCCCCCCCCCCCCCTTTTTTTTTTCTCTCTGAAAGGTTTTTCCCTGAATTTTGATATTGCGGCACCCAAAATAACTGAACATCAGATGTGACTCACCTGTTAGTCTGCCTGTACGCAGTCATAGAAGAATAAGCAGAAGGCAGTAGTTACATAGGGGCGTGTGTATGTATGTGCACGTGCACGCACATGCATGTGGCTAGATTAGACCGGTTGCTTTTCTGCCTTCTTGTGTATTTATAACTGGGTGCTGTAAGGCAGATAGGACAAAGGTAGAGATGAGAATTGATGTCCTGCATCACTGGGGAGGATGGGAGGAGATGCCTATCACTGCAAACTCATCTTACTGAAAGTGAAGGTCACATTCGACTTTCTCCATATTTGTGACATTAGTCCTCTCCAGCTTTTTTGCAGCATTCAGGTCATTGCAGTGTGTGTTTGTGTGTGTCTGTGTGTGTTATCAGAACTATACCTGCACAGCTGACCCAGATCGGGTCTGTTTATCTTGGGGAGGTGTGTTTGCAATGTGGAGCTAAATGGAGCTTGCAGAGCCGACAGGGAGGTGAATCAGACCCAGAACTCCCGAGGTCTCCAGATGAGCAGATCTCAGCTGCCGTTCCAGAGCCTGGAGGCCCATTTGGGTTAAAAGTGTCGTAATTATGACAACAAAAGAAATAAAACATCATATGATTCTATTGTCTCAAATTAATCTTTCAACTTCAGAGCAAGAAAGAAACGATCCTTTTGTGGCATCGAGTCAAAGCTTGGATTCTAAAAAGGAGACATTTGTAAGCACCCACTCTGACACCTACTCCTGGAAAATGACTCATGTATATAAAAATACATCTTTACTCATCTCGCCAAAATAGATGCTTATAGGAGCGCAGTCTGTTTGGAGTTAAAGGGACGAGGGAAGGCCGAGCAGAGAGTCCGCAACTTTTCGCTCAAACCGTTTTCTGTCCGAAACTGGTCATTTGTGACGAGTGATTACAGCTGCAGACCTGAGAGTCTGCAGAGCTGTCTGAGCAGTTACCGTTTGAATGTTGTGTGTGAGAGGGTGTGTGTGGCATGCAGATAGACTTGCATTGCCCAGCTGTCATTTTCAGTCACAGCCGCAACTGTACCCAGCTGTCCCACATGCATCCAAACACATGAGACCAGCTGTCGCCAGCTGTCCGTGCACTTCAAGTCTTAGCTGGTGGTCCCTGTAGGGGCCACACGCATCTAGGTTCTTCTATAGTGGTCGGAGTCACCTCTCGTGATTATTACTTTTTAATGCTTAAGGAAAAGTTTAACAAATAAGAAGTTTACATGCTACAGTTTACATTTCTGTGTAAAAAGTAAGTTTTGGTGAAGTTCAGACACCATTTTGATCACATGAAGAGTCCGATGTTTCCAGTTCTGATAAAGTTTTCAAAACCAGAAGGTCTTCAGTGCTTTTGTGAAACTGAAATAGGTTAACGTGTTTGTTTTTAGGGTATGATGGAGTAAGATAGGAGAAATGGATAAAAATGTATAAGTTTGGGATCATTGCCAACAAAAGATAAGTGAAAATACTAAACTATGCGTCTAATGTAAAAACTGAATTGTTTTCCATAAACGACAAAGCACGGAACAAATAACAAGTTTGTGTTTCATATTAGCATCTTTATGTAAATATTTGTCAGGGCTGATAATGGTAATAAACATAATATTATTTGAGCCTGGGGTGGGGGATTTTTCATTTTTTCACAAAATTTTCCCAAGAAGTAAAACAAAACTCCACAAAGGATGCCGAGAACTGCCATCTTCGCATGTTAGCGAGTTGCCAAGAGAGCAGTATTCATTACTTCTGGAAGTGGTTATTTGCCTTTATCAGGTTACCAAAGGAAAGATTGCAGAGCCACCAATTTTAGCACACATTTACTGAAAAGTAGCAAGCAAGTCATTTTCATTTTCGAGCCGTACAAGCTATGGGACAAACATGGATGGTTAGAAATTAATTTTTTTTTCATTAAATAGAACTGTAATTGTTTATATTTATTTATTTATTGCTTGCATCTTCCCCAGGGTAACTAAACTCACCTGTAGACAAACCTGAAGATATTTATCAGAATTCATTCAGATGAGATTGATGGATTTTTATCCTCTGTAATGCAGCTGGAAACTGTGGTGGCAGAAATCTGCTGTTTGGTTTGAGAGTTAAATTGGTGTGTGATAACTGTAATAATGTCCCAGAATGTTTCCATAGTTACAGTCTCGTTCAGGAAGTTGGTGGTCATTACTGGACTTAATTGCACAAGCACTTGCCACAATTATAAACCAGTAAACTGACCATCACTATGTAATTACAGCTTAATGAAATGCTGTGCAAGTGTTGTTTTATGTGAACCAAAACTCAAAACAGTTTCATATTCTGGATTTATTTTAAGCTGTTACTAATTAGTCATCTGGTTAATTGCCAAGTTATTTTTATCAAACAATCTGCACCATAAAATCACAGAATCTGCCGTCCCCATGATGGAAAAAATTGTTTCTTCATCCAGATGTTTGCCTAATCTATGCAGGTCTATTTTGCCAACAGCTTGGTCTTAAAATTATAATTCAGTATGTTTATAGCTTTGAACTATTGGAAGCTCAAAGTCAAACCTGCTAGAAGACCTATTTAATGTCCAACTTTTTACGTTTTAGACAAGGTTCCTGTTACCGGTCTTGAATCTGATTCACCCACATGTGGACTCCAGATAAGATGGTGACACACAGTTGGAGGAGATCTTACTGGAACTGTGGGAGTCATAACTCCATCAACAAAACAGACAATTCTGAGAAAATCCCGGAACCCCAGCTCGTAATCCAGCAGCGGAGGGAAAAACACTTGTTTCCGGCCACTCCTTGTTCACACCCGTTTCGTTTAAATAGTCGGGATGTGACGGACAGTTGGAGGCAGATGTGAACCTGCCTCATAAAACAAGAGTTCAGGGAGTGCCAGCAGAGCAGGAAGTCAGCAAATTCCCCAGGTTCGCTGCATTTCTACATGGGGTGTCCGGCCGTTTGGATGCTCAGATGGAAACATGATCCATCTGAAAACTAATTCTGCACATCAGGGAGTTCCATCCATTCTGGGGTGTGCAGATGTCTGCTCTTGCTGCAGGGCTGGAAGCACAGATGTATATGCATATGTATCAGAAATCTGAGCTTGGAAAGGGATGACATCAAGCTTAATGTCCCGTTCATGAGTTTTAGCTAAGCACAAAACTGGTGGGTCCACAAGAACGTAGCACAATACCATAAGAGGATGTAAAGACAAATCTTAGAGGAAAAATGAAAATATTTATGATTAAAGGCTGTAGGAAGGCGGAGCAGGCATTCCAGACCTCCCAGCTTTCCAAAAACCAAAACAGGAGATTTGTACTGTAGTTACACAAACTGGCAACCTGCAGCGACTAGGACACCATCTATTATCTCCACAAACAAGATCCCTATCTATCAAATAATCCTTCTGTGGAAAACCGGATCAGGCAGAGAACCCAAATATTAAAAATATCTACAGCCCTGTTGTTTCAACTGTGACACAGGAGACGGAGTCAGACTGAAAGCTGACCTTCATCGGGATGAAAGATATGAACACTAACATCCTGCAGTCTGAAAATATTGTTGGTGTGGGTTTAAGTTTTTCTTGTCGGGCGTGTTTACCATGCTTTGTGTCCCCGTGGGACCTTCGGGAGGCCTTCTCAAAAGGAGGATTTAATTTAAAGCAAAGCTAAAATAAATAAATAAAAATAGTAATGAAACTATGGAGGTGGGATCATGGGAATCAGAGTTCTTTTGCCAACGCAGTCAAACATACGTCCACTTTGATTAGTTTTTAGAGCACAGAAAGCATCAGCGCTTTCACAGGTTGCGTGTGTGTGTGTGAGTGAAACTAAAAGCTCATGAGAGGAAAACGCTGCAATGCTTTGCACATCTAAGGCTAATTATAACAGTGCAACGGCTGCAAAAATGAAGCATGAAAGAATCAGAATAAACGCAGATAGATGAGCAGGAAATGCAATAATTGTTACAGAACATGGAGGGAAGAAGAGTAATTACATCTCTGTCCAATTAGCAGCTGAATTTTTGCCTTCACACACAGACACACAAGTTTCTGTTGGTAACTTATCCGTCCATTTGTTTTGGATGTATCCAAGAAGATGAATGTAAAATTTCCAGAAAAGGATGAAGAGGCAAGATGGAAGAATTTCAGAAGCTGACACCAGTAATCTAATTTAATTTCCAAGTTGAATCTTTTTTTTTCTTTACAGAATTCTGTATATTATTTTGTAAAATAGGTGTTTCATAAAAACACTACAAATGCAGAGGATGAGTAAGAAATTGCTAATTTTATCATGCGTTCAAAATTATGTTTATTTTGTTTCTGAATAAACAGTGAAATGAATTAAATGAAAAAAACCCCACTTTATTGATCCTGAAGGGAAATTAGAAATTATTTTAAAGAAGCGTGATGATTTTTTAAAAACTAAGTTGTAAATCATACAAGGCATAGTTTTATCCTATTAAAAAGAAAAGAATAGTTATTCCAAATGGAAAACAGATTTCGTAACATGAACAAGTCACTGATGAGTTTTTCAGATATTGAGAATACATTCTTCTATAAAAATGCTGTGCATTTCTTTGCAGTAGTTAAACTTAAGTTGGCATTTCTTTATGATACAGATAATAAGCTGTGGGTCTTTCCGTTACTGTTTACCTGTTGCTTGATGGATTGCTGTGTTGCATCCAAGCGACTACTTCAGGCAATTATTAGTAAAACCTATGTGGGCATATAATGACTGTTAAATGCAAAAAAATGGCAGTTCATCCCACATCTGCTGGCTCCAAAATGGAGTTAATCTTCATATACTCCCATGTTTAAAAGGCCATCTTCAGAGCAGAAATAAACTTATTAAAACCTGTTTTAAAAAAAAAAAAACATTCACGGCAACGTTGCAAACTGCTCATTTAGCATCATTTCAGCTTTCTGGAAATTTGCAGGTTTCGTCATGAAGCCTCAGACAATCTTTTTACAGCTTATGGTCACATTAAGTTGGATACTGGACCATAAATGTGTCATCTGAGGATCTCTTGGACCACACTGACTTCACAGTATGCAAAAAGACAAGAAGAAGCGCAGTTCTTTAAGTAGTATACACCAGATGGTTATGTGGTTTAGATACAAATTTAGATAACATTAAAAGTATTTTCCTCCACCTTTTCTCTAAATGGGTTTTATAATTTGCAGTTGGAGTTATCAGACTGAGCTGCTTCTCTGTTGGCATGACACACACATTCTCTCCTCACCGCCTTATGTTCACACATATGGCCCATTCGCTGGTAGCGGTAGCAGCTAACGGGCTGGATGGTGGATTTGCACTGTGATTGATTGTATTTCTGGGTTTAGATTGTATTATTCTGTAGCTGAGCTTCTTGTTCCAACAGCAGCCAAGCTAATTACCAGAGTAATTACAAGCTGGAATGTAGATTAATTTAAATTAGCTTTTAAAGCAGATTTCAGAGGTAGCGCTTATTGTCGGGTCACAGAGGTCGCAGCTCTGAAAGTCATCCAGAAGATGGCAAAAAAGAAACTGAGCTCTGAATAAACCACAAAGATGCACATTCCTTTTGTCAGGCCATCTCCCACACATGGTGCCGAAAAGAACAATGCAGACTTCTATCCTCACAGCTGAAGAATAATCTGTTTACATGCTGTACAGCGGTGTGCATTAGGCAGCCCATTAAATACGTAAAAATGTGCCTAATCTCTGCTAAACATCTAAATCTCATTGTAAAGGTAAAATCACTGTAATCCAGAGTTTTGTTCAGCAGCTGCAGGGAAAAGCCAACCTGCAGTTCCTAACTTCATCATCTTGTCTGAGCCCGTGGAGCGAAGCAGATTTATGGCCACAGGGTTGGATAGTAGTAATATTTGTGTCCTCTGTGGCTTCCTTAGGAAGGCAGCCATGTTTAGAAAAAACTCTGTCCTGTCTCTGCCAATAATAGAGGCATCAGCTGTGACTTTCAGGGTGGGAGGGAGAGACGGGGGGAAATGGGCTTTAAGTGTGCTGATGTTAACGAGATGTCTGTCTTTGCGATTAGCTGCAATGTGGGAATGCTGTCATCATAATCTGCATTGTAATCGGTGGTGGTGGGGGTGAATTTCAGCAGTGGAATTTTCTGCAGGTTCAGGCAGAAATGTTAACATTTAAGTTGTTTGTCTGTGGAACAGAAGCAAGTAGGAATGCTGCTAGTAGACAGTTTATAAAAAATATCATTTTTTTTTCTTGTCTTGCTGTATAAGAACCTGCTCTTTTACAATAAGGCACAATTTAATTTGGTTGGTGGTTAGGTTCTGGTCAGGTTGGTGGGGTTGGGATTAGGTATAAAGGGGCAATTGTTAAGATTGGGGGTCAGGGTTTGAGTCACTGAAGAAAATTAAAGCAAATACAGCATCTAAATAGGAATGGTTATCTTCCTTTATCATTATGTCTTTTTACAAGAAAGAGTTAAAGTATTCTTAGAATGAGAAATTTTACTATCAGTGCCCCCCACTGCTTCCGTGCTGCAAATCCTTGTCCAACTTATTATATTCTTTCATTTAACACTGATTAGATAAATACATAGGTGCACAGGGAGGCTGTCAACACTAATCTTTATGAACAAGAAGCATATTTTGCTTCATCAGTGTGTTCTAGCTTCTGTACTATTCAACATATCAATGCGTTTCTTAGTTTTATGCCAACAGTTAATTACTATCACCTGCTTCAGAAAGAACCCAAGTAATCCAGTCATGCAAAGAAACAAAACAAAAGACTATCATGAATGAAGTTTTGTGCAGTGAAACAAAACGATAAAAAAAAGACTGAACACACTTTTATGTATTTAAAACTGCACAAAAGCCTTTGTTAGAGATGACTGCTTCGGTACATGTCTTCATTGCTCAGTTAGGACCATTGTAAATTCTTTCAAGATCAATTTTTTCCTCTTTTTTCCTCAATCCTTTATTTAACCAAACTACTCAAATAAGAATTCAATTCAATTCAACTTTATTAAGAATAAAAAGAATTCCATGTAAAAGTCTTTATTAAGACAAAACCCCATTCGTAATTGTGATCTTGAAAGAGGCAGCACAAGAAGAGCAAACGCATGAAACTGATTTTCTTTCTCCAGTTTTGTTCCAAACAGTTTAGTTTACTAAAATTTGTACATGAGGAGGGGGATTCTTTTTCATAACTCACCAGTTTTGATGTTATTTAATTTTAAAACTCCACATAATTAGGAGTTTGTACTTCTGATTGAAGGGTATCTAATATCCACGACTAGCACACACATTTTTTAGCTAGCCTGTAGCACAGCTAAGCTTTAGCCCACCGACCTCACTTAGTTAGTTAGCATCTGGTAGTTTTGAGTCCACCTTTTTGCCCATTTTTGTATTTTCTGGGAGTGAATGCATGTGTGATGGTGCCAAGATGGCGACTGTAGGACCCACCCAACCAGCTTCACTTTTAGTCTTCAGAAACTGACTGGGAGTCTCCATCTTTAAACAGTCTAGGGCCGAATGTTATCTTTACTACTCAATAATGCCCCCCTGGGTTTTTTTGGTACTATTTTCATTGCTATGTCAGGCTACACATCCTTGATGCAGGAGATGGACAGAAAGGTCTTTTGGTGTTTTAGTGTGAGCAACAGTGCAGCTAAGCTGCCCACATTATGATGGTCCCTCCTTTGAACTTCAATGTTGGTAGTTTGAAGGGGGTGTTTAGTCCATTTATCCTTTAAGCATGACATCCAAATATGTTTTAGTCTTGTCTGATCAGACTGTTTTCTCCCAGTATTTCACAGGTTGGTCGGTCCAGACTGGTGGTCTGGAAAAATCTTCAGTGTGCTTTTTCTTCTTTGGTGAACGTTCATGCAGGTCATGGTGCATTACTAGCAGTTTTCTTTAAAATGACGGGGCCATTTAATTCCAGGTCTTTTTGTAGCTATCCATCCATGGTCCTTGGCTCTTGGACAACTCTTCAGAAATGTCTTTTCCTCACTGTGTCAAAATGATGTGAAATGATGTCCTTTCTACTTCAGCGTTATGCCCCTGAAAAACGGAAACATTAAGATCCTTCTGGAACCAGTTTTTCCTCTTTCATCCTTTTTGTATTTGTTTTTTTTTTTTTTCAGTTGGACATTTTTATAACTCTGCGAGTGTTGTGTACTCTTTTTATGGGATTCACATAAGTCAGTACGTGGTTCTCTGCTGCTTCCACAATGTGAAGTGTGACTGAGCCCCAGAATCAGGCTCAAGTCGGTTTGAACGTTTACCACAAATATCTGGTTCTGTTCATCTGACTTTCAGACATCTGATTCAGTACAATTCCAGTCACAGAAACATGTTTCATCCTGAGTTTAAATGGACTAAGCTGGTAATTGGAATGCTTTCTTTCCCTCTGAGCCTGATGTTGGTTTCTGAACGTAGTTAGTTTTTTTTAAGGGTTTTAAATTTCCTGAGAAGATGAGTGGCTGTTCCTTTTAACAAATTATGGTTTGTTGCCAGAAGGAAGAAAAGTTCTGAAGAGTTTAAAATAATGTTTGTCTTGGACTGAATTATTACCCTAAGATGAAACAGCTGTGCTGGAGAAACATGGAATCATCAGAAAAGTTTAAATGTTTTTTGATTTATCTTTTTTGTTTTGATAATCTCACCCTGGAAGTCCACCTGTTAGATTAAATTAAACGTTTAAGAGCAATTTCTCCAACAACAAAAACTTTGGGGATTGAAGCTATCCCGGAAAACTTAATTAAGACATGGATGCTGAAACACAAGTAGGTCTGAGTTTTGGACAAATGTCTTCAGATGTGTTTTTTTTTAATTATTATTTTTATTTTTTTCTCCAATATTTCTGTTCATCAAGTTCTTCATAAAATTAATGATAGAATAATGAGAGAATGGACCACCCCCCTGGTTCTTAGAGTGTTTTATCTCTTGTAAGACGTTGTGTCGCTCTGAGAGATGTAAAATGATCCGAAGCTATCCTCGATTAGACGGCAGCCGTCCTGTCATAAACACAAAATAGGAAATGCATTTGCAGCTTTCTATCTTTAGACTCCCAGAGCAGATTTTACATTGTGTTCAATGACTGACGCCCCTTTTCTTTTACTGCTCGTCCCACTTCACATACCACCCAGCAGAAGAGACTCAATGAGAGACAGTTTATTTATAAAGGAAACCTGAGAGAAGAGCTGCTGTCATAGACTGCTGGAGTAAAGCTCCAGCTTGTTTTAAGACCACTTAAAGTGAAGAGAACGGTCAAAAACGACAAAATATTGGTTGACACAATTTTTTGCTCTATTTGGCTTTTTATCAGAAATGTAGGGTTATGGTTAGTGCTGTTGGTAGTGCCGTGTTGGGCTCCTTTTTACCTTCAGAACTGCCTTTAAATATTGGTGTTACAGATTCAACAAAGTGTTTGAAACATTCCGCAGAGATTTTTCTCCGTATTGTACTTGGGGAAAATCCTCTTGTCTCTGTGTATGAATGTGAGGCTGCACTGGGCGGCTGTTATATACACAGCTTACCATCAGTACGTTTGAATGGTGGTGTGGTGTGAATGGAAAATTGATTTTCTGTAAAGCACCTTGGGGGCTGTGGAATCTATAAAAAAAAAACACTGCAATTTATGTG